>WOVY01000457.1:0-60972 GCA_013436015.1 Rhipicephalus annulatus
CGAACATGCCAAGCTCCACTGCAGCATTGTTCCTCAGCTGCCCTTGCCTCTGATCAATACACTCGACTTATTAGCTTTAGACCATTCACGGTCCCTTTCTTAATTACCGATACATATTCACCTATATACACCGAACGAATTGGACTTCATGCGTAGCAAACTTTCGTGACGTCTCTGGCCTTCCACCCTATCACTTCCTCACTTACTCACTCACTCACTAATTCACTCACTCACCCACTCACCACTCACTCAATCGCGTTGAACCGTAGGTCGGCGAATCTACACCTCGGTTTAATGCTGCCAATACAAATAACAGTTCTTCCGTGTACGAATACACCCGATTAGTGAAGCTCCTTAGAAATGGGAGCGAAATGACTATGCGCCTGATCTGGCTTCTCTCTTTGTACCATCACCATATGGAATAATTTGCCCCCTTCGCTAAAATGCAAAGTTCTTTTAATTTCATTTAAAAAACTCATTAAAAGAGTACCTGTTAAATAGTTGATCTATCTCCTTTGTGTTGATTTAGCAGTATTATTTGTTTTTTTTATTCCAAGCCTTTTGTTTCATTCTGCTTTGTATATTTTCGTTTCTACGATTCTAACAGCTGCTTGTGCTTTTATTATTTGTAATCATCACCGAGGGTCCCGTTGCAGTCGTGTACTTTGGGACCCTCGTCTGTATATTTTATTCCCTGTAACATCCCTTTTATGACATGATAATAAACTGATTGATTTCTTTATTGATTGATTAGCTGCAAGCTTTCATGAAGGCGGTAGGGTGGGGAGCGGTTGAGAAGAGCGTCTGCTCCACTCCATGGCGGGAACCACTGAGAAAGAGAGAAAGTGTGTGCACGGCGCGCGCACACTCTCTCCCCCCTGCGCCGGAAGCGCGCACCTGTTGTTTGCTCGGCGCACTTGCCCGGCACAGGAGCGTCAACGGTGACGGCGGCGAAGGTGACGGTGTGCGTGTTGGCCAAAGGAGCTTCGCTCTAAGTAATGCTAACAATAAGAAGAATAGTTGAATAAAAAAAGTAGAAAATAGAATGGTATGAAGCAAATTGGAATAACCACACAGCGACGGCGAACTTACTGTGGAAAGTGCACTGTTCATCGGGGAATTCATGAACACTACTGTTTGTCGTTCGATACCTAAACGACTTACGGGCGTCGCTTGCTTACTTTATGGCGCAGGCGGTAAAGTTCACTGCTTGCGTACTAAACAAGACAGCTGCACAGTTCGAAATGGCGCGGAGCCGCCGACAAGGTATAAATAACGCGCGAACTCCCGAAATTTGCAAGCGGCGAAAACTCGTCGTTTGCAAATCTTTAACCTGGTTCGATAAATAAGAACAAGCAAACAAGAAAATAAGTCAAGGACACGGTATACTAAAGTATCGATTTCTATTCGCGACGCAACTTTCGTTTGCGCTACGCTAAACACCCGAAACACGGCCTCACCGGCGATCTTAGAGACAGCGTTACGAAAGCAAAGAATGCTGCGCAGAGTCTGCATCATTAATATTTCAGTGTAGTCGAATGCCTCGGTCTCTGAATATCGACTCCCGTGTTTGGAACGAGCGCCTTACAGCTATGAAACCGTCGCGCAACCATGCTGTTCAGCGTTTCTCCAATAAACTCGCTTTGCAATGCTCCGAACTGTCGCCTTTATAACTTATTGGGCATATTCTGCGCAAACGTCCTGAATCATGCCGCTGGATGGCTTTGTTTACACGGGAAGCACGCCCCGTCGGGTTTTCTGAGGCGTATATGCTATAAAGTATATTTTATACCCAACCATTCAGCTGTAGACTGCGCATTGTAACGACGGTTGGTTCACGAAGTTTGTCTTTCAAGTCATTATTTCAAGGTTTCTTATGTAGTTCTAGTTACTGTTGTTTTTTTTTTTTGTTGTAAACCACGGAGGTCCTCCACACTAAGCCCAGCTGCTGTGGGCGAAACGAAACCTTTGTTCGGCGAAGTTGAGCGTGTGAAACAGGTAAAAAAGACAAGAAAAAAATCTAGAGAAAAAGCGAGCTACAAAGATAAGAAGAAAGACAGATAGAAAGAGTAAGAAAGCAATAGAAAGGAAGAGAAAGAGAAAACAGTGATAAATAAAGGGAATAAAGACACAAAGACATTGAAAGACAGGCAGAGATATAGAAAGAGAGATAGAGAAAAAGGTTGACAGAAAAAAATGAGAGAAATAAAGATAAACAATGAAAGGGAGAGAAAAAGCATAGGGAAGAGAGACACATAGGGAAAGGAAAAAGAAAAAAATAGATGAGAGAGAAAGGAAGATTCAAAAAAAAGAACTAGCAGAAAAAAGAAAGCGAGAAAGAAAGAAAAAGCGTCCCAGCTGCTATTCTTCTTCTTCTTCTTCTTCTTCTTGTTCTTGTCTTGTTCTTGTTCTTCTTGTTCTTCTTCTTCTTCTTCTTCTTCTTCTTCTTCTTCTTCTTCTTCTTCTTCTTCTTTCTTGTTCTTCTTCTATTCTTAGTTCTTTCGTTATTCTTCTTATTTGTTCTTATTCATCTTCTTGTTCTTCTTCTTGTTCTTGTTCTTGTTGTTCTTGTTCTTGTTGTTCTTGTTCTTGTTATTGTTGTTCTTGTTCTTGTTGTTGTTGTTTGTTGTGTTGTTCTTGTTCTTGTTGTTGTTGTTGTGTTTGTTGTTGTTGTTGTTGTTGTTTGTTGTTGTTGTTGTTGTTGTTGTTGTTGTTGTTGTTGTTGTTGTTTGTTGTTGTTCACACAAACGCAAAGCCACAGGCACTTTTTCCAAAACACAGAAAGCCAATTACGTGCTTCTTTCGAAGAAGAAAGATATCTTTTCGGTGTTCAAATAGATGAAAAACGTGAAAGGGGCGAATCACCTCCATCGCCTTTAAGGCGTTCCCTGGTCGCAAATGTACGTCACAACCAGACTCAAGTTGCCACTTTACTGAATAGTTTTTTAAGCGCATGCATAAATAGCTACTCTTATAGTAACGAAGAAGCAGTGTTCTCTTTTTTTTACACCACTAACATGCAAAGGCCCCAAGACTGCCTTAGACACACAGGTTAATCCAAAGTATTGATGGGAACCGACAGATGGAAGCAACGTAGTTGGATAATCCTAAGATGAACAGGTGAGGTGCCTCAGACTGGCTGGCCGACGTTTCGATAGGAGGACCTATATTTTTCAAAGGCACTGTGTCATCCTTAGCGTGTTAGTTTGGTGACAAGCCAAGGATGACACAGTGTCTTTAAAAAGATAAGTCCTCCTATCAAAACGTCGGCAAGCCAGTCTGAGGCATTTCACCTGTTCATCTTATGACTATCTCACTAAACGTACAGGGTGTAGTTTACAAGGGAATAACGTATTTACAAAGTTCTAGCACCCCCCTTTCCCACCCCTTACCCTCTGTTGTAACGCGCAGCTAATTGTACATTAGACAAAATTAGAAAGATATCCTACTGATGCGGCTTTTGTGGACTAGGCATATACATACTCGAGGGCTGCATTTAGCAAAATATAAAAACAAAATACGCGTTAGAATCGCGAACTATACGGAACATGATTGTTAAACCAAATGAGCCACGATATCTGCGGCTACGGTATACAAAAACTATTAATTTCGGTTACTAATATTATCCTGATTTGTTGTATTGATAGGTATTTTTAATTGCTATGTAACTATTGTTTGTATTTCTTGTTTTTCATTGCACTTGTATCCAATATTTTCCCTGTAGCTCAGCTAACTACTACTGTTAAAAAACATACCCCTGCAACTGCCCTTCAATGAGCTCTGAGGTACTACCTGTATATCAATAACCAACAATTCTATGCATTTTACACGTAATAAACTTATTGACTGATCGGTAGATAGATTGATTGATCGATCGATTGATTGATGCTATAGAATACAGTGCACTGTAACAGTGAAGTAATCTTTGTACGAAACTTTACGATGACTAATAACGCAATAGAAGCGGCAAACAATGAAACACACAATTGATGAAACGTCGCTAAATCAGTTAGCAGTTCGTAACAATGACGTAGAACTCCAACGTGAGGTAGTTAGCCGCTCTGTGGAAGGTTCTTACACTGTGAGCTAGGATTCATCCAGTGACGCGTAGGTCACGTATAGAAGTGTGGCATTTGGACTAGTTGGTATGGCATGACGATTGTTATAGCGCGAGAACCGAACGACGACACAGACAAGAAGGACACGAAGGACACGAGCGCTAACTTTGGAAGTTAGCACTCGTGTCCTTCGTGTCCTTCTTGGCTGTGTCGTCGTTCTGTTCTCACGCTATAACTATCGTCACGTATAGAATTCCTGTTTTCCTGGAAGACCGCGTCCTTCTCGCTAAACTTTATCTAGGCATCGGCACCCGTACATTTAACCCCACCGCGAGCACACACATCCTTTGGGCTGGCGTTTGAGATGGATTGGGACTCGCCTACGCGTGAACACCGAAGTAAGACCATTCCAGCTGCAGCCATTCAGGCACCCCGTGCCCCGCCACGTATGCTCGGTCAGAACACAGAGCGATTTGCGATGTCCTTCGCGTGTACCACTTACACCTTGGTAGGTGAATGTTGCCGCGAAACATCGCGCCTCGGTAAACATCACACGAAAGAAATACAATACGGAAGAAACTGACTAAGGAGGATTGCGGGGGAATGGTGTCACTGCGTATTTTGTCTTTTCTTCTTTCCGCGTTGACCTGCCTGATGTAGTTCGCGGAATACGCCCGAGAGAGCAGTTTTTCGCCGTCGATGCGCCGAAACATGACGCCCATTTATTCTCCCATTGGTGTGATGGCAAAGACAAAAGAAAAAAAGGAAGACACGTTTCACCGGGATGCGTTTCCGGCATGCCCCCGAGGCATCTATAGCCTCTCGGCGATGCTTCCATCACCACACAACGCCGTATCGATCGCGGCCATATTTTCGTACACCTCGGGTTTCTGCAGTGTAGGCGAAATAGCTTAGACGCAACCGTCGTGAACCCTTTGTTGCACGGTAGTGTATATTGTCAAGTAAATAATCAACGCAGCCTCAGTCAAGTCTTGGTTAGTACTTTATTTGTATGAAAGTCAAGCAGCATCTCAGAACTGCAAAAAAAATTCTAGAGAAAGGGAAAAGTGAGTAAGACAAATGATAGCGACCACCTATCTACAATCGGGCACTAAGCCCATCGCTTTCAGCTATCAAGAAACTGTAAAGATCAGCTGCTTTTAATTTAGCAATAAAAAGCTACTGTGCATTCGTATAGTAAATTACGCACTTACTTTCTGTATAGCGCAGATAATCTAGGCCCAATGAGACGATGCCACCGAAAGCCGTACGCTGCAAATAACAAACCGAGTTAAGGATATGCTCTTCCACACACTGAACGCGAATGTCTGCGACTGTCCGTGCACATGTGTGTGTTGTAGCGCTTCCACAACAGCATTGCGCATATCATTTCTCACACGAAGCCGAGTACGTAGGCAAATGGGCCCAAAAGGGCCTCTTGGCTCCGCCCCCCCCCCCCCACCTCTATACCAGCGCCCCCACCTTTTTTTTTTTATAACCGCGATGCAACGCAGGTGAGCATCCCTCGTTGCAAAATTCGGTCGATGCCATTGTGCTCCACTGGGCTGTTAGATTCTAAGCTAAAACACAACACAGCGGAAATAAAATATTAAACACATGCATTCGTATACTATAGCATAACCCCACGTTCGTCGGCTGAAATGGCACAACCACTGCCGTATTGATCGTCGCACCTAAAACCAACGCGCATCGAAGCAGCAGTGCAACAGCGTCCTGCCAGTTCCGCAATCTCGCCAGGAAGTAACGCCCTTTTTTTTAGGCGACCCACTGCACTGCGTTATATCAAACAGGAACAACCTTGGCAGGCGGCCTCGCTCTCCCGCGCAACTTTATTATTTTTCTTGCTCTTCTTCTCGTGTAATGCCGAAGGACGCCTAGTAAGTAAGAAGAAACAAAAAAGAAAGTCGGCGAAAAATAGTCGGAAAAATAGCCGATGGCAAAGGACACGAAGTTGAAGTGTCGAGGGCGTTCCTGCGCGCTTCAAAGGTGGCTCCCTCCATAATCTGAATACCAAAACAAGCGAAACACGGTTGCTTGCATACGGGATCACATTCCACGCACGTCGCCCAGCTTTGTGCGCGGCCACAGTTCAATCTGCATGATCACATAGCGTTATAGGCTAAGCGAATGAAAACAAAAAAGGCGGGTAACGCCTCTGTTCCGCTTTGTCTGTGCTATATTTTCCCCCGCTAGATCTGTTATCCCGTCGGGTCTCGGGAAAACCCGACCTTCGTAGAAACGCGTGCGCACTCAGACCGGCAACAAGGATGCGCACTGGTTGGCACCGCGCAGCCGCAGAACGCGATACTAACGAAACTAGTTCCTCTGCGTACACGTCCGTTTCACGAGGCATGCTAACCCAAAACCACTCCTTGTGCAAGACCTATGAATGATAAACAGGTCCGCCTCGTTACGTCAGACCACGAAGACTATAACCTATTTGTCACACTCGTTCTTGCGCTGGCTGGGGTGGCAACGTGTGCGGTCGGCTGCTATGTGGATGAGACGACCAGCTCGAGTGGCACGGCGCTGCATGCCTAGTTTGTCTATTAGGTTGGTAGCTAGGGAGCGTTCTTTAACTTGTTAGCCAGCCATAGTGGTACCTATGCAATCCGTCTAGTTGCCGGCCGTACGGATTTGACGCGTGTCTAGTTTGTATACTGGCTTGCGCCAACCTGGGAACAAGGGCACCACGGCGTCTGATCGACTGACTGAGAAGACATACGGCTTTGCACGGCCCCACCCCCTCCCCCGTACAAACAATCATTTGAACACTATCCGCGTCTTCTCAAACCTAGATTTAGAATCGAGACCGGGCGTATGAAGTGTGACTTCTCTTTCGTAGTCTAATCAACAAGGTGAGCACGTTTCTGCTTCGGCAAGCCACTCCTATCAGATGAGGCAAATGAGCCGCCATTGTTATGCTTCGCTGCTCCACCGATCCCTCACTTTGTTGTCGCCAGAGTGTGGGTGGTCGGATACTATAGTAGTTGCAATACTAGTGGTGACGGAACTGGAAGTTTGACAGGAAAGACACTACGTGCAATCAAATTAAGGTATCGGGCTAGTTGCTGTCGTATGATTAACATTCTGAGCTACAGTAAGTGGGCAAAATAAGTAAGGTAGCAGATGACAAGTGCAATCGTATCCACCTCGTAAGAGGTTTCCTCCACAACTTCTTTTGTCTCCGTTGCAGTTGCGCAGTATTTCAATCGGTTTTCTGCAAGGCGTATACCTGTTTCTCATGACTGTGATGTATAATAATGCATCAGATTCAAATTATGGCATCAGCCTTCACCAACTGCTCTCACCTGATGAGCGTAGGCCGGAAAGGCCTCTAGCAGCATGAATCAGCTTTTTGCGCCACGTTATATATTTGCAGCTTCTATACGTAAATGTCAGAAAAATAAGTTTTCGTTTCACCAAAAATAAGCCCTGAGTGCAACTCATATCTTATGATGCTTTACGTTTCTTTAGCCAATTCCCCAAGGCATGCTCAAAGATCCGCTATAGAAGTTTACGCGGTTGCACAACAGCCGTTGCACAATAACTTTAAAGCTGCGCCTATACATCGCAATTCTTATTACGTTCAGCGTGCTCTAGCAAACCATTTTCGCTGTCATATTTTTTTTTTCTTTCCGTTAGGTACTCCGCTGATAAACGAGCCAGCGAAGTTTTTAAGAAAGGCCTGCGAGATCGGTTGCCTGGGCTGCTTATACAGCGTAGGCGTATGCACAGTATCTGTGCACTTTGCATGACAAATGCACGCCGAATCCCAATTAGTTCGCGCAACCTCCAATATTTATTCTCCGTGTCCAGTCAATGTTCTGAAGTGCCACTAGCGGGTGAGGGGCACCGATTGCATTGCACTGTTACGAAACTCCGGGCGGATATAGTGTGGCAAAATCTGACACATTCCGCGCTGTGTTGGCATTTAAAAGGCAAAGGTCTTGCGGAGAGCTTACGAAGGAGTAGCAATAAATACAGTGCTATATATAAGCTCGAGTACATCCTCACCCCCCCCCCCCACACACACACACACGTGGCGGTAAATACTGGCGAAACCGAGGGTACTTAGTTGTGTTACGAAAGACAGAGCGGTTGGAGCATCTTTCGGTGGTTTAAAGCTGGGTTCGCATATGTTAGGCTATAGCACTTGAAAGAACTTGTTGCTGGGCCACTTGGTATATATCGAGATAAACCTACACGCTCAAGCACCACCAACGAAAGACTTTCTCTTCTTTGTGCTGGCGGTGGGTTTTTTCTCGAAGTAATGTATTCGCATCTCGCACTGAAGCTTTTTACAGTTGACAGCATAGCAAGGGAACCCATAACCTAGGGAATGGTGGATGGAAAACTGAAGAGACGCGACGCACAGTCATCGTGGCACCTGACACGGCTTAGCGAGAACAAATTGTTTGCAGCACCCGTGCGCATGCGCCACGTGACCGGCGAGTTTACGATCAAGGTAAAAAAAGTGAATACGGCTAAACTCGGCAAGTATCAGTGTGTAACTATTATATTACCTATGAAGGTAGGCCACTTACATGTGGAGTGTCCTCTTATTTTCTTAGATTTCTTATTTGTCGGAGTCGGTGACGCTGGCGTGATAAATGAAACCATCGTAGTTTCACATTTTATGGGCAAGCTGCCCACGGTGGCATGGCACAGATTTCTTCACTCCCGTTAGAGGGGCCATTGAATGAGCGAGCAGCGTGCGAATGCTACGGGGTTCGTGCTAACTGACGTCTGGCAATAAATCATATCTGGGGTTTCAAGCACGAAAAGCACGATACGATAATGAAGCATCCATATTGGAGGGCTGCGGAAACCATAGAGTTTCCCAATATACACTAGAGGGAACTCCGGCGCTAGTGTCTATGAGAGCTGCAATGCACAGCGCTTCAGCGAGCGTGGGAATGATGGGTAGTACACACATTTGTCTAAACTTCGTACTTCTGGCCTGCTCTTGGCTCCGTGTGTACTCGTGTGGCTTGAAGCTGTTTTCTCACGAAACAAAAATCAGCAAATGTTCAGCGATTGCGCTTCACCACCCTATTTTTTCGAATTACCTTTCCAAACTGAGTACGAAGTTCAAAAGGGTTCGTTCTTTTCCTTAAAACGAAACCGTAACCAGCAATAAACGAAGCCACAAGTACGATTCGCCGCCCGCAAGTACGAAGACTAGGCAAATGTGTGTACTACCCATCATTCCCATGGTCCCTGAACGATCGCAGCGCCAGAGTGCCCTCTAGTTAATTTTGAGAAACTCTATGCTGGAAACCATAACCATATTATATAAATAAATAAATATAAACAAGGAGGTATTGTCCCCATTACTTGGCAACGGCTACCCCTTTCCACTTGATTTATACGAAATAAAAATAAAGAAACAAAATAGCATATACAGGTAGTCCCAGGTAACTTTAGCCAGCCTAAAAATATGCCGGCAGACGCCATTACAACGCGACCAAATGCATGTTGCTCACCGCTGCCTGTAGTTAGTCAGACTGTTTCTTGTATTTTCAAATATTGTTTATTAGATATGTTTAATTAACTAACTATTCAAGAAACGAAGATAGATAAATAATTTTAATGACGAAGTTGTACCTCAGTTTGCAAAACGTTCGATTAGACAGTTTTGAACTTTATGTATGTAAGGTATTATCGTTTTTCTCCTATTTACAAATGCCCGCGAAATACAAAAAATGCCACGTGACAAACCCGCTCGTGCGCCAGTGCACACAATGATTCTAATGCTCCCTCACGTTCCGTGTACGAACGACCATGGCATTTACCTCATTCTGCTGTCTCGGCAGGGCCGCAACGATGGTGGTGGCTTTACGATGAACACGCTTAAATTGGCCACAAAAACTACAACCGCTGTTACTGCTTATCGCTGTCATGAACCGGTGCTAGGGCAAGCGTGTTGTAGGTGCGCAGAACGTTAGGGAGCATTAGCATTATCATGCGCATTGACGCGCGAGCGGTTTTGTCACGTAGTATTTTTTTATCCTTCGTGGGCATTTGTAATTAGTAGAAAAACACTAATATTTAATTGATACAAAGTTCAAAACTATCTATTTGGACGTTTTGCAAACCGATCTACAGGTTTCTCATTGAAATTTTTATCCGTCTTCGTTCCTTCAAAGTTTAGGTAATTAAACAGAGCTAATTAAACAATGTTTCAGAACATAAAAAATAGTCTAACTCCAGGCAGTGGTGAGCATTATGCATTCGGTCGAGTCGTAATTACGTGTTCTGGCATATATTTAAACTTTGGCTAAAGTTACGTGGGACACCCTGTATAGGCCTACATGCAGTCCTGCATTGGATACCCGCAGGTCGCGGATTCGAATCCCGGCTGCGGCGGCTGCATTTCCGATGGAGGCGGAAATGTTGTACGCCCGTGTGCTGAGATTTGAGTGCACGTTAAAGAACCCCAGGTGGTCGAAATTTCCGGAGCCCTCCACTACGGCGTCTCTCGTAATCATATGGTGGTTTCGGGACGTTAAACCCCACAAATCAATCAATCAATCATCCTACATTGGTGACTAAACAAGTCCTCGTTTGGGAAACAATAGCGTTCGTCAACCTGCACTGACATCGCACAGAAAGCGGGCCTCAACCATTTCACCTACACCGAAAGCAACAGTCGGTATCGAACCCACGACCTAATTTTCAGCAGCCGAGCACGCTTATCCACCACGGCGAAATGGCATCTGCAAAGGCGCTGGGGAAATAAGGCAGTACTCCTGCGCAACAAATCTAACTGAGTCGACAATTCTTTGAAAAAACAGTGCATAATATCCTCCAGCCCACTTGATATTGAAGTAAGGTTGTTCGGCTCGAATTCAGCAATAAAAACAAATTGAAGCGACACGCATGGGTCAGCTGCAGCTGTCCCGGCCCAGAGAGCTGGCCTATGAATGCAGTTCTGATACAAACACGAGAGAGAGACAAGAAAGTTGAATAACCTTGGAAGCAAGATGGTTTATGGGTGTGTTTTTTTTTGTCCTGTCACGCATAACCGTTCTTTTAGCACATGCTGTTGCTTAATTTTGTTTATTTTGTTGTTCTGTTTGTGGTAAACTGTCTCATAGCACCTTCCACTCTTGTGGGATTACCGCTTGTTTGAAAGTTGACGTCTGTAAAACTTTTTTCTGTACTACGTTTTTATTCCTTAAACTTTCATTTATTTCAATCATACCTCACCATTTAGCCCAATGTCTATCCCATCGGCTGATATTTAAATTACAACGGCAAAGCGTGTGATTCACAGTCTGTATTTCAGTGCAATATGGACGAAACTTTTTTTATTATTATTGACTGGTTACAGGCACGCAGTGCCATTATTTCGCATTATTGTAATAGCACTGGGAATTATAATAAATATTTCACAGTATTATAAAAGACATTAGACAACTAAATGAGAGCTGGAGATAGCCGTTCAGCTGTAATCCCAGGGATGGTAGCTTCGCAACACTGAACTCTCGACCAAGCACGGGAACCAAGTGTCCGAATGTGCGGTCCCTCTCTTACTGAGCAGAATTTACTATCGCAACGACCAGTCATCAACAAGGGTGAAACTAAGTAAAGGGAATGGCTGAGAAGGAAATGTAGAGAGGTGAACCAGCCCAGAATAACCAGTTTGCTACCCTACACGTGGGAAACGGTTGAGGGAAATCTAAAGGAGGGGGGAAAGAGATGACAGATCACACGGCACGTGCATAAGCACTTGGTAAGAGTCCAATAATCTGGCATGAAACGCGACATTACTCTGACAGCTGCTTGACCAGGTCTGTCTTCCTCAACAGCCTCTGCAGTTTCTTGGTCACCTTCAGCTGCAATGTCCTTTGTCGACGACATGGTAGAACACATTCATTAAACATTTGTCTATTGTCAAGGCGCGCCATCATGGACGCCAGTGATTTCCTCTGTACATTGTAGTCCGAACAATCACAGTTAGTGGCGTAGCGTCTCCTCACAATACAGGCGTCGCATAAAACATTGCTGGCTATACAATTTCGTAAATGCCACACCTAACCATGAAAGATAAAGCACTGTGGCTTCTCTTCGGCGCAGTCCACTTGGCACATTAGAGATACATAAAAGAGCGCAGGCGGTGTTGATGAGTGCTCCGCTTGAACTGGCTGCTTGATGGGCACTATAGAAAGAGCTTTATCTCCTATGCAAGCCCTCGAAGGCCGCTGGTGGCGTCAGACCTTGAAAGTGGCAAGGCATCCTCCAGTGTGCCGTCAAGAGCAGCCCGAGCGGCATTATCAGCATGTTTGTTTCCTATAACGCCGTAGTGACTTGGAAGCCACTGAAACATCACGTAGTGACGTTATTCGTGTGATTTGTGAATAAGACGCCGAATTTCAAATACGAGCTGTTCGTATGGCCCGCGACGCAGTACTTATAGCGCAGATTGTGGGCTGCCTTGGAGTCGGTGAAGATCGACCAATGTTGAGGTGGTTCCAGATTGACCAAACCAAAGGCAGCGCAAACAGAAGCTAGTTCTGCAGCTGTCGACGTCGTGGGGTGGTCCGTCTTAAAGCAACAGCTCTTCCTGGTGACCACAGCTCTTGCTGGGACAAAGTGAAAGTAAGCTATCTCACGACGGTCTGGAACCAGCTCACATTCCTTATCCGTGGTTGAACAATCCAACGCTCGGCGAATCCTGCTTCGCAAGAATAGCAAGAACCGGCACCGAAGGGAAACAATCAAACTACATGTATAGAAACAAGGGTAAGAGGGTCATAGGTGATGTATTGTTGAAAACTAATTTCATTAATTAATTACGGGCATTGTAGAGTATCACCTCATCTTTATGTCCGCACTTATTGGGGCTAAATTACACTGTGCTTTGTCAAAGCGCACACTCGCATCCTAATTCATATTAGATGAAAACAGGAAGCAGATTAAAGATGATTCGCAAGCAGAGTTTGTTGCTAAGTGACGATAGCTACGAAAAATTACGTATTTTAAGTAAATGAGGCCAGCATTAGTTAACAAACCGTACCTTTATTTCACGTTTTCCTTATTTGTTTCAGGCTTTTGGTGCATTTAAGCAATCAGTATTCGCCAATAAATTATGTAGTGATATATTACCCTGCTGCAATTTGTGTGCCCTTGCAACGCCCGCAAAATGTACAGATACCTAAGGATGGATAAGATAAGGTTGGATTGATGATGCAGGCCTTTCATCTGTAGTCTGCGAGCTTTCCTCGTTAGCTTAGGTTCAACAGGTGTATGTGGCGTCAAGTTTCCGAATTGCGCGGGAGATGTAAAAAAAAACACTTAGTTGCATGTGTCATATATGTGCTATTGCCATGTAAGGGACCCTGGGCCTTCATCAAGCCGTTGCGACAGCTTTTTGGCCAGCTGTCTCTCCAGATTGTTTTTATTTTAAATAAATTGAAATTGAATTGAGATTGAATTGAATTGAATGCCTCATTGGATGCGCGTCGCGTTATTGAGGTCTTCGCAGCGAACTATCGGTTCCATCACGTTGCAGGTAGTTTAAACTTGTGTGACAAGAGACGCAGAATGCTTTTCCGCTATCCTGGGAAAGCGAAGCTGGAGTGGCCACTTCGTTTTCATTTCACTGAGATAAAGACAGGCTCAAGAGTTGCTGTCGGCATTTCTTGCAACAGTTTCCTTCACTTACCTTGGCTAATATAGTACAGTAAGCAATTTAAAAAACACAAATAACTTGCTTTCGCTGAATTCAGGTCATTATTCTCGTTGTGACAAGGACGGCACGTGTGTGCAACTTGACTATGTACCTATCTTTGTGCTCATATGTGGTACAAATATACCATCGACTATTTAGTACAAAACAGAGTGGGGGGGGGGACACGAAATAGAAACAATGATTTGGTTTAGATTGACAAACTACACTATAAATTTCTTATGCCATCTCTCTCACTATTATAAGTTAAATATTAGCGGAGAAAATGAAGGCTGAAATTGAATTTTTCAATGTCGTGCCAAATTCTCCGCGCTGACGTAAGCTTACCGCCTATAAGACCCTGATTAGACCAGCACTAGAATACGCCGATATAATTTGGAGTCCACATCATAAATTTCTCATTAGTAAAATTGAGCGAGTGCAAAACTTAGCAGTTCGATTTGTGTTTTCCGATTACTCCAGGTATACCAGTGTTACTAATCTGCGTAAAAGAGCCGAACTTCATTGCCTTTCCAAACGGAGAATACATTCTAAACTTAAATTCCTGTATCTTCTTTATCATGGGAAATATACAATATCCAGATCAGACTATCTTCTTGAACCTTTCAGGCATTCCACGAGAACTAACCACAATAAGACAATACGACTGCCCACAAGTCACAACAACATTCACAAAAACTCTGTTTTTCCGTCATCAATTGCATATTGGAATCAACTTCCATTAATAGCTGTGAACTGTGACACCGTAAAATCCTTTATTGAAAAGATTAAAGCTATAAGTTTTGAACAATAGACGCAAATGTACGAATAGGGATTTATTGTGAGCAGTTTCTTTCCCTTTGACTGGTTTGTCCTTTTAGCATGATTCTGAACGTTGCATTATGACACTGTTGTTTTGGCTACTTGGAATTCAATAGTTTTTTTTATTGTGTCGGTGCCTTTCTGTACGTGACATCATTGTTTGTATATCCTATGTACCACTCCTGCTTGGACCGAGAAGGTCTGCAGTATACTTAAATTAAAAAAAAAATTTTAAAGTGCATTTTCGGTATTTTCTTTTGATTGGCTAGATGAAATTTTCTGAGACTTTGTACACTGAGTCCATGGCAGCTCAGATTACAATGTACACCATTTTTATTGATTGGAAGCTACGTGTCACCCAGTAGACGCCTTGAAAACTTCCTACGTCACGGTTTTTGCTGCGGAAATTTCAAGAAGGCGTCGCCACCCGCCTTTTTATTTCACGCGTGTCCTCGATTACTACGTATTGTGTCGATGCAATAGTGGTGCTTTCGGGATCGGGAAACTGTACTTTACTACCACGCGAAAAATTATTTTGCTTTTCACTTTCCTTTTAAGAATGGCAGAAGCAATCTCGGCTTATTTTGTAGAAACTGCAGGACAGTGTAATACAAGCAATGTGTGTGTATGTTCGCTATCATGATTTCTGGCATATACGTGTGTGTGTGTGTGTGTGTGTGTGTGTGTGTGTGTGTGTGTGTGTGTGTGTGTGTGTGTGTGTGTGTGCGTGTGCGTGTGCGTGTGCGTGTGCGTGTGCGTGTGCGTGTGCGTGTGTGTGTGTGTGTGTGTGTGTGTGTGTGTGTGTGTGTGTGTGTGCAATCTCGGAAAAACATCACCGTATTTTCTATCTCACCTCTGGCATAGACAAGACTCTTCAAAAACACTTCAATGAAGATCCCGGCATCCCGGCAACGAAGTTTTTTTTTTTGCCTCCAATCAACACCCTGCCAAGTTCATTTCTTTTCATTCCTGAATATTCATGACTGTTTATCCTCTTTTCTATTTCTCTATATTTGTCGGCAGAGCTCTTTCACAATGTGGCCCTAGATATACGATTGAGAGATAGGAATACTCTGATGGATCGACATCGTGATGGACCACGCATTGCGGCGTTCTCGAATAGGGACTCCGAGAAATGCTCTTGTCTGGTTAGGCGTTTATCCATCTCACTCTATTTCTAATTTCCATACTATTCGACATTGTTGGTTCGAAAGTGGGTCACCTTTGAAGTTCTATGAAAAGCTCTCATTCTATACACTATATTCCACCATGACTCATCGTTTTCTTTGTTTTGTGCTCTTTCTTTGTTTGTTTGCTTATTTATATTTGTTCTTGAATGAAGCCGTAGTAGGTTCTTCTGGTATTCGCCTCTTTTTCCGTGTTCCTGAAATGCGCTGTAGGTTGTCGTTAGCATGCGTCAAGAAAGTGTGGAGACTGGACTTGTTCCTTTTGCTGTTGCTTAACACGATTTCTTTTAAGATTTGCCAGCAACTGCAGGCCCTCCTTTTTTTTTACTTCTCACGTTTATTCACGTTACCTTACGATAAGTGGAAAGTCGCTATTTCATTCAGCAATTCAATCTACATATATACCTAAGCAGGCACTTACCAGTACTTGATTCCTCACTCGCATGAAAGGCGACGCGACTGAGAAATACGACAAAGAGGAATACGCAATGGTAAACCCTCTTAAAACTATGAACGATCTCCCCGAAAGGAACCCTGATGGATTCCGAAGCCTTAGCGGTGCGCACGGAGTTGACACGGTTGAAACCGGTGTCGACGTGGGCGCTGGAAAAACGGTTTGAAGCGAAACTCGGTGTAGCGTTTATTCAAAAAAATTGCCCGCAGCTTCCCTCGGGGGAACACTGAGGAGGATGCGGAGCATATAATTGGTTAACGGGGTGTTAAAGTGCGACTTACTTGGGTCGATGGCTAAATTGGTTAACGTGGTTGTGAAATGGGGTGTTAAATTGCGACTTACTTGGGTCGATGGCTAAATTGGTTAACGTGGTTGTAGGAGGGGGTGTTAAATGAGTGAACACGTACACACGTATGCGAAAGGACGGCGCTGGTCGAAGGGACGTCGATCATTGTGTTTGTGGATTCGTTGGAATTCATTTCACCGCGACCTTGGACGTCGACGCGCCGTACAAACCAACCGACGAGCGGCAACTGAGCGAGCGAGCGCCGACCTTGAGTATATATACAGCGCGACGGCGCATGCACTGTCAGCTGTTGAATGTTCCCGAAGGAGAAACGCGCGCGCGGCACAGATGGCGACGGCGCGACGGCGCATGCGCTGTCAGCTGTCGAATGTTCTCGAAGGAGAAGCGCGCGCGGCACAGATCGTCACCCCCGGAAAATCTTTTCAGGCCTGCGCCCAGCAATTTGACGTCATTTCCGGCCGGCCGACTCTCGGGGAAGCCGCAGCGGCAGCGAGCGCAGCGCGGGCGGCGGTGGTGACGGTTCGGCGGCGTGGTGTTGACGGTGTTTCACGTTTGTTGCTTTCCGTTGTTGTTTTGCGGCAATTTCGTTTCCGTGCGTGATGCTGGAGTGATGCGACAATGCCGAATAAGTGTTGTGTACCCGGATGCAGCGGCAACTACAAAACAGGAAAGAAGATACAAGTGTTTTCCTTCCCTAAAGACGCCGACGCTCTCAAACAATGGCTACGCGCCATTCCTAGGAAGGACTTCGTGCCGACTTCGTGCACTAAGGTAAGAATTTGAGATGCTCCTGTTCTTAGCTTGTCGTTGCTTGTTCGGGTAGAAATCACCTATGATGGGAAATACTTGAGCGTGTGGCCGCCGGGCCTCGCGAAGCGCTGACGCCAGCAGCGTTCGCAGCAAGGATGGTCAGCTGCGCTTTGTTCACTAACAGTGCCGTGGTGTCGTCCATTCTTGCAAGCTCTCGGTGGAAGCGCTTCGTGGAGTGCGGTGACATCACGCTCCCGTGTTTCCTTTCATGTTGCTTGTACCGCTTAGCGCAGCGCTTTTATTTAGATGCTTGCGAAACGTAGGTAGACTTTGTTTTAGCTACACGGACTGTAAACGCGGTCATGCAAACGGGAGCGCATTTTTTTCTTTTGAGAAGTGGCGTCTCAGACGTTCTTGAAACGTTTTTGCAGGTGTGCGCGAATCATTTCGACGCTTCATGCATTGAGAAGACGACATCGTAGACGGATCCAAGGACAGGGAGAGTTATTGAAGTTGCACTCCCAGTACCACGGTTGCGTCCTGGATCTGTCCCAACGGTATTTTCCGGCTGTCCGTCCTACCTATCAGTACGAGACCAGAGCACGAGAGAAACCCCTGACGCGAAGAGGAGCCGACAAGAAGCCTCCCAACTCGCCCGTGCTGTAGAAAAGTCGCTGGCGTCATATGAAGCGGAGCAAAAACGAGGCCGGTTTTCGTCCCTCGAAGAACTAAGGGCTCGCCTGCAAGGGGTGTCAGTGTCTCCAAAGTGGACTGTGATTCATAAAGAAGAGTGCTCCATGTTTTTGAACATTATCGACTATCGTGAACCTTGTTTGAATGCGTCATTGACCGTGTTTGCAAACCTTGAAGTCTTTGCCTGCTATCAAGGTTCACCAATCAAGAACCTTGGTAGCGCTGTTGTACCAGACTCAGTTCAAAAAGTAAGTTCCTTGTTGGAAATTTTGAACAACTTGTCGATGCTGTCTGAGGAGCGCTGCACTTATTGCCACCTGGCTCAAGCAATACATTCCCTTGTTTGAGCCTTGTTTCCAGTTTTGTATCTCTTTACAAGTTGTTAGCTTTTAAAGGTGCTGTACTTTTTCTTTTTTTTTTAACTCGAACTGCCTCGGTGCCCACTGTAGCAGTTGTACAGTCCGTTTTGGTACCTAAGCTGTGTACACTTTCCTTGTGCACTCTGTGTACAGACATGTTGTGCACTGTGATTTGTTTTTTTCTTAGATTTTTGTTTGATTTTTTCCCTAGGACATGCACCTACCTGTGGCAGTACAATTACTTTTCTTTCTGTCATTTATCATGCTGTGGACCACAATTTAGTCACCAGTGTTCTTTTGTATTGTATTTTTTGGCAAGTGTTTGAACCTGATACCTTGTGTTGCTACTGCTACTATGATAAACGAATGGTATGTTTTCCTCTAACCTACAATTTAAATGAAAGTGTGCTTTTTCTG
The DNA here is from genome assembly GCA_013436015.1 of Rhipicephalus annulatus. Classification (NCBI taxonomy): domain Eukaryota; kingdom Metazoa; phylum Arthropoda; class Arachnida; order Ixodida; family Ixodidae; genus Rhipicephalus; species Rhipicephalus annulatus. The sequence goes on from WOVY01000457.1 coordinate 18,745, forward strand.
TTCCAAAGCTCGGGGATGTTTTTGCTGTTACAATCTGTTTTGTTTTCTGAGTTTTATGTGGCAAGATATTGTGTTTTGTACTTTTGGCATATTTTCAGCATTAAGGGCAACATCTTGTGTTGCCTGTCGTCTGCCTGGACCGAGAACAATGTGCACTGTGATATTTGTACAGACGGCGTCTGGCTGTGATAAATAAATACGCATTATTCCATTCACGATATTCATTATTTCTTGATACCTTGATAAGTTCCCCCGCAACGGTGGCTCAGTGGCTAAGGCATAGCGCTGCTGAGCACTAGGGCGCAGTTTCGATACCCGGCTGCGGCGGCCGCATTTCTGATGGAGGCAAAAAGCAAAAACGCCCGTGTGTACGAGATTTCGGCACACAATAAAGATTCCCAGGTAGTAAAACTTGATCCTGAGCTCTCCCCTACGGCGCGCTTCATCGCCTGCGTTGCGTCGGTCGGCGCGTTAAACCATAGAATCAATGGATACCTTGATAAATCGTGCGGACATGGTGTCAAGGCACCTCGCCCGAGTCGGTAGGCGTGAAGGGCGCTCGCGGCTGGCGCAGCCACCCAGCGAAGGGCGGCCGGCCGGCCGGCGCGATGTGACGTCGTCGACGTCACGTCACGTGACGCGCAGGCCTGAAAAGCTTCCGGGGGTGACGCACAGATGGTGGGCGACGGCGCGACGGCGCATGCGCGCGCGTCAGCTGTCGAATGTTCGAGAAGCAGTGCGGACGGCGCGGACGGCGCACTACAAGGCGCGAGTATAAGATGCTTCCGCATCTAAAAAACATGTTAGAAACTCAAAGACTTGGGAGGCGGGTTGGGTTTCACGCATGGAGTTTCATACAATATTACCTAGAGTGGAATCTGGTGCTAGTGTCTTTGCGGGCTTCTTCAACGGCGCTTGCACCCGCATGGGAATGATGGGAAGTACCGGCTTCGGATCTGCTTCGGATGGATCACGTTCTCGAGATTCGCGATGCTTCTTTTCCGAGTGTAAAACAAAGTAATATGAAGCTATAATAAATTAAAACTTGCTTCAGTTTTTGTACGCAAATTTTATTGCAAACAGTTCTTGTGACTAGGCGGTAGAAATGAAACCTGCACAAATTTAACCACCAGGGTACGCATTGCTCTGTCATTGCGTTCCAGATTTGGCAGCAAGATGTAATGAAGTATTCTTTACAATATTTCAAAACAAACATTCTTGGTTTGCCCTCGAAAGTACGCTATATCTATTTATGGAAATAACAACACAGTATTAAGTGAGAAACACTTAAATTTTTGTCTGCAATGATGCCAGGTGCGTCTCTTCAAGTGGTCTGCCCCCAACGCACCTCTCGTTTTGTTGTAAAGTCGAGTCACGAGAGCGTTGCGGTGCGTCTACTTCGCGTCCCCGCCGTTTTGCAGTTAATTTCAACGAGTTTTGGCAAGACGCATTAACATCAAACGTGAACTCGATGTAATGTACTACACTGGCATGGAACGCTACATCTATGCGCAGCGGTGAGTGGACGACGCTTCGCTTAAACTGTCAAACACGACTTATACAGCTCCAGCATTGCAGTAAATTGAGAGGGCTAGCAGTTTTCAGCTTCTTTGAACAACAAAGGCGCCGCTTCAGTCATTTGCACCCACCCCACAACTCGCTCTACGCGAATAACAAAACTGAAACTGCAAAAAAAAAGATCCGTGGGCAGTTCACTGGCTAAGGCGATCCAATCCGAAGCCTGTACTTCTCATAATTCCCATGAGGGTACACGATCGCAGCGCCAGATTCCTCTCTAGCTATTATTGTCTAAACCTCTATGGGTTTCGCGTAAGTTTCATCGCAGATAAACGAGCCCAAAGCGTATTTCCCCTCGACGTGTGGTCGAGCATTCCGGGAGGTGGAGAGGGTGAAGTGAGAGAGAAGTGTGATGCGAGTGGACGGATGAGCCGGCAGCTGCTGGCGCTGCGCGAGCGGCATGCGGGAAAGGGCGAATCACGTCAGTGCGTGCATGCGAGGAAAGCGTGCGAGGGGAGCGTGACGTCTGCTCAGCTGCGGCGTCACCTGCGGCCGAGAAGCGGAAATGCGAATGCGTTGCAGCACGTTCGTATATGGACGCACGTACGTACGGCATTACACACGTCAGTCAAAGAGCCGCTTCGCATCTAAAATCAGTGATTTGTTAATGACGTAGGTCACGTTGATTTTTGTACCACTTCACTCGGCCACCTTGTTTCGCACAAGTGGCCACTCAACGCTTGAGGCCTTGGTCTTAAAAGGATTGCTGAGAAGCTGGCTATAGCGTGCAAGCCAGTTCTCTCTTTCTGAAAGTGTACGCTGAAAAATCAATCAAAATGTGCGTTTTCTTCTTTCGCTTTCAATGAATGTTGTTTGAAGTACATGGTTTAGTGTTACATGATTTCATTTTCAGGCAATGTAAGCAACTTAAGGGTTAAACGTCACCGACAGCATCGCCTCATAGAATCCAGCTTTAAATTCCCCCTACTCTGCTTTTAATTCTTGATGATTTCTTCAAGCCAGCCGCATTACACGTGTCATGAAAGACCGACGTGGCAGTGACATGAAATTTTTTTTTTTTCAAAGTCCTCAGCACCCCCATATGGCACATCAGCACCCGGTGTCGTAATTAAAGCAGCTATATTGAAAATTGGTTTCCACACCGAAACGTGACCAAGTAAATCTTTCACATGCCGCGCAATCGCGCTTAATAAACTGACCTCCGCGAATTTTAAAGGTCAGTGCGAGAGAGTGAAGCCATGCGCAAACGTTGCAAACGTCGTATTCAGCGATTCCAGTCTGCGTTCAAACAGTAGTAATACCAAAAAGAAACATTATAAAATTGTGGTTTCCCACAAGACTTCTTAGGTTTTATGTACCGCTGTGATCTTGAAAGAAGCTGCCAAATGGAAAAAGGCTCCACACTAAACACCTACAAACTTACTTCGTGCGTCGCAAACGTGCTTTAGCACTCAGCGAGTGTGAGCATCACAGCCATTTATGCGGTATTTTACTACTTGCTCCACAATTCTATCTCCCTCTTCTTTCTGCGTCATTTTTCGTGTTTTGGCCTTACTTCTTCGGTGCTACAGATTTCCTTTCAGGTTTCTGGAAAGGGGTGTACCGTTCGCTTGAGTGCGCCGAAACCGAGCATCGAAGCGCTTATCGACATCGCTAAAGGGGAAAGCGATGTGACAGTACGTAGCCAGGATAACCTAGACGTCTTGTGTGTACTTCCGAGAGTGTGATGGATTGCGAGAAAAATATCTTGATGTTGCGAAAAGAGAAAACAGTATGGGTGTCCCGTCCTTTCGTGGTACGTCAGAGTGCTCGAAAATGCCCTATTGACTCCCAACTTTACGCTTCACGCAATGATATTCTTAAACGGAGAACGAAAAACGCTTCGTGACATTTCGGAGTTTCACGGTAAATACGTGCGGATGGCGGCACCGTCCGTCATATCTTGTTTTGGAATAAACTCCTCATGTTTAAGTGAGATCCCATCTTTGATAACGCTGCATTTCTAGTTGAAGCCGGCTTCAATCTTCCAAACATGTCCCAGTCAAGCCCCAACAATACAAACAACTTGCAACCAGCGCGCAGTATGTAATGCATTTTTAGCCCCTAAGCGCTAGATAGTCGTTACCGATATAGAGCTGCAGCGGAGAACACGGAGTATACTTTCGTGCTTTTTAGGGGTGATTCCCTTAAGATCGAGGCTTGTCCGTTGTCGTGCGCCGTAGCCGCCGCTGATGATGACGACGGCACTCATGACGATAAAGAACAAGCGCGTTCCACACCACACGTTCTCTTTCTGCCACAACGGCACAGCACATGCAAGGTACCCACTATACGCTTTGATGATGATGAAGGTGATGACAATTATGATCACGGACGACTGGCTTGTGCAGTAGATGACGTCTCAATATCCTCTACGATGCATTTCGTATGACTGGAAACAACCAACAAACATTAGGGGAACGTGCCCATGCATCTCTCGTCTTTGGCAACCTCGGACTATAGATTCGATACCCCAAATTTGTAATAATGAAAACGAAACGAAATTCACAACCCACAATTTATGACCACTAAACATTAATAGCGAAAGTTGGGTTAGTTGGTGGTTCATGCTTGGGAAGTAAAAACAGCGCCCAAATAGAGACAAGGACAGAGGAAGAGACGACACCGAAGAGACGACTAAACATTGTATACAACTGTACCCCACTTTGTCACTCATTTAGAGGCGTGTGTGGTCAATGTCACGGGTGATTACGCTAACACCGGACGATCCCCCTTCATTGCCAACTCATCATCATTCACGTCGTGGATATGCCATGATTTCTTTATTAGCTTTCCTCGTTGATACTACAGAGTTATTCGCGTATTATCTACGGCTCAAACACTCACTCACTCACATAATGTCTCTCTCTCCAAACTCTTTCCTTCACTGTCCGCTCCCACACACAGCTAAAACAGCACAAAAACACGAACACTTCCTTGTTTTGTAATGCGCTGTTTTAGCTATGAATGCGTACCAACTGACTCGCATTCAGACGATATATTTAATTTCCGCGACAACTAAAGTTGGGCACACTGCGCAACTCATGAAGGGAAAAGTTAGCGACAATGCAGTACATCAAGCCCTCTCTGGACCTGTGCAGCCAAAATCCTCGAGCCGCGGGTTATCTGGCCAAGGTTATGACGTCACACTTGTCACGTCTTTTTTTCACCTAGCTGTCAACGTCATTTCTGCACATTTGTACGATGCCCGCTCGGAGCACGACAACAGGCGGGATCAAGAAATCGCCCGCAAATCTCGGCTTACAGTTGGAATTACCGCACTGCTCCTTCATTTTGCCGACAGTCGGCAAAGGGCTGTGTCCCTATTTTCGCATTGTCCCCGCGTGGTGCTCCCACGCAGCTCTTTGCACTTCGTTCGTGGCTGGCCAGCCTCGCTTTGGTGTTGCCACTTCCCCGTCAGATTGAATAAGAAGAAGAGCTTAGAAACTGTGGCAGACACCCACGTTTGGGGGTTCATTGGGCTCTTTGCAGGCGTCGTCGTCTACTTCTCGTCCCTGATTGCTTCGAGGCTTGACACTTCGGTTCTCGTTCTTCTGCAAATTGCCGGACACACTCACTCACTCTTCTCTTCTTACCCCATCATCTCAGATGACATGAGCTTCGCTCCCCGTTGCTTCGCTTTAGTTACCTCCGGCTCACTGTCGCTTTATAATACTTTGCTGTGAGTGTCCAGTAGCTCGTTTTTTTTCTTTTTTTAGGTAGCTCTATCTCACTTATCGTTGATGGGGAGCACACGTTTCTACGCCCAACTTGTCTTGTTCCCTCACAATTTTTTTTATGTATTCTCTTCACAATTTCAAACTTTGATGTTACGACTGCATGTTAAAATCACACGCTCAAGTGCCTCAGATAACACTCCCATTGAAGTTATTGTTGTTTTTTGTCTTTTGCAGCTTCTGATCTCAATGTTTCGGGAGACCACGCTTCCAGTGATCAACGTAGACAGTGACATGAACCGGCTTTAAGGGGCCACCCGAAGGCGGTACTGATCCGGGAGGGGGGCCACCAAATGAAAATGGATCCCCTATCGAGTCCGCTTCTCTGCATGGTAAGTGCATATAAACCACCCACCCGAATTTCGTTTTATAATGGCCACGACAAATTGGCCCCGTCTTGTGTGAACTTGAAATTATTTGTCGATAGATAGAGACACGGTTACAATTGTACGCTTTGTTATCAGTGAGTGATGCACTCTAATGAATAGCACAGGGAGGAGGAGGTTATAGCCTTGAGTATGTTGCAAGGCTATAAAAAAGTACACAATTATGACATAAACATAGCAATACGTGCACAAACGCTCATAAACGTGTACAAAAAATTGGCAGTTACCACGTTCAGTGGGAATCGATGTTATGCGAAGCACGAATGAGGAAGATTTTATGTCACTTTACAATCAGCACAACGTTACGAATCGGACGGACGCAGTACACAGTAAACACAAGTAAGAATGTTATACGAACTCACGTATCTGGACAAGATGCAATTATGTTGTTTATAGTCGCGTAACACGGCACCAGAAACGTTTGCGATACCAGCTCCAGCAGTGGTAGGCGTGTAAAGTATGCCGTACATGCATTCCATGTCATGGTTATCATGTTTGCGCCTGGAATTTGTGTTTGTCCTCAAATCACGTCATGTAATACCAAGTGCATCATGAGCGTGGCATGCAGTTGTGTTATATGACACGCATGTCTTGATTGTCATGTTAGGGCCACTCACTTGTGTTCGCCATGCAATCATATGTCATACCATACCAGTTTTGCAACATGCCATGTGAACGACACCATCGCAAAAGCTGTAGGACCATGAAATGTTAATCATGACATTCATGACATACATATCATAATTTTCATGTTATGACTAGTCAAATATGTTCTTCATACAGTCATGTTATGCCATACCAAGTTTGGTATCGATACCATTATCGAAACGGCCAGGAGAGCTAAAAGTCGTAGGTGGCTAGACAGACAGATAGTCTATCTATCTATCTATCTATCTATCTATCTATCTATCTATCTATCTATCTATCTATCTATCTATCTATCTATCTATCTATCTATCTATCTATCTATCTATCTATCTACATTCTATTCATCTATCTACACTTTATCTATCTATCTATCTATCTATTTATACTTTATCTATATATCTATACTTTATCTATCTATCTATCTATCTGTCTATCTATATATACTTTATATTTCTAGATAGATAGATAGATAGATAGATAGATAGATAGATAGATAGATAGATAGATAGATAGATAGATAGATAGATAGATAGATAGATAGATAGATAGATAGATAGATAGATAGATAGATAGATAGATAGATAGATAGATAGATAGATACGCTCAAAGTCGCCGAAGTTCCCTAAAAATGCTTCGCATTTAATAAAGTGTATTGATTGGTTGATCACTGCACAGTCGGCTCTTTCAAGTCACGAACGACATGTGTGTTATCAGCGTTACATCGCATTCTTGATAGAAAAGTGGCCAGCGCTGAGTTTTCAAATAAGCACAGGTAAGCCGGGTGACGATTAGTGTTGTAGGACAAAAATACTCTCTTTTTCCTCTATATTTCTTTAGAGTGTATGCATTGTTCTCAATTCTACAATATCTTACATGTAATGATACCTGAACACGAAAACATCGCAACAATGAAACCACATGGCAGTTCTCTGGAAGGCTTGAACACAGTAACACATATACACAAAACCACAAACACTTAGCAAAATACACCGTTGTTTGTGCTCATTACAATTTTACAGGTAGTGGTAACAAATTTTACGAGTTCCGTATATTAGATGTCATCTGGAGCGTATCACTACCGACAGGAGACCGTATATCGAGATGTGGTATTGCGCTCCAGAGAACCCTATAGACGTGTTGATGGTTCTTCCGTGCGTGACAAGCCCTTTGTTACATTATCCGCCGTGTCTGTGTATGAGATACTGTTGACGTGGGATAAAATTTATTTCAGTCAAACCAGTCGATGTGTCAGTGCTCACTTAGAACACACCCTTTCAGTAAATAACGACACGGGGCCACCTTGGCCGTTAAATCGGATTTAACCAGATACATCTGCATTTGTCAAAAACTTCCCCGGCGAGTGATCATCGATTTTTGGTCGGATTTATCCGAAAACACGGTGCACCAGCTTATAGCTTAGGCCCATTAGTCTAACGACTGAGTATCTGGCGGAATTTACATCTCTAGCTTTTTGAAAATAGGTATACGAGTCCTGCCGGAATATAATGGTTTAGATCGAGTGAGAAAATGTAAAGGTAAGATATGCTACATTATTCTGCGTCAATGACCAATGATTTTGTGCCAGGTGTTTGCGGTTACCTCAAGGTAAACAACTTCGATGTGTAACCAAAAGCTAAAAGTGAATGCCAACGTGAGCGAGATTGACGCAAATAGTCATGATCGTGTGACGACGGCATGATGACGTGATAAGGCGACGTCATTACATGACAATGAGAGTATCCGTCACTCGCGTTGGCGTCTTCATGACATCATAGGCCACCCAGATTCCAGACGTTACCAGACGACATTACGCTTGCTCAAACGCAGGCTGATCTCGGAGTCTGTGCAAGAACACATAACATGCAGAAGGCTTCAATAAAATTATGGATCGTATCTCCGTACAGAAGAACCCTGATAGGATGCGAAGCAGCAGTGGTGCGGACAGCGTTGACCCGGTTGAAACTGGCGTTGACGCGGGTGCTGGAAGGACGGTTTGAAGCGAAACTCGGTGTATCGTTTACCCGAGTAAACATTCGTTTGAGAAAAAAAAAAGACGGGAGGCGGGTTGCGTCTAGTGTAAGTTCCATCGCAAATAAACCAGCTGAAAGAGTAGACAGATTCGGTAACGCATCCGCAGCCGCCGTACGGACGCAGCCTGCCAGCCATTTGCAATGGCAGGCCTCGCCCGTACGGCTGCTGCGGACGCGAAACTATATCTGTCAAGTGTTTCCACTCGACGCCGGTCGAGCGTTGCGGGCGCTGGAGAGGGTTAAGTGAGAGAGAAGTGTGTTGCAAGTTGGTGGAGGAGCCGGCAGCTGCTGTGGGTGAGGGACAGAGTGGCGTCAACGCGCGGCTGCGACTTCACCTACTTGGCACCACTCCAACACATGCGGCGAGGGGGTTGTGAGGACTTACGGGACAGCGTTACACGGACTAATCGAAGAACTGCTTTGTTGGCACTTTCGGAATAGTGGAGACAGCATGCATGAACGAATGCATTCGCAATGCTTGGCATCTACACTAATGAGTGCTCGGCAATGTGCATGACTGAAAAGGGAATCATTTCAGGCTGTGAAGGATGAGATTACTTTATCTAAATGCGTTACGACAGTGTTTCACCAGCAGTGTTTTTTTACTTCTTCAGGCACGACGAAAATATTGTAGTACTAAGGAAATATATTCTGGTTCTCCAAAATTTATTGTTCGACTGCGTCTCCGGTGTGTCTTATTTCATATTAATATGTTTCTCATCTTTTCACCTCCACACTGAAGACTGCATCTGAACTCGCTTGGGCTTGGGAAAGAGAGAGAGAGATAACTTTATTGGGTTGAAAAAGAAGGAGTTTAGGAGCTAGATGGGTGGGGTCCCATGTTCAAGGCTCCACTGGCTTGCGCCGCCTGCCGGACGTGTTCCAAGAGTGCTAGCTGCACCTACGGGTCTGAGCTAGCGAGGAGTGCCTCCCACTGCTCGAAAGAGTATTCCATTCTATACATACGCTGTAAGCGATCAAGTTCACTTGGCCGTTTAGCACATCTCCACGAGATATGGTAAAGGGTCGGTGGCGAGTCGCGACACCACGGACAATCGCGCCCATACAAAGTTGGATGAATTTTGTACAGTCGTAATAAATTTGGATAAAATCCCGTTTGAATTTTACGGAGGTCTATGGCGTCTTCCCCTTTAAGATGCCATACTTCTGCCGCCATATTTCTGCCGCGGGCATCGCTGGTGAGCGAGAAGCTCTCGCGGAGCCATCCGAGCCGGGTCGTTTTCCTCCTCCTCGCGAAAGCCGTTGTTGCTGGGTGGTGGTAACAGCGAGAAAGGCTGCTGCTCTGCTGGGTTCGTGAGCGCTCGAGCTAGAGCGTCCGCCCTCTCGTTACCCTCTAGGCCTGCATGTCCAGGGCACCAGACCAACCTATAAGTGTTGCAAAATTCGCCGCCTAAAATTTTGCAAATGTTTAATGGGAGGCGGCCTTTACTGAATAGCCGGCACGCCTCTTGCGAATCTGAGAGTATGGTGATGTATGTCTAACCGTCGCTGCGCTCTCGACTTTTAATCGCCAATGCGATGGTGAAACACTCGGCCTTGGTGATCGATGTAGTGTACAGTGATGCGCTGGACGCGGGACTTCTGTATGTATGCAAGGGCTCAGCGTGGTGTGTGGTTCGATCTACTTAAGTCTGTTTTCTTGCGCTATAGTGACCTCCTAAGATTATACCAGTACGTGTTGTTTCATGTTTTTACCTTGCAAGTTTTTTTTTATTTTGAACAATTATTATTATTATTATTATTATTATTATTATTATTATTATTATTATTATTATTATTATTATTATTATTATTATTGTTGTTGTTGTTGTTGTTCCTGCTACTGTGATCGCGATTCGCAGCTACTTACGAAAAATAGTAGCCATCCCTATTATGTTTTGACTTTCATCTTTCTGAAGTACCTATTTCAATAATTGAGCACGAAATGTGATGCCTTCGACAAAGAAATGTGCAAACTTTAATATCCCAAGTACAGCGGCTGTCCGCAAGTGCACTTGAAATAAACGTTTCCAAAATTATTATTATGAAAAAAAAAGCTTCCTTTCATTTTTTGCTGGTTGGTGACGGGTCATGTGGCCGAGCCTTCTGAACACGACGAATGATGGTACATGCACGCAAAACGCAATTTTCATCATTTTACTAATTTTTTGGAGTTACAAAAAAACGTCTTTTGCTATGACTGCCTTGATAATCTCTCAAGACCAGAGTTGGCATACATGCTTGCTACCATGTTTCCATCGCGTTGGTACAACCAGGACGTGCAACAGCAGGTAGGAGTTACAGAATTCCTTGCGCGCGCTAGACTCCGCAACGGCCGACAGCAAGTCAAAGTCACTATACGGTGAGTTGGAGTTACAGAATTCCTTGCGCGCGCTAGACTCCGCAACGGCCGACAGCAAGTCAAAGTCACTATACGGTGAGTTGGCTCGGAGCGCCCCAGGGAGATTGCGGCGATAAGTAGAAACAGCCCCCCGTGTGCAGGCCGTAAAGGAATCGAGAGAGCGCCTCCAGACCAGCCGCTTCAATATCGATGGGTTTCCTGTACAAAACACTAGAGGGAACTCTGGCGCTTGTGTCTATGGGAACTGCAACGCACGGCGCTTCAGCCACATGCGAATGTTGGGTATGCAAACGGATTTGTTTAAGCTACGTTTTGCGGGCTACGTTTGGTTTCGCGCGGCTTGGAGTCCTTTGTCATGGAACGGCAATCAGCAAGTGTTCAGAAGCTGCAATTCACCAACTTAACCATTTGATCCACCAGTTCAAATCGGGTCGCGAAGTTCACAACGATTCGTTCTTTTATCAAAAACAAAATCAACACACAGCAATAAACAAATCCTAAAGTACGTTTGAAGCCGCGAGCACGAAGACTAGGCAAAACTTTGTGTACTAATCATCATTCTCGTTGCGGTTGAACGATTGCAGTGCCAGAGTTCCCTCTTCTTATTTTAGGAAAGTTTATATGGTCAATAAATATGACAAAAAAAGATTGCTATCGTCTACAAGTCGTCTCGGGAAAATTCGTTATGGGCTTCGCGGCTTTGTTTAAAAAATGTGTGTGCTGCTTACGCTTGCAGCGCCTCTACATTACAAACGCCAAGTATACATATACGGCCGGAACACAGAGCGATTGCACGCGTTTCGCTGCACTGCACGTAAACGGTCACGAAAAGGTCGAGCCATATGCCACCAATCTGCTTCTTCATACATAAAATCTCTTATTCCCCACGGTTTCTCTCGAAATCCGATTTCGACGAAGACTGGTTTCATAGCGACGCAAGCCCAACGCTTTCTCGGCGTTTTTCCGTCGAGCGTCAGCTTGTATCCTCGACAACGACCGATGCGCAGCAAACTTCAATATCGCTCTCGTTTCACTCGGCCGAGCATGAGGTCGCCGAGTGGGCACCATATACGTATTCGGACGGGCAGCAAGTAATTGTTCAGTTTTCACTTTTGCTTCTTTTTTTTTCTCAAGACACGAACATTCACTGGGGTCCCATTTCGCATCACTGCGCGTAACAGCCCTTCAAGATTGCTTTCCAGTGCTTGTTAGAAGGGGTTCTCGTCGTGACTAACATGAGATATTCGAGATGTTCTGGGAGCATGTTCAATCGCTCGCTGAACGTTGATTCGTCTTACGCTCCTCCTCATTCCCAGTCTGCTAGATTTAGTTTGGTTATAGTAAACAGCACTGCGAGCTCCCTGGGAATGCGCATAGTACTAACACCTGTCGTCAATGCCAGACAGGTTCACCTTCAGGCACATGAGCTGGAAGAGCAGAGATGGACAAAAAATGTCCGAGAAGAGAATTTAAAAGGCCGGCTTTCCGCAAGAGAAACTCCCGGAACTCCAACCACACTGCAAATGCTAAACGAAAAGATTGTCATATATAAATATAAGCGAACGACCATATCGACGGATGAAATAGTTTCCGCGCAGCAGAGCTCTGCGGCCGTCAATGAATATGGGACTTTGTTGTGTAGGATCCCTCATCACATGTTCTCTTTGTTTTGTTTTTCTCTTTTTCATTACTACTTTTCCACAGTTTAGGGTAGCCAATCTGGCTTAACCCGGTTAACTTTCCTTCCTTTCTTCTACCCTTTCTCTCTCTCTCTCTCTTATCAACGAACAAGTTATTGCCTTCGTTTTCTGCCACCGAACTTACAATAGGATTAATACCACACATCACCACGGGCTTACGCGCGTGTTATCAGAGTGACATAGTATTCTTGATAGGCAAGTGACGCGAGCTGGATTATAGGGCCGGCGCCCACGCGGTGGCCATTCGGGAGAGCATATAGATAAAGTGTGGACACTTGGGAAAGGAGGGTTGGACGCTTTGGAGAGGATATGGAGGAGAGTGTCGGTACTTTCTCTATATTAAGGGACTTTAACGGGAGGCAGCCTTCCCTGCCCTCGCGTGGTAATAGCTGCAACAATTCGCCTCGGCGTTCGTCCCTGCCTAACATGCCTCGCGAAGTGAGCGGCGGAAGCGACATTAACTATTTCGGCACATTCCCAAAGCATGTACCGCAGTGCGGCCTTTTAACCGCATGGTTTACACGTATCCGTCGGGTATAGGCTCGGAAACAGGTGAGAAAAGCTGAGAGGCCAACCTGAATCAGTTTTCTAACCTGCTGCTCAGCGTTAGGCAAGGTAAAGGGGTGGTAAAGAAAGTAGAGAGAAGGTGTTGATGATGAAAATGAAGGTGATGATGGAGCGAAGCTTTTGGCCCCAGCGGTCGGTTCTGGTCTGTACTAGCAAGAAATAAGGAAGTTGAAGTTGAAGTCTTGTAGCCACAGGACTAAGTAAGCACAGGACTAGCGCTGTTCTACGTCTTCTTGTCCGTGTTTCTTTTGCGATGACGTACCTTTGGATACGCATGCCGACCGTCTCGAATTCAGACGTTATTTTCAGGGTTCGCTACTGCATCTTTTCCTTTTTTTACTAAGGGGCGGGTGGAGCGGGGCGAAGGAATGTTATACACCAAGTGCTCCCATTTCCGCAAAGCATCCTAACACTTTTGTTATTATTATTATTATTATCATCATTTCTTTTGCACACCCCACCATTCGAGGAGCGGGCGAACCTGTCTGGTTGGGCGAGAAACGCGAACCTATGCTGGCAGCGCCTGTACGCAGCCTAGGTATATAGTTTATTTCCCGACGACCCGTTGATCAACGACGGCGCTTGGCGGGCGGCGTGACTTATGGCCGACTGCGGCGAAGCTCAGCCCTTTCGGCGGGCCCGGCATCATGCCTATCCTATTACACAGCGCAGTCGTGGCGCCTGTAGTGCACGCTGCAGCGGAGGCATATAGTGCAGACGTGGCTTTTCGCTACAAAGTGGGGCTTATACGTTTCTCTTGCGCTTTTGTCGGCTTCTTTGTTGTACCGCAACGTTCGATGTTTTTTAGCCGTACAAAATGAATGCACTTAGTTCAAACAGCTCGCGTGTAAATGGGCCATTAGAAAGGAGACAATGAAACTTCCGAAGCTTCGCCTTTGTTGTCGTTATTTACTGCAATGTAGAGCAGGTCTTCCATAATGGAGACAGGAGGCTACAAATGGCATTAATTTATTATACCTTAAGCGATATTTCCACGGTCAGGGAACGAGACGTAACATAATCGGGACTCAGTATAAATTGCGACTACCTAGTGACGTTAATCTCCGCCTAAATCGAGGTGCACAAATGTTCTTCCGTTCCGTGCATCGCCATAGAGATGCGACCACAATTCAGAACACGGACCAAACCCGGGACCTCAGAAGCGCAAGAGCACCATCTCTACGTAACCTTGGTAGGTGTAAATGACATTGTCCTTATAAGTTCTCATGGAGGAAGGAAAAAGATAGGAGGCAGCATTACGTCACACGAGTGAAGCCCACCGTGTATACTGAACGCGTGACCAAAACGTCAGAGCGTGCGGTAGGTTTTGGTACTCTCGGTCGTGCTCCGTTTTTGAAACCCCTGCGTGAGCCGGCCGGTCTGTGCCGAACAAGCGCGTTTCGGATAAAAGCTACCGGGTGCCACACTCTGAAGTCTCGGCAAATATCGTTGCTCTATTGCGTGATCATGATGCAAAAGGTCACGTGTTGGGTTCACACTGTTGGCTTCAAAACGGGTTGGCCCGCAAAGGCTGGCGGAGTGACGTCCTGTTCCCTCCTTTCCTTTTCTAGCTCCATGTAAGTTCTGCCCTAGGAGGTTTCAAAAACAATACAAATGGCGGTGGCGACGATACGCGATAGTGAGGTGAAGATTTTGTCTCTCCAGCATGGAGGAGGAAGTGGTTAGGAGAGGCCTCAGCCAATACGCTATAGAATGTGGCGGAAGTGACGTCATCGTTTTTTGTTTGTTTTTTTTCGCGGAGGAGCACTGGAACTTTTTTGCCAAACGTACACATCTACAAAACAACCAGACCCGCAAAGCACTCAATGTTCCTGGAAATTGAGAAAAACCATTTTCGCACTACGGGATTCGTTCACTGCACAGTCAGGTCGGGACAAAAGCCGTGTTTGCAGAGCGGTGTGCGAGTTTGAAAATTTATTTTTGGGTGTGCCCGTGTGAGTCTGAAGGCGCAATACTTGCAAGCTGTGGGGCAATCACTTCGCGAGTCTTCGAAGTGAGTTCCGGCGGGCCACTGAAAAATACACGAGCGCATTTCCTTCATAAAGTTTTCACGAGAGCTGTGTTATTAGTTTCGTTTCAAAGGAGCGTCAGCATTATACGTGCTGTCAGCTTCTGCGACGAGCGGAATTTGTACATGTCAGTTCTCGACGCAGCGAATTTCGTCACTCCTCTTCAGCATTAGTCGTCCTCAGACATGCATGTCTCGGCATCCATTCTGTCGCTCTAATCTACGGTCGGTTACTTGTCCTTCTCATGACGTCATCTGTCTAGGTCAGATTTTTTTAAAGACCACAATCTTTGTTAGGCACCTTCGACATAAAAAATTTTGGTCTGTCTATTTGTACATTTGTCTGTTTGCCCACCCTAAACGGCACAAAGTGGCCAAACGATACTACAAACGGCCGACCCCATCTGCAGCACCCACCAATGTTGCTCAAGGTTCAGCGTTCATACTTGTGCGATTGTCAATTAAAAAGCAATTATTTTCTTTCTCTTTTATCAGCTAGCACATCCACCAACCCGTGTTTCTTCTCTTATCGAACTTAGTAGTCGTCATACTTTGCAGTAGACATCCGAAAATAAACGTCTTTCCAGCCGTAATTCGATCAATTCATGGTGTCCGACATCTTAGCATTCGTGCCACCATTTCTATTACGTAAGGGTGTCGTCATTGCGTCGTCTCTTTTTTGTGGTCATCGCTGGATCATTACCATTTTCCGTTCTGTTTGTGATTATGCATGGTGCAGCGCTGTGTAAAGCCGTGCACTCCTCACTGCCTTCCGGCAAGCCGCTTTAGGCATTTCATGCAAGTGGCCCTAACTACTAACTATACGGTTAGAGTCCACTCGAACTCACATTAACCATATGACAAAGGGCAGTGCAACATCGTTTCTTTTAACATAACGAACACGTCTGCAGATAACGCTGTGCGTTTCAGCTAATAATAGGTTATTAACGCTCATTCGCTGCGCTGCGGCGGTTGCTACGGCGTATGTTGTGAGTGAAATTCGTCTTTCTGTGCATCAGTACTTGCGTCAATGTGCGTTCAAGAAACCAAGTAGGTTGCACTGTTACCAAATTATTCTTAGGGAAAAGTACATTTTGGCTGTCTCCTTCGTTCACGGCGTACACACTTACGCAAGTGATACGTTGTTCGTCATTCCCGTCTGGTAATGGCAATGAGTAAGACACAAACGCTATGCTCAAGATGGCGTCATTTCACTTTCCAAAACAGCTGTAAGACGCGACAGCTTTGCTGAAGAATCCTTCTTAGTAGGAAGCGCAGCAACTACTACACGGAACACACAACATAAGCAATTAACTTCAACTAAACGATTATTGCAAATGCCAGAGTATATGAAGGAGGTGAAAGAGAAAAAGAATAAAAGTCGCAACAACAAAAAGCACACGTGCAGTGCCGTACATTACTCATCCGTTATTATCTTTCACATCATCCAAAAAAACAAAGTTCTTTCCGTGTGAGCGAGATAGAAGGTTCAATAAAACACTCAAAATCATCACGTGTCATTTCTGCTCACGCGGAAAGAACTGTTTTTTTTTTGGGGGGGGGGGGTGGTGTGATAGAATAATAACGGATGAGTAATGTACGGCACTGCACGTGTATTTTTTGCTGTTCTGCCTTTTATTATTATTTCTTTTTGCTCTTTCACCTTCTTTATATACTCTGACGTTTGCAATAAACATTTTGTTAAATTTAAGCGCTTGTGTTGTGTGTTCCGTGTAATAGTTGCTGCGCATCCTACCAAGATGGATTCATACCAACTGGCCCAATACAATTGCTTATTGCTGGAAAAGCTGCGTCATGCGATGGCGGATTACTCGATGTGTCAGGTTTTTCTTTAACAGCGGAGATGTTCAGGCTGACCGTTATTACGTGCAGAACGAACAGAAATTATCGTCGTATCAATCAAGCGGTACACGCTCTCTAACTCTCTTCTTGGTCATCGACATCTCATTCGTGTTCTGCTACATGGAGTAGCATTTGACTTGGGTAACAAATTTTCGTGGCGAGGCGACCCTCGAAACCGCATACCCACCATCCGAAGCGGCTAGTGTCTTGACCTCTCGGCTATCCAAGCATTGATATGTGGGGTTTACCATCCCAAACCACCATGTGATTATGAGAAACACCGTAGTGGACAGCTCCGGAAATTTTGACCACCTGGGGTTCTTTAACATGCTCGGCTATCCAGGCACACTTAGCGGAGCATATGGCTTGTATAGTGTATAGTGAAGCCAGGACGTGGAAAATGGAAGTGAGGACGAGGAGAGAAAAGAGGAGGAAATAATGAGAATCGAAAGAAAGACAGAAAGAAAGAAAGAAAGAAAGGAAGGAAGGAAGGAAGGAAGGAAGGAAGGAAGGAAGGAAGGAAGGAAGGAAGGAAGGAAGGAAGGAAGGAAGGAAGGAAGGAAGGAAGGAAGGAAGGAAGGAAGGAAGTCATAGGCAAGAGAACGACAAAAGAAAGAGAGCAAGAGGAATACATATAAGGAAAGAGAAAGAGAATTTGCAGAGGCAGAAAAGAATTAACGAAAAAATCGCAGCATATCCACGGAGCGAATGATGATGAGCGGGGCGAAGCGTCCGTCAGCCCTTCCATGCTTCCGTCCGTCCACGCGACCATCCATGCGTCAATCCATGCGTGTGTCCGTCTGTCCGTCCCTGCGTCAGTCGGCGCGTCCGTTCATCCATCCATCAGTCTGCTTGTCTGTCTGTCCGTCCATGCGTGCGTCCATCTAGTGAACACTACAAGTACCACCATCTTCCATCTCGCAACCCCTGTGGCACATGCCCACTCTAGAGCGGGTATGCGCCACCGGTGGCTAGGTACATACATACATACATACATACATACATACATACATACATACATACATACATACATACATACATACATACATACATACATACATACATACATACATACATACATACATACATACATACATACATACATACATACATACATACATACATACATACATACATACATACGGAGGAGTGACAGACCCACGCCATAAGGCGCTCCGCCCCTAAAAACAGACAGAGGTAAAAAGGAATGGACAAATAGAAAGAACGCTAAGAAAGAGGGCAAAAGATAGGCCGCAAAAGAACAAGAGAGAGAGAGAGAGAAAGACATGCAATCAATAAGAGAATAGGCCGATAAAGGCAATAAAGAAAAAAGGCTAGAAATGCAGGGAACGAAATATACGGAGAGGGAAAGTAAAAGTGAAATAGATGCAAGAAAAGAGATAGAGCGCGCGCAAACGTAATTATGTATCGGATAATGTAACAAAGTGTAGGAAAGGTAGATGCGTTGTTGAACAATAAAAATTCGCAGCGTGTGCGTTCACTAAAACAGACTGCGGGTCTCTCTCCCATCGGACTTTTCCGTCTCTCACTGCCCAATAGCAGCGATTGGCATGTTTGTAGCAGGAAACACATCTTCGCAGTACCGCGTTGAGCGCCAGCGTCAACGCCGCCGCAGGTGTAAGCGTTAGCACCCGCTGCGCTTCGCATGTACACACGGTTCGCTTTTGCGGGTGGTGGCGTAATATTTTTTAGGGACAAAGCTCCTAAGCCGTCGGCTCATACGGGACCACCTATTTCGATGACTCACCTAGCAGGGACATACACACACCCACACACGCCCATATATATATATATTGAAAAGGGGTTTATCGGCGTGTGTTACGGCGGTGGCCCTACGATGAAAACACGATCGGAACCGAGCAAGGGTCAAGCAGATGCCGGCGACGATCAGCACGAGGCGAGCGAGAGAAGCCCCGAACCCAGTACTGAAGCGGTGGCGATGTTGCTTGCCAACGATGCGTTTTCTTCTTCACAACAGACAGACAGACAGACAGACAGACAGACAGACAGACAGACAGACAGACAGACAGACAGACAGACAGACAGACAGACAGACAGACAGACAGACAGACAGACAGACAGACAGACAGACAGACAGACAGACAGACAGACAGACAGACAGACAGACAGACAGACAGATAGACAGACAGATAGACAGATAGATAGATAGACAGATAGATAGATAGATAGATAGATAGATAGATAGATAGATAGATAGATAGATAGATAGACAGATAGATAGACAGACAGACAGACAGACAGACAGACAGACAGATAGATAGATAGATAGATAGATAGATAGATAGATAGATAGATAGATAGATAGATAGATAGATAGATAGATAGATAGATAGATAGATAGTGACATGTCGCCTTAGAAGACGACATTAACGAAGTGCGCGCGGCGGCACTGGCGCGGTGGCACGAGCGCGGGCCTGGCGTCGAACGCTGGCCAGGAGTGACTCCAACGCCTGGGCTACGCTTTTGAACTTGTTCACGTTTCCTGTCCTTTAATAAATCGTCTACAGTCACAAGCGGCTGTACAGACGTAACAGTTGGCGACGAGGAAGACTGGATCGACTCATCGGCACTCCACCGACGTCAAGGAAATAACATGGCGACGCCCGACTTCGGTCGGCTACCCGAATTCAGCGGCAGCCCCAGCTCCTGGAGATCCTGGTATGGGAGGCTACAGTTCTTCTTCGAGGCTAACGAGATTACAGACGCATCGAAGAACGTGCTCATCTGCTAACGCTGTGCGGGAACAGACTTATGACATCGTCTGCGCCCTCGTTCAACCCAAGCAGCCCAACCAAGTGAGCTACGAGGACATAGTCAAGATGCTCAAGGCTCACTTCGATCCACAACCGTCTGAGGTCTTCTGCAGGGCACGATTCCAGCGACGTGACCAAAAGCACGACGAAACGGTCAGTGATTACGTCACGGCGCTCAAGAAGCTAGCAGCAGATTGCAATTTCGGGACAAGCGCAGACACTGCAGCGAATCCGACAATGCTGCCTATGGACGTCATGCTGCGTGATCGTTTCGTTTGCGGTCTTCGGAACGAGCAGGTCCAGCAACGGCTCTTCGCAGAAAAGGACTTGACGTTCAAGAAAGCTTTCGACCTTGCACTGCGAGCTGAAAACGCCATCGAAGACCAAGAAACGCGTGAAAACCGAATTTAAAGAGTTTCACGAATCCTGCATAAGCACATGCAAGATAGACAACCAAGGTCACTCTAGTGCCTCTGCCCAAAAGAAGAAACAACGCTGTTGGCGTTGTAACGCGCTACATAATCCGGACACTTGCAAGTTCCAGACAGTCTCCTGCAACTACTGCAAGAAACGCGGACACATTGAAAAAGCCTGTCTGAAAAAGCGGAAAGAAGCAAAAACGAGCAACAGCATCGAATATCCCCAACAAGGAACTTCGACAGCTGCCTCAGCTCCAGTGACGACTCAGCAGGACTCATCAGACGTGGCCCTTTACGAGCTCAACACCGTAACCAACGCGTCCAGCACACAGAAGGTCATGACTCGGCTACGCGTACATGGCAAGTTCTTGGATTTTGAAGTCGACTCGGGTGCAGCCTGCACACTCATCAGTGAGGTCACGTTCAAAGCTACGTGGACAGATGATCGACCACGGCTTCAGACCGACAACATTCTCCTACGCACATGGTCAGGACAGTCTCTTCGAGTTCTCGGATGTGCAACGGTGATTGTTACGCGCGGAAACAAGACCATGACACTACCACTTGTTGTCATCAAGGGAGCAGGTTGTAACCTCCTTGGACGAAACTGGTTTCCTCACCTGGGTATACAGATCACGGGCATCAATGATGTATCCGGCGATGAACTTGTTTCGAAGCTTCTCGACAAGTACCAATCTGTATTCGACGAGGACATATCAGGACACATCGGTCCAGCGGTACAACTAGACCTCGTGGAAGGAGCGAAACCAAAGTTCCTAAAAGCACGGCCGGTTCCTTTCGCGCTCCGGTCAGCTGTAGAAGCAGAATTGGATCGACTGCAAAGTCAAGGCATAATCGAGCCAGCACAGCATTCGGATTGGGCAACGCCTCTCGTACTGGTTCGAAAGAAAAATGGCTCGTTGCGAATATGCGGCGACTACCGTTGCACAGTGAACCAGGTATCAAAGAAGGCAGACTACCCACTTCCCTCAACTGATGAAGTGCTCAGCCACTTGAGGGGAGGCAAGGTCTTCAGCACCCTGGATTTAGCACAAGCGTACCAGCAACTTCACGTGACACCAGAGACAGCAGAGATATTGACCCTGAACACGCTGAAGGGACTATACAGGGTCAAGAGATTGCCTTTCGGAATTTCTGCAGCCCCAGCCATTTTTCAACGTTTTATGGAGACAATGCTGTCAGGCATCACAGGCGTGTGCGCATACCTAGATGACGTGATCATCAGTGGGAAAGACGCCACGGAACACGCCGAGAGACTGGAAGAAGTGCTGAAGAGGCTACGAAACTACAATCTGCGCCTCGGAAAAACAAGTGCTGCTTTGCGGTGCGACAAGTTTTCTTTCTGGGACACCGAATCGACGAGACAGGCGTCCACACAAACGAAGAGAAAGTTCGAGCCATAACGGACGCTCCAGCACCAAACTGCAAACAAGCGCTTCAATCATTTCTCGGAATGCTGGCTTTCTACGACAGATTCTTGAAGAACAGGGCAACAGTTGCCAGCTGCCTATACCAGCTTCTTCAGAAGGACGCCACGTGGAGATGGGAGACAAAGCATCAAGAAGCCTTTGACAAGCTTAAGGCATTGCTGCTCAGTCAGACCGTACTGGCACACTACGACGAACAGAAGGAGCTTCTTGTCTCTTGTGATGCTTCACCATATGGCATAGGAGCTGTTCTGTCTCAACGTGATGACCAGAATAGAGAGGCGCCAATCGCTTTTGCATCTCGGACGCTAGGACCGGCAGAACGCAATTATGCTCAATTGGACAGAGAAGGCCTTGCTGTGGTGTTTGCAGCCCACAAGTTCCACAAGTATATTGCGGGAAGAAAGGTGACTTTCGTCACTGACCACCAACCACTGCTCGGCATACTGGGTCCACAAAAGCCAACGGCTCAAGTCCTTTCTCCACGGATGACCAGATGGTGCATCAAGTTATCGGCGTATGACTACAGCATAATCTACAGGCGTGGCAAGAACCATCAAAACGCGGATGCGTTGAGCCGTTTGCCATTACAAGAACGTCTCGATGAACCCTGGCCTCCAGGTGACGTACTATTGTTCGAAGCTTTATCGAGACCTCCGTTGACTGCTGCCGAGATAGCACGCCTGACACAACAAGACAGCATCATGCAGAGGTTGTACAAGGCAGTGCAGGATGGTACAGTGGAGAAACTCACTGGAGATGAGTTTGCTCCTTACCGACGACGAGCGACCGCACTAGCACTACATCGCGAGTGCATCACACTTGGATCCCGAGTGATCATACCGAGCTCAGCACGAGCCCGTGTTCTGGCACTTCTGCATGCTGGTCACAGAGGCATGGTAGCCATGAAGAAGTGCGCAAGGAGCTACGTATGGTGGCCCGGAATGGACAAGGTGATCGAGGAAACGGTGCGACAGTGCCGTGAATGCCAAGCAACGCAAAAGAGCCCACCCCAAAGCTCCTATTCCTACGTGGGACCGTCCCCAGACAGCATGGAACACGGTGCACGTTGACTTCGCGGGGCCACTACTCGGACGCACCTACTTGGTTGTTGTGGACGCATACACAAAGTGGGTGGAAGTCCGGCACGTGACACAAGCAACATCCGCGGCTGTAATCGACGTGCTCCGAAGCCTCTTTGCAACGTTCGGCATTCCCCGAAAGGTCATCTCCGACAACGGAAAAGCATTCATCTCCAACGAGATCAAGCAGTTCTATGCGTCGAACGGCATACAGGCTGCAACCTCACCAGCATATCATCCGGCAACAAACGGCCAGGCAGAACGCTATGTGGCGGAGCTGAAAAGAGCGCTGTTGAAAGATGCGGACAAGTCCATACAGTGCCGACTTGCAAGATTTCTGTATCGGCAGCACACGACAATACACACTACCACAGGTATGACACCGGCGAGAGCGATGTTCGGACGAGAATTGCTCTGCCCTCTCGATCTTCTTAAGCGGGAGACGAATAAGCGAAGTCCTGAGAGCCAGGAGGCATTGCAAAAATCACGCCGCTTCGCTATAGGGGATAGAGTGCTTATCCGGCAGTTTTTGAAAAAGCCAGATTGGATTGAAGGCGAAATACTGCGCCGCGTCGGACCACGATCCTGGCTTGTAAAAAGCGACCAAGGAAAGGTTCGGCGTCACCTCAATCACATGAGAGGAAAACGAGTCAGACCAGACAAACAACCCAATCGCGGACAGATTGGAGCGCAGCTGACGATCTCTTGGACGCAACGCCAGAAGAGACACCATCGAGCTCAGCTGCTCAACCGCCTGACTCGCCCGAGATGCAAGATCACACTCCCTCGCAACCGTCGACGTCACAGGCAGTGGCCACTCGGCAACTGCGACCACCAGAGGTAGGCGACCTCCAGACCGCTATGGAGACTTCGTCTAAGGGAGGAAGAGTGACATGTCGCCTTAGAAGACGACATTAACGAAGTGCGCGCGGCGGCACTGGCGCGGTGGCACGAGCGCGGGCCTGGCGTCGAACGCTGGCCAGGAGTGACTCCAACGCCTGGGCTACGCTTTTGAACTTGTTCACGTTTCCTGTCCTTTAATAAATCGTCTACAGTCACAAGCGGCTGTACAGACGTAACAGCTAAGATAGATAGATAGATAGATAGATAGATAGATAGATAGATAGATAGATAGATAGATAGATAGATAGATAGATAGATAGATAGATAGATAGATAGATAGATAGATAGATAGATAGATAGATAGATAGATAGATAGATAGATAGATAGATAGATAGATAGATAGATAGATAGATAGATAGATAGATAGATAGATTTCACACTATTAGTTTATGCCATAATTCATTCGAGAGCACTTGGCAAGAATGCGTCAAAGCACCTGTGCTTTGTTGATTGCGGATTGCTCGTCTTTTATGTATAACAGCCAGCAACAGCATCCCCTCACACATAATGAATGGCCCGAGGGTGTGCAAGTGCGCGTGTACCTTCGTGCCTGAGTGTGCCAGTTGCGCTCACGCACGTGCCTGAAAAGGTTCTGTCTGGAGAAATTTTCACGTCTACCTGTATGTTCAGCAACGCATTCGCTGAGCGCCCGTGCATCCGGCATGACGCAAACTCCCGACAAAAACGCTGTCATCAAGGGCCCGAGCCACGCGCACGCGAAATTGCATGATCTTTAATACCGACGGCCACCGGTATTCCTCAAATGGTGACCGCAAGCTTTGAGACGTACGACGCTGCTGTGCCATTGTTACACACGTACGCTTTAAGTTTTTTTTTCTGCGTTTCGCAATCTACAGTCTGCGCAATCACCGAGAGCACAATGTAATTGAGGAAAAAGACGGGTACACACGAACGGAACGCACATGCTCAAACCGGTAGAGAAGGGGCTACGCGACCGACAGAGCGGCGACATGTGTCGCGCGCGTTTCGGGGTCGAAACATCCGTCTTCGTCACGCGTGGATTCATTAAGATATAACGGCAATAGGCCGATGAAGTAACAAAGATGTGTGTCGTAGACGGTTCGATCCGACTACGATGACGGTCGCATTTCGACGGAGGCGAGATGATAGACGGCCCTGTACGGTGCGGTGTCAGTGCACATTAAAGGACACCGACGATAGAAATTTCGCAATAGGGCGTCCCTCGCAGTCGGATTTTCGTCTGCCTGTACATTTGCGAAAGGCGTTTCTTGTTATTATATGGAACAGGTTCCACACACAATACGGTTCCGTGTTCAAATGGCCTTCAGCCGCAATGACGCAGGTTCCACAGCAGAGTCACACAAATATTTCGCATTATTACCAGAAGTATTTTGAGAACACACACTACAAATCATTGGGGTGCGTCTTATGTGGTTCTTAATCTCTGTATTGGAGAACAGGCAAGCACAACCCTGTTGATGATTTTAATAAAGGCACAGGACCAACGCTTGAGGAATTCTTACTCACCTAGGAGGAACAATTCAGTTCTTAAGTAGTCAGTCACAATGTTGTACATTCGCACTATTATCGGCCACTGGCTCTTGCGGGCCCTTCTCTGGCTTGCTGCCATACTTCTGTTTTCCCACTAGGAAAACATTCCGGCCGCCAGCACTATAGACGTGCCAGTGCACCATTCGGGCACCTACCCCTTTTTATGAACCGCTTTATACCTTTATAACCCGAAACGACGACGAAGTGATTCTGGCGTAGAACACTACTGTCACTATCTGTAATTTTTCAAAGTTTTTCTGCGACTCTGTGGAAGACACCGTTCCAGTGACTGCGGCGATGGACGTGGATTCGCCTGGGCTTCCACCGCAACCATCGACGTCGTCCGCAGCTACCACGAGAAAGCGTACTAGCCACCCGAGTGATGCCGACAGCGAAGACACGCTGATTTACTCTACGGCCAGCGACGAGAGCTCCGACGAAGGCGACTTCGTGCCTGTGACAAGGCGGCAGCGAAAAAGAAGACTAGTGATGCCGTCTCCAACAACAAGTAAGAATGTGACGACAACGCGAGAGCCCACGATATACACAATTCTGTTTGTGCCGGTCGATGCGGCTCATAGTCTCAACCGGCTCAATCGTCAAGTCACGTCTAGGTTTCTTGAGGAACTCGCCCCGGGAGAGATCGCGGACGTGCGGATCAATGGCCGTAAGAATATCCTCGCCGTAGACGTCACTCAACGAAGCACATTGGAAGTGCTGAGCAACGTCAAGATGTTGGATAACATCAATGTTCGCTCATATATACCTGATGGCCGCGACTCTACGGCAGGCGTCATTTACGACGTAGACATTTCCATCAGCGAAAGTGACTTTGCTGCTCTCATCAAACCGGTGTCGGCAGAACCTACTATACTGCAAGCTCGTCGCCTTGGCAAATCACGCTGCGTGAAGCTCGTGTTCAAGGGTGACAGCCTTCCATCGCAAGTCAAGGTCGGCCATTTTCGACACACAGTGCGACCCTTCATACCGAAGCCCCTTCAATGCCGGAAATGTTATAGATTGGGACATGTCAGTGCTGTTTGTACAAACCTGGCTGTGTGCTCGCTATGCTCAGAATCACATAGCGCAGATACTTGCCAGGCAGAACTTCGAAAATGTCGAAACTGTCATGGCCCTCACGAGGCATCGTAGAAAGATTGCCCAATCATGAAAAAGGAAATGCAAGTGTTGAGGCAAATGGTCCGGGATGGCTCAACTCACAGGGAGGCCGCTGCCCAAGTACGACGCCGGTGGTCTCGTCGCCGGAGGCCCCTGAGGAGACCCAGTGCTGAAGCAAGGATTGAACCTCACCAAACGACCACCGGCATACCACCTCAAGCGTCCAGACACGCCGACAACAAATCCTCCAAGCAAGAAAAGAGCATCACGGGCTTGCCTGAAGCATGGCCAGCGCTGCCAACGATAGACCCACCGTCTGAGCCACCGCATCGCTCGTCTACAATCACTTCGGAATGAGAATGCGGTGATAGTCGCGACAAAGAAATCGTAGCCATGGTAAAGGCCCTTATGAATACCATTCGAATGCTCCTCACTAGCATTGACAGTCCGGCTGCAAAGAGTGCACTTCAGTTAGTGGATGCGCTGAAGCCGGTGCTATCAAGTCTGGAAAGGCACCATGGCTCCGCCTCTGCAAGCCTTTCGTAAAGAGGTCAAAGGAGCTTCGATATTTCAGTGGAATGCCCGAGGCCTCAAGCCCCGAATTTCTGATATACGACAATTTGTGTTCAAAAACCAGTTTCCAATTATTGTTATCTGTGAGCCAAGGCTATACAATGCAATACGACTATCCAGGTACGAAGCCTTCAAGTCCGCTACCTGCAACGAACAGAGTAAAGTCATTGTATATATCAGATGCGACGTTACCTATATCGAGCACCGTGTAGCACCTCACGATGACAACCAGTATGTCTGCTTGACAGTTAAACGTAGAGACCTCAATTTCACGCTCGTAGGCGCATATATATCTCCTTCGAACCGTTTTGAACCTGAAAGACTACGTGCACTGTTAACAGCCACACCTGGACCATGGATCATCACCGGAGATTTCAACGCTCACCACCCACTATGGGGAAGTCAGAAGACAGACAGTCGCGGAAGGCAAGTATTCTCCTTTGCTCTGGAACAGCAGCTGCTTTGTGTAAACGACGGAAGCCCAACGTTTCTACGGGGAACGACATACAGCAGCTGCCTTGACTTGACATTTGTGTCACGAAGCCTAAATGGAAAGGTCAAGTGGTTCACAGACTTTGAAACTCATGAAAGCGACCACATACCAACTTATTTGAAGATCAAGGGCCTGGAAAAATCGCCTAACTACGACACTTCGACTCGCATCGACTGGACAAAGTTCAGGTCACTGACGGAAAAAAGGTGTCAAGAAAATAAAACGCCTCCTCTTGACACCCTCGAGGATATGATTAGAGGTGCTACTCAAGAAGCGACCTATCATATTCAACATACTTCAGATTATTGTCAATATCAAGCGGAATCGGAACGGCTCAGAGCGATCCGTCGTCGCGCAGAAAGAAGGTATAGGCGCACTAAGTCCATTCACGACTTGAGGGAGGCAAGGCGCCTACAGAAAAAAATTCAGCGGCGAATCATTTCACTTCAATCCTTTCGCTGGAAACATCTGTGCGAATCTTTGGATCCACACAAGCCTTTAACGCAGACATGGAGGATTGTCCGTGGCCTACGAACATCGCCACATCAACATCGCCCCTTCAAGTGTCTTTCTCTCCACCAAGGACGCACCGAAATTGAAGTAGCAGAAGATTTCTGCATGAAAGTTGCTGGTCATGCGTCCACGTGCACCACGCGCCACCTAGAAAACGCTCCAGTTTCCAGAGATTCAAGAATGGACACCTTTTTCTCTCTAGAGGAACTACAAGCAGCCTTGACGGCATGCAAACGATCTTCATCGCCTGGTCCGGATGGGATCACGTACATGGCCCTTTGCAACCTCGGAGAAGCAGCTCGACGGGCCCTTCTATCCGTGTACAACGACTCGTGGAGCAGCGGATTTACCCCTCATTCATGGAAATCCAGCCGCCTCGTCCCTGTGCTTAAACCAGGTAAATCTCCTCTTCACTTGACCTCTTATCGCCCCATCGCGCTTACCAGCTGTTTCGGGAAAGTGATGGAGAGGATGATTTTGACTCGTCTAGAGTGGTACCTGGAGCGCCACGAGGTATACCCTCATGCTATGACGGGCTTTCGGCGTGGGAGGTCCGCAATTGATAACGTTATAGACCTGGTCTCATCTGTTCAGCATCAAAAAAGACTGAAACGTTTATCTGCGGCGTTGTTCTTTGACGTGAAAGGTGCATACGATAACGTATCACATGAAGCCATTCTGGATGTCATGGAAAATGTTGGATTAGGGGGTCGGGTTTACCAATGGATCCACAGCTATCTGAAAGGCAGAACTTTCTTTGTACAGACGGAGAATGGCACAACAACGCACCATTGCAACCGTCGAGGTGTGCCTCAAGGCGGCGTTCTTAGCCCCACACTTTTCAATCTAGCGCTACTCGGCCTGGTTGATGCACTTCCAGAATCTGTCCATCTATCAATATATGCAGATGACATCTGCATCTGGGCGTCAGGCGTAACACGCCTTCATTTGCGTGCCCGGCTTCAGAGAGCGGCAAAAATAGCGACAAAGTACCTGGAAGAACGGGGAAAGTACCTGGAAGAACGGGAGGCAAGACGGGCCACTTAAAGCGCCACACCACATCCTGAATATTGCTTGTTAGCCAGCTAGGATTCAACAGGACCCATGGAAACCCGTGATTGTTAGCCTCGCAGCCAGAATTCACCAGTAACTCCTGCGCCAACACTGTGTTCCGAATCTCCAAAAGAGGAGTATCCAAGTTTAGCGCAGCTATTCTACAGATAGCTATGACATTCCTATATAAGGGCGTTGAATTCAGCGCGTTGGGCCACGGGGGCTGCGTCTGCAAGAACAGGCGACCTTGCACCCTTAGAAAATACGTCGCCAGTTTTCTGGCGGGCTGTTCTGGTAGCTGTACACCCTGAGGGTCGTCTTCAACGCAGAATTATCCGCCAAAACGACGGCCGAAGGGATGTTCCAGCCGCCCTTCGCGCGAGGCAGGCCTAACTGTTCATATTTAACAAGTGAAGCTCTTGCATTCCAAAAGAATCTGATAATCCGCGATTTGACCTTTCGTGCAACCTGATAGGGAATCACTGTAGAATTGGACAAAAACCAAAGGCGACCGGTACCAAACCAAACGCCAGCAGAGTGGCAAAAATGTACTTATGCTCTTCTCTGTCAAATGCTTGTGCCTGGTCGAGGGAGGTGAGCCATCCCCTCACTTGTCTCTGTCTCGTGTATTCTATAATATATCTGTTAAACATATTCTGGGCATTCATTATGCGCTTTTTCTCATATATGCATTATCATAAGCATCATCACCTGTCTGGGTCCCTGTCCTCATCTTCACTAGGTGTCACTACAATCACCATCGGGTGTGTGCGCGCTCGGTCTCAGACTGCCCTTTCGCTGCTGAGCCCTTGGCTGAATAAACACTGTCTCAACCCAGACATTATAATATTAAGGTTTGGCACACCACTTAACATGACCGCTAAGATTTGATAAGCGAGATAAGACTACCTGTAGACGCAATGTTAGGACAGTGGTTAAGATTTTGTAGTCTGTCCCCAATAACGTAACGGGGCGCCAATTACGTCGGTCCTCAAAGTGCTCTTGCGTCTTCGGAGGCAGGATGATCCTGCTGTTCTCAAACGACGGTGGGGGCATGTGTGTGCTCGTAAATACGTTTAGCACCTCGCACAAGAATGTCCTATGATGTCCCAGAATGCATTGTAAAATTCGACATCACTTCCTGGTGCAGAACTTCTGTGGAGGTGACGCATTGCCATCGTCAGCTTTCCTAGGGTTATGGGAGTGACTAAGCTGCAATATACATCTTTGGAGAACTATGGGTAATTGCTTAGAAACGGATGATTAAGAAGTGATTCCAAGTCAAGGTGAAGTTCATGTGTGCCCATGTTTTCAACATGTGCGCAAAACATAACGATGTCTTGTCGGCTGAAGTTACCGCGGTTTTCCATCTGCCCGAGTCGGGTGCTGTTGATGTAATTCAGGACATTCGAATTGGAACTAGGAAGGCATCTGGCCTGGTAGGTGCTAGCCATGGTGGACGTCAGCGTCCTTAGTCGTGCTGATTTTATTTTCAAGTTATTAGCATAGGTATTCATAAGAAGAGAGGTGGGTTCCCCTCTTTCCACTATCTGGATACGTTGGAGCATTGCTTTCACCAGACCAGAATACAAGTGTTTCAACTCTTTACCCTCGTCGGTACAGCTTTCTCGCCACGCCTGCTTGAGAGCGTCCCAACAATGGTCGACTATGGAGGCTGTCAAAAGGTTGCGCATACTGGCCCTTGCCGTCTCGTCGTTCAAGAGTCTGTTGTCTACTCGCCACGGGTGGCAATATGACAACCTGTCGTTAGCCTCAAAGGACACTATTACGGGCCTGTGGTCGGAAATGCCCAAAGCATATGAAGAAGGGTCAACCGCCTGACAGTCTACGATCGTTGCCCGCAAAGATGGAGTCACATACACCCGATCTAAGCGAGCCTGCATGTTGTTACGCAACCAGGTGGATTGAAAACGTTTCCATGACACAGTTTGTACGCGTCTAATAGGTTGAATTTTTCTACATTTTTCTTTATTTCTGAGTTGTAAATGTCTCTTTCCTCCCTGGCCGCGCCTATTCTATCGTTTAAACTATTCAAAACGCAGTTATAGTCAACTCTTAACATTAGGTGCTTCATTTCTAGCAGCATAGGGTTTAATTTCCTGTAAAAGCTTGCCGTTGCTTCACTTTTTAGCGGCGCGTATATACTGATCAGCCTAAATTGCTCCTCTCGAAACTCAAAGTCAAACACTGCCATTCGGCCATCTAGGTCGAACGTGAAGTGACCCCAGTTAAGAAGAGACCAGTTAAACATAATTATGGCTGCCACACGCATGGTGTGTGGGGAATGAGAAAAATTCACGAGCAGAGAACTGCTTTACCAGTTCCCTAGTTTTACGCAACGAATTTATGTTTGTTTTCTGCAAGCACAAAATGCCGCACTGCAGTTTTCTAGCTGTTCTAAAGACTATCTGTGTGGTACTTGGGCCCCAGACATTCCCTGTAATTAAATTAGGAGACATTTACATTTTCTGAACAACAGTAAAAAGCCTGGCGTTATTTTTTGCAGCCCCTAGTTTATATGATCATGCTATTCTAGAAACCAAAGAAACAACCAAAGTGCCGATTGGCATTGTCTGCACTAACCTATACAGGAACAATTGAAGCAGCTGAAATGTGTGTACACACAGAGAAACGAAATGTCGGAAACGGCAACTTTCATGCTCACAGTTTACCGTAGAAGGCCCTCGTAAACACTTGAGAGGGCGGGCGTGGACACGCTCTTTGTGGGGCGGTCATGTAGCGTACCCATATACTGGCGAGAACATCCTATTCTTAGGGGAAAAAAGAAATGAAGACATAACACATAGGTCACTCGTGTGTACGGGCATGTGTGCCGCTGCAATACATGGACTATGAACATGAAGGCATAACTGCACTCACACATCACTATCGATTGATTGATATGTGGGGTTTAACGTCACAAGTTGCCACCATATGAATATGAGAGACGCCGTAGTGGAGGGCTCCGGAAATTTCGACCCCCTGAGGTTCTTTAACGTGCACCCAAATCTGAGCACACGGACCTACAACATTTCCGCCTCCATCGTAAATGCAGCCGCCGCAGCCGGGATTGGAACCCGCGACCTGCGGGTCAGCAGCCGAGTACCTTAGCCACTAGACCACCGCGGCGGGGCCACACATCACTATCGCTTGCCTCCCTCGAGGCAGAAAAAAAAAGAGAAAAAAGAACCTGCATCACATGTTAAGCGTTGCGAACTCAATCACTCTACCGCTGCCGCCATGACGCTAATCTTATGGGGCAGTGGAATAATTCAAATGAAGCTGTGCCAGGGAAATACCCACTGAACTTCTGCGCCGCAGACTCAGCCAACTGCCTCACGTCACCCCCTAAAAAGCAGGTCATCACTCCGGCGCATAGGACATGGGATATACATGGCATTCGATCGCGCTTTCGCATGACACAGGTATTAGCTGATTGAGTTGTTGTTGGTGTTCGGATGAGCAATGACCTGTGTGGGACATATCGTCACATTAGTAAAAAAAAACCCTCATATGGCGCAAGCTTCTTGTTACTTGGTATTGTGTCAGAATTGCCGTGCCAATTCTGATAGATAACTTTGTGGCGACATTGCTCAGCTGTGCATTTACAGCGCACACTTTTCGGAAGATCGGGCGCATGAAGCTCTTCATGCTCCCAGATGACTAGATATAACCATTTGCAATGACAATAATTATCAGAATGCAATAAATATGTTCCACAGTTTGAGGCAAGTGCAAAAAACACCACACACACTAACTCTTTGAAGGTATGAAACCAACGAAGTAACGACACACTCACGGCGCGAACATTAAGGTACGCTTTTTACGTCGTGTTTACCGCTAGGAACAATTCTTTTTAAAAAAATTGAGAAAAAAAGGGAGGGGCCGAAAGTCCGACATGTTCACACACAGCCATGCATGCATGACTCAGAGCACTAAACTGTTGGGGCTCGTTTTTCGACTACTTCCTCAAACAATTCACTCATAATTTTCACACGACTGAGCGTTTTAACCTCGCTAAAAGCCGCGTGACAATTATTGCAGAGTCACTAGGGCTAGCGTGCTAGCGTCATTCTGGAAATGTTCTGGAATGCCTCGGTGATGAGAGTGGCTGGCCGTGGAAACGCATGACGGCGTGAGAGCATGAAAAGCACCCACCTATTAAAAAAGTCGCTGTCTGTGTCCATGTCATCTGCTACCGGCTTCCGGCCCGGATGTTTTGACGGCTCCTCTTCGTGTTCGCTCCACGACGTGCGGCCTCTTGGGAGCCCCGTGACGTCACGTCGTACCTTTCTGGCGCTGCGTTGAGGACACCCCGCGTCAGTCTTGTGCGAAACCGGGCCAAGGAGCCTGGGTGACTTTGAGAGCGTTCCACCGTGGTCGGCGTCAGGGTTGCGGCTCTGGCTGCTCTGCCCTCGACCGACGCCTGCCGGCATCGCGAACGTTACCTGCTGTGTGCTTCGGAAAGTCTGGTGAGCTCGATACACACTCCTCAATAACAAGTTCGCCGGGATCATGCTCGTCTGACGACGGTGTTGTTGATTTCTAAGGTTTCCAGAGCAGCTCTCGCTATATTCTCTTCCCGACTCGGCCTTCCTTCCGCTTCGCCATGTTGGTCGCCATGTTGATCTCCCTCCCAGGCACGCTGCATCGAGGCGCCGTTATGTTGCTGCACCGGCTCAGGCAGCGATTTCTGTCGACTGGAAGTGAACGGTTCGGGCTGTTTTGGTGCGTCTTCTTCTAGCGCCATCACTGAGTTTTCTTGCTTGGCTGAGCTGCTGAAGTGCTTGTCGTATGTGGTCTAGGACCTCGCGGCCGTGAGGCCCGTCGTCTCATTTCTTGTCCCACCACGTTCCTCGCACAGCAGTGCTGGTTTCCGGCGCGTACTTGCCCTTGAGGATGGGCTTGCGCTCTGCTTGCGACCCTTTGCACGCCGCGGGGCGGTGATCCTTCCCGTCGCCTGACACCCCCTCGGCGCCGCTCTCCGCAGCGACCGTGTCTTCCAAGGTCGCCCAACTCACTGCGCTAGCCGCGTCGTCCTCCGCTTCGTCATCACCGCTCGCGCTTCGTGCGCAGTTTTCACCGTGCTTCCCTCCTTCGCCGCTTTCTGCAGCCCTCTGCGGCGGTAGCTTGGCTAGGTTCAGCATGGCCGACGCCGACTAAATTTCAAGGCCGAAAGGCTGCCGCAGTGAAGTCAGAGGGTGGGGGCCCAGTTACGCCGCGAACGCGGCGGAAAGCCTGTGTTTCGTTCACGTTTTAGGAGAACCAACGCTCCCACTCTCGCAGCTGCTGCGGCTTGATTGGGCCGAATGAAAGATGTGGGAAAAAAAGTCTTACTGAGCATGCTCAGTTGGGCAACTGGGCCCCCAACCTCTGACGTCATTGCGGCAGCCTTTCGGCCTTGAAATTTAGTCGGCGTTGGCATGGCTGCCTTCCTCCTCCATCCTCTCGTCGCAGCGCATGCTCACTGGCGTCTCTACGTCTGCTTGGCTGCCTGCTTGCTGCGCCTGCGGTACCGTAATAGCATGCGCTGGCGTTTTCTCCGGGATGACGGGCGGTTCCAGGCCGTTTTTTCGGCGTCCCTCGGCTTCAGTCGGTCATTCGCCTTTGCGCCTGGCCTGTGGTGGGTGCCACGCTAAGTATCGGGAACTCGTCGATGTACATCGCTGCTGCCATACTATACAATTTCATCGCGGTGCAGTCGACGCTGGCGTGAGCTACGCCACAACGTCAGCACGGTTCTGTGCGGTGCCCGAGGACTCCGAACCTGACGCGATTCGGGGTGTCGCATTGGGCCTTGAAGTGGCCTTCTTGGTTGCAACGGCGGCAAAGACGCTCCACGCCACGGTACTCAAATGTCGCTTTATGGCATCCCACTCACGCAAAGTTCGGTAACGGGTTCTCCAGCCGCATGTCCATCTTGAGATACCTGGTTGCCGTGCGGATGCTTGGGCGGTCTTTATACCACGCCTCTTCAATTCTTAGCATGGTTACGTAAATGTTCAGGCCGATTGCGACCCTCGTTGTTGGGCGCATAACAAGGCAGGTACAGGCACGCGACGCTGGCTACCTGTCGTACCACCGGGACAAGGTGAACTGTTCTGGTTCCAAGGCGGAGACCACCAGTTTCCAAAGGCCTTCAACTGCTCGCGTCGAGTTGACGCCGACCTGTAAGTCAAATCCTCCGTGGTGCTGAACAGTGTAAATTTCTTGCATGCCGACCAGCGCTTTCATTGCATCGATTACCTCGTCCGCCGACGTCCCGATGGAGTGGGAACTTTAAAAAAAATGTTCCTTGGGTGGCGGCGCCGCGTGCTGCCTCGTGCGGGCATTTGCTTGAGAGACCTAAGCGTCTGGTGGTGCGGAAACCAGCGACGAAAACGAATTCTGGCCTCTCGGTCGACTGTTTAGAAAAAGTTTACTTACAGTAGGTACAAAAAACAAAGGTTTCATAACATTCCAGTAATAGGGCACATATACTTCGGCACATCTATGTACCACGACAAACATGTGTGTTTAGAAAAAGTGGTTAACGATTTAGAGTACTAGGTAATCTACTATTGAGGCCGTCGCATCAACGGTCAACATAACTATGTTTAGAAAAAGTGTGTAACGATTTAGAAACTATGGGAACTCTACTATGAGAGAGCTGAAAGCCGTCCCGAAGAGCGCTGTTTACAAATAATAAAATTGCAAGGAATACACGGTACCTCAAACGACACCAAACAGTACCCCTAATGATAAACCCCATCCGCAGAGCCCACCAATATTGCTCAACATTTAGCGTTCATATTTGTGTCATTGTCAATTAAAAAAGCTATTATTGCGCATATTTAAGGCACCATAACAACCCATCAATATTTTGTATGTGTGTCTTTTACTATAAAAGGCAAACATAGGTAATTCTAAGGATCGTAGCGTTTATCACGCTGCGCTGACCATGCAACTGTTGCACAAAAAAAAGAAATGGCAGCATATCCACGGGGTGAATGACGAACAGTGCGGTGAAGCATCCGTCCGTCCATTCGTTCTTGCTTTCATCCGTTCATGCGTCCATTCACCCGTCCGTGCGTGCGTCTGTTCGTGCATCCACATGTCCATCTGTGCGTCCATCCCTGCGTTCGTCCATGCATCTGCCCCTGCATCCGTCCATGCGTCCTTCCGTCCGTGCATCCATCAATGCTTCTGTCCATGCAACCGTCTGTGTGACTGTCCGTGCGTCCATCCGCCCGTCCGTGCGTGCGTCTGTTCATGCGTCCGCACATCCATCCGTGCGTCCATCCCTGCGTTCGTCCATGCATCTGCCCCTGCATCCATCCATGCGTCCGTCCATGCATCTGTCTGTGTGTCCGTTCGTCTATCTATTCAAGACTCCAAGTACCACCATCTCGCATCTTTTCATCATATTGTCAAGACGTCAAAACGGAGGTCTTGCCGCAGAGATTGAGACACTAGAAGCAGGTCGATCTTTATCATTAGAACACGCAAGCGAGTTCTTCTTTTTCGTCCATTTCGTAGTCCTTCGTGGCACATGCACAACTGTCATCTTCTTTCTTGAACAAGCACGTGACATTTGCCTCCCTCCGAAAGAAGCATCGTCCCGATGCGCAACTTAGGTGCTCTACGAGGCGTATGAAGTGGTCGTACAAAAACGGTAACCGGGAGCTAATTAACTGGATAAATACGGTTTCATACGCACGACGTGCACGACTTCGGGCAAATGCTTTTGGCGCTTAGAAACAACAATCAGTGTCGGGAACAAACTTCGTAGTTCACGTCGTTCAAGCGTCGCGTGACGCTGTATGGACCAAAGTACCGTCTTAGCAGTTTCTCAGACAGTCTACGTCGACGTATCGGAATCCAGACCCACACTTTGTGGCCTGGTGTGTAGCTAATAAACTTGTGTCGGGTGTCATAGCGTTGTGCATCTTGATGCTGCTGATGACAGATGCGCACGCGCGCGAGCTGTCAGGCTTCTTAGGCGCGCTGAGTGAATTCTTCGGCGTCTACATGGCTGTCATCACACTCATGCGGCAACATGGCGTCCAATGTTGTCGTGACTTCGCGACCATAGATCAGACCGAACGGTGTCATTCCAGTGGTTTCTTGTCGAGCGCTGTTATAAGCAAAGGTCACGTACGGCAATATCTGATCCAAGTTTTTATGTTCCGTGTCAACGTACATGCTGATCATGTCTGTGAGGGTCCTATTGAGGCGCTCCGTCAGTCCGTTTGTCTGCGGATGGTATAGAAGCACCCATACAGAAGCACCGCCATCCAGCGGACATTCCAAGCACTAAACGAGAGGTGGCACACGCACACTTTCTTACAGCTTGCGCTTCGGGTCTACCTCCCACTTTTAACCACCTCGAGTTCTTTGTATATACTAGTTCACTGTATTCATGGCACTGCAGCCCAATGCTCGCTAAACATTTCTAAAACCAAGGAGGGTTACGCCCAGCGAGTGTAACGTAGCAACCCTTTCTTGTCAGATAGTGCTCAATGCGCATGTCAATGGCTGCTAATGGGGAATGAAAGACAGGAGTGGAACGACGTGACGGCATCTACGTCGGAGGCCGTCACGTCGTAGCGTAGTGAAACCAAGGAGGTTACGCCCAGTGAGTGTAACGTAGCAACCCTTTCTTGTCAGATAGTGCTCAGTGTGCATGCCAATGGCTGCTAACGGGGAATGAGAGACAGGAGTGTAACGACGTGACGGCATCTACGTCGGAGGCCGTCACGTCGTAGCGTAGTGAAACCAAGGAGGTTACGCCCAGTGAGTGTAACGTAGCAACCCTTTCTTGTCAGATAGTGCTCAGTGTGCATGCCAATGGCTGCTAACGGGGAATGAGAGACAGGAGTGTAACGACGTGACGGCTTCAACGTCGGACGCCGTCACGTCGTAGCATAGTGCGTAGTCCTAGTGGCCGCCAGCCGGGTAATGAAAAAAGATGACGAGCGCTGGTGGCTCGTGGTACGCGGAGCCTAGAATGTTCGTAGGCTTCTAGCCGGCTGAACGCCACGGCCGCTGCTCTACTTCGGCAGCTCGCTTCCACCTGTACGTCTCGTCCTTTCATTTAACCTGCGACGACGGCACGTCTACGTCGGACGCCGTCACGTCGCTGCAGGAGAACTCGGCTTTTAGTTAACGCCCACGCTGTCAATTTTTTATTCAACAACGCACAGGAGAAATCGCTCACTGGCACCACCTTGCAGGTCAAAGCGTAAGACATGTTACGCATTACTACGAACGAGGGACGAATGGATGCCTCTTTAACGAGCTTCGCCCCTAAAAAGGCAAGTGTCTACAACGATTTGCTAAGACGACACGGTGGTGGCACCGACACGTCGCCTTGCGTTTTCCACCTTATCACCTCCGAGACGGGCGCGCACGCCGCACGCTTCGCTTCCAAGATAACTGTGAGATAGCGCTCAAGTCTCACGTGTGACGTGACTGAATGCGCTCGTTCGCCTCCGCCGCCCACTCGACGGCACTCCAGCGCAGCGCTTCGAGACTACCATTCACCAATTTTCTTGCGCAGAGCAACAAATAAACGTTTTTTTTTCACTCTCTCCAAACGCAAGACTATCGTCTTTCGACGACGTTTGCAATGTAACATGCAGATACGGGGCCATTTTTAAATGCGAAGCACTTCTTAGCGAACTTCACCGACTTTGAGCGTATCTATCTGTCTATCCGTCTATCTGGGCCTCCTACGACTTTTAGCTCTCCTGGCCGCTTCGATGGTGGTATCAATACCGAACTTGATATGGCATAACATAGCTGTATGAAGAACATATTGACTGGTCATAACATGAAAATCATGATATGTCATAAATTTTGTGATTTACATGTCAAGGACTTGCTGCTCTTGCGGTGGTTTCATTCACGTGCTATGTTGCAAAACTGGTGTAGTATGACATGATTGAATGGCGAACACAAGCGACAGACTCTAACATGAAAATCATCACATTCGTGTCATGTGTACCGGTGCACATTGGCGCTAGCTCTGTGGCCAGAGAGAGAAAAGACGACGAAGCTCGTGCGTCGCGCTCTCGGCCTCCTGTTTTCTGTGCTGCAGCTGTCTTGCTTGCCAGGCCCTGGCGAGTTTCTTGCCTAAACTGCCTCCGAAGAACACGCTTGTTACATTTGGTGAGTGCTGGGGTCATTCCCCTTCTCGTCCTGGAGCTCCGCAACCGTACTTTAACCATCTGCCCCCGGCATGGCCGAGGACGCGCTGCTCCTTCCCAATCACCACATACGGTCATATGTGCTGGGACGCTTCGTCAACATGACCCTCCGATTTTCAGCGGCACCGACGAACTTAACGTCGAAGACTGGCTGGTAGAGTTTGAGCGTGTTAGCGGTCCCAACAAATGGGATGACACTGCTAAGTTGACGCGCGTCAGCTTCTATCTGACCGATGTGGCGAAGCTATGGTACTACAACCATGAAGCCGAGTTCACCACTTGGTCGGCATTCAAGCAAATCATCGCTTCGTTCTTCGGTCGGCCTGGATTGCGCAAGCTTCGCGCCGAACATCGCCTCCGTGCTAAAGCCCAAAGGAACGGTGAGACGTTTACGAGTTATATTCAGGACGTCATCGATCTGTGTAAGCGCGTGAATGCATCTATGGCGGAGTCTGACAAAATAAGGCACATACTGAAAGGCATAGATGACGATGCATTTCATATGGTGGTAGCCAAGTGCCCTCAGACAGTAGCGCAAGTCATTGAAGTGTGCCAAAGCATTGACGAGCTGCGCAAAGAGCGCCTTTCTACCCATCGTGCCGGAATTCCCACAGTGGAACTCTCATCTTTGGAAGCTAAGAGCACTGGCTCTGAATATTCCATCTTACTACCGCAAATTAAGCAATACATCCGCGAGGAGGTGGCTCGTCAGCTCTCTATTGTCACGTCTGTCACCGAGAGTCCCACGGCACTGGATCACTCACTCCGTCGTGTCATTCAAGCTCAAATCGCTGAGGCGGTTCCACCTCCTGTACCACCAACCCAGCCTCCAGTGCCTTTCACCTATGCTGAGGCCGTTACCCGTTCCTATGTTCGACCGTCGCCAACACCATCCGCCCCAGTCACCAACTTCTACTCGCCACCACGCCCTGTTCACCCAGTACGCCCGGTTCTCGCGCAACCCCTCTCGCCTTCCGGACCCCTCACAACCCTTGGTGCACTCCAGACAACAGGCCCATCTGCTACACCTGCGGCATTTGTGCGGGGAGAAAATTGTACCGGTGCACATCGGCACTAGCTCTGTGCCAGGGAGAGAAAAGACGACGTAGTTCGTGCGTCGCGCTCTCAGCCTCCTGTTTTCTGTGCTGCAGCTGTCTTGCTTGCCCTGGCGAGTTTCTTGCTGAAACTCCTCCGAAGAACACGCTTGCTACACATGTAACAACATGACTACATGCCACGCTCATGATGCGCTCACGGCCGTTTTGCTAGCGTCACATATAACAAATTTGGTATGGCAGTACGTGAATGGATGACAAAGGTATGTGACTGGTGCAAACATGATAATCATGAGATACGTGTCATGTAAGAACATGACTACATGCAACGCTCATGATGCGCTGGTGGTCGTTTCGCTAGTTTCACTTACACCAAAGTCGGTATTACGGTACGTGAATGAATGACAAAGATAGTTGACTGGTGAAAACATGATAACCATGAGATGCGTGTAACGTAAGAACTTAACTACATCCTACGCTCAAGATACACTCGCGGCCGTTTCGCTAGCTTCTCATGTACCAAATTCGTATTACGGGACGCGAACGGACGACATAGGTAAATGATACATCCAAACATGATAATCACGACATGCGTGTCATGTAACAACATTACTCCACGCCACACTTATGATGCGGTGTCGGCCGTTTCGCTAGCTTCACACATGCCAAATTTGGTATTACATGACGCCAATGGATGACGACGGTATGTGACTGGTGCAAACACAATAATCATGATATGCGTGTCATGTGAGAATATGGCTACATGCTACAGTCAAGCACCAATGTATTTCGACGCGACGCGGTGCGCGTGCTCGCCGGCGTTCATTTCGTCGCATCACGCCGGCGTTGACCGTCACCCCCGGAAAAACTTTTCAGGCCTGCGCCCAGCAATTTGACGTCATTTCCCGGCCGCCGACTCTCGGGGAAGCCGCAGCGGCAGCGAGCGCAGAGCGGGCGGCGGTGGTGAGGGTTCGGCGGCGTGGTGTTGACGGTGTTTCACGTTTGTTGCTTTCCGTTGTTGTTTTTGCGGCAATTTCGTTTCCGTGCGTGATGCTGGTGATGCGACAATGCCGAATAAGTGTTTGTGTACCCGGATGCACCGGCAACTACAAACAGGAAAGAAGATACAAGTGTTTTCCTTCCCTAAAGACGCCGACGCTCTCAAACAATGGCTACGCGCCATTCCTAGGAAGGACTTCGTGCCGACTTCGTGCACTAAGGTAAGAATTTGAGATGCTCCTGTTCTTAGCTTGTCGTTGCTTGTTCGGGTAGAAATCACCTATGATGGGAAATACTTGAGCGTGTGGCCGCCGGGCCTCGCGAAGCGCTGACGCCAGCAGCGTTCGCAGCAAGGATGGTCAGCTGCGCTTTGTTCACTAACAGTGCCGTGGTGTCGTCCATTCTTGCAAGCTCTCGGTGGAAGCGCTTCGTGGAGTGCGGTGACATCACGCTCCCGTTTTTCCTTTCATGTTGCTTGTACGCTTAGCGCAGCGCTTTATATTAGATGCTTGCGAAACGTAGGTAGACTTGTTTTAGCTACACGGACTGTAAACGCGGTCATGCAAACGGGAGCGCATTTTTTTCTTTGAGAAGTGGCGTCTCAGACGTTCTTGAAACGTTTTTGCAGGTGTGCGCGAATCATTTCGACGCTTCATGCATTGAGAAGACGACATCGTAGACGGATCCAAGGACAGGGAGAGTTATTGAAGTTGCACTCCCAGTACCACGGTTGCGTCCTGGATCTGTCCCAACGGTATTTCCGGCTGTCCGTCCTACCTATCAGTACGAGACCAGAGCACGAGAGAAACCCCTGACGCCAAGAGGAGCCGACAAGAAGCCTCCCAACTCGCCCGTGCTGTAGAAAGTCGCTGGCGTCATATGAAGCGGAGCAAAAACGAGACCGGTTTTCGTCCCTCGAAGAACTAAGGGCTCGCCTGCAGGGGTGTCAGTGTCTCCAAAGTGGACTGTGATTCATAAGAAGAGTTCTCCATGTTTTTGAACATTATCGACTATCGTGAACCTTGTTTGAATGCGTCATTGACCGTGTTTTGCAAACCTTGAAGTCTTTGCCTGCTATCAAGGTTCACCAATCAAGAACCTTGGTAGCGCTGTTGTACCAGACTCAGTTCA
>WOVY01000458.1:0-374641 GCA_013436015.1 Rhipicephalus annulatus
CATAATTTCAGTTATGTGACCAGGTGTAGTACCGCTGGTTCGGTATGATGTCCTACATTTGAAAGTTTTGCTCTAAATTGGCAACAGATATTTTTTGGCTTGGGTTCAGGCGGGTTTTGAGAAAACTGATTGGATTGATTCTTACTAAATAT
Organism: Rhipicephalus annulatus; assembly: GCA_013436015.1. NCBI lineage: Eukaryota > Metazoa > Arthropoda > Arachnida > Ixodida > Ixodidae > Rhipicephalus > Rhipicephalus annulatus. Next base: position 153 of record WOVY01000458.1, read on the forward strand.
TACTTTTTGGGTACTTGATGCGACACCATGGTGTTACTACAAATAATGAACGAGCAAATATGTTGCGACGAAGGCATCTTACAACATGCATGCTGACTAGTATAAGCATGACGTGCACAGTGCCATCCTCGACGACCCACTTAAGGTTGCTTTCAGTGCAGTAAGTTACAATTCCCATGATTGTCAGGCATAGTGCTTAAAAGCTCGTGTTTGGACTTAGCTCAGATTTTATTTTAAGGAATTCAGGAGTGGGGAGGGGGAGCAATATAGGTAATCACTATGTACATACAAATGTGAGTGTACGTGTGATCTCGCACATTCATACTGAATCATTTTTAGTGTTTCAAACATATCCTTTAGCTTGTTTGTGGTCTGTAGCATAGGCAATATCGAAAGGAATGAAGCATTACTTGTGATGTGTGGATTTGCATTGAGTATGTGAACATACAAATGTGAGTGTACGCGTGATCTCGCACATTCATGCTGAATCATTTTTTAGGTGTCTCAAACATATCCTTTAGCTTGTTTGTGGTCTGTAGCATAGGCAATATGGGAAGGAATGAAACATTACTTGTGATGTGTGGATTTGCATTGAGTATGTGAATGCACGATCAATTGACCTTTAGCACAATGGCTTGGCTGCTGTGGCTTTATAACAACATGGAGTCTTGAATCTTTTTATAGTGCTGATGGGGCTGCTTCCATTATACTTGTTTATATAAATAGCTTACTGTAAAACATGCTCACAGTATCACATTGCATGCAACGTATTCTGCACTGTTTTAAAGGGGTTCCCAAGAACTGTGAGTCTGTACTACAACCCAAGAACAACGTGACATGTTTTCCTGTGTACCCTATGCTATATCTTGTGCAAGCTGCTAATAAACTACCTTGTGTAATGCAACTGTTATCGTCTTTCATTAGAGGACGCAAAAGTTATTCAGACAAAATTAATGAATTGATTGCTCATACCTTGCAGCAGTTGACATGTGGCTCAATGTTCTATCCTATGTCATTTGTTGCAAGCTTTCATCTCATTGTCCATTTAAGCAGCTTGCTAGAAGAAATGCACGTTTGCTAAAAGTAAACCTTTCTTTCTATGACACCACTGAACCCATATTAAATTTTAATCAGTGTGTTATCTCGGTTTAGTTTAGAATAAAAGACAGATACTGGGAAGCTGTGCATGTCATTTCATTTATATTTTTTTAGCAAGTGCTGACCTTTTGACACTTTATCACTGTGCTATACATTTTTAAAATAAAATGTAGTGGCAGATGGTCAGCCACCAGGACATTGTTTTGTAGGTTTTGGTGCCTCCTCTGCACTTGTAATGCTTTAACAATGCACTCAATAAATGCATGAATGAAATTTGGCACTATTCATCACCACTGTGAGAAGAAAAAATACCACAGGTGGATTTTTATATACTGCTATTTATTCTCACAGTGGTGACATTAAAAAGCAATAATTAAAATAAATATTGAATTTGTATTAGGATGCTCTGATAGTCTGGTTGAAGACAAGGGAAGAGAGCAAGATATAAATTTACTACAAATCAATAGACTTTTTTTTTCAGTAACGTGGTTTTTCTGAAGCAAAATTTTCTAGTGAAACAACAGCTACAGATAGAGTATTTCACATATTACAAAAGTAATAACACTGCCAGTAATCATCTTCTTGGGGTGTTCATGAGTATGTTGAGCCATTCCTGTTCTGCTCTATGGCAACAGACTGTCACAGACAGACAAAATGTCTCATCAGACTGACTCAAGAATGGCTTGCAATTTCTTGATGATGCTTCAGTATTACAAGAGCATATGAAAGAGAATCATGTTATCAACAGAAAACACTTGATGTTATCAGCAGAAAACGACCAGTGATCTACCAACTCCATTTACATTAATACCACAGGTGACAGAACAAAACGGCTCGATGGGCTAGTACAGCATGATTGATATTTGATTGTAGGATGATACAACAAAAACATTAGCATGCCAATGCCCCATCTCAAAATCACACGTCACATCATGTTCACCCTGTAGTCAGTGGAAAGAGGCTGTGCATACACATCTTATGCTTAGTAGGGCAAGGCATACAATGTTAATGCAGCCCAGTGGCAAAGTCAGGGGTTGGCACACTGGGCTCACACCCTCCTCCCTTTTTCGAACATTTCCCCCCGTAGAATCATCATCATCATCATCAGCCTGACTACGTCCACAGCAGGACAAAGGCCTCTCCCATGTTCCGCAAGTTAACCCAGTCCTGTGCTTGCTGCTGCCAATTTATACCCGCAAATAGATTGTATACTGCAGAGAGCAAGCTGATCGGCCTGTAGTTATTCAAGTTCTTGTCATCTCTTTTCTTATGTATTAAGATGATGCTAGCGTTCTTCCAAGACTCTGGTACTTTTCCTGTCAGGAGACACCTCGTAATCAGGGTGGCTAGTTTTTCTAACACAATCTCTCCTCCATCTTTCAGCAGATCTAATGTTATCTGATCCTCACCAGCAGCTTTGCCTCTTTGCATGCTCTCCAAAGCTTTTCTCTGCCCCGCCGCGGTGGTCTAGTGGCTAAGGTACTCGGCTGCTGACCCGCAGGTCGCGTGTTCGAATCCCGGCTGCGGCGGCTGCATTTCCGATGGAGGCGGAAATGTCGAGGCCCGTGTGCTCAGATTTGGGTCCACGTTAAAGAACCCCAGGTGGTCAAAATTTCCGGAGCCCTTCACTACGGCGTCTCTCATAATCATATGGTGGTTTTGGGACGTTAAACCCCACAAATCAATCCAAAGCTTTTCTGACTTCTTCTATCATTACTGGTGGGGTGTTATCTGGGTTACTGCTAGTTCTTATAGTATTAAGGTTGTGGTTGTCCCAGCTACTGTACAGATCTCTGCTAAAACTCCGCCGTTATTTTAACTATCCTATCCATATTGATAGTTATTTTGCCTTCTTTGTCCCCTTAGTGCATATATCCGATTTTGCCTATCCCAAGTTTCTCTTCACTTGCTTTGACGCTTCCTCCATTTTTCAGAGCCTGTTCAATTCTTTCACTGTTATACCACCTTACATCGCATGTCTTACGCTATTAATCAACTTTGAAAGCTCTGCCAGTTCTATTTTGCTGTTGGTACTTGAGACTTTCATAATTGATGCTCCTTAATGATGATCTTCGTTTCTGGGAAAGCTTGCCAGTGTCTTGTCTAACTACCTGCCTCCAACTTCCACTGCACACTCCGTAATGATACTCGTCAGATTATCATTTCATTGTATCTATGCTAAGGTTGGTTTCCTCACTAAGAGCCGAATACCTGTTCTGAAGCGAGACACTGAATTCCTGTACTTTCCCTCTCAGTGCTAGCTCATTGAATTTTTTTTTTTTTACTGTCATTGTTCGCCATTAGCAGTCGTCACAATACACTGTTCCGACCTGGCTTGCGCTGACTTCACTGGTTCTGTGGTAGGAACGCTTTGTACGCTTTCGCGAGTTTGAGAAACAATTCTCTCTGTGTTTGCCATGACGCACGGATGCGTGACCTGGTGAACTCGTAGTTTTAACCGACCCGAAGGTCATTTACGTGGAGACCACGTCAAGAACCACCTTTGCAGGCTAGGTTTGCGTTCGAAATGGGTTTTCGCCCCGAAGGGCTTCTTGCATATCAGTTTCTGTCGTTCCTTCTTAAGTCTAGGCGAATTCGAGACCGTACCATTCTATGGTCACTGCATCGTACCTTGGCAACCACGTCCACATCCTGCACGATGCCTGGGTGTGCACTCATTATAAAGTCTATTTCGTTCTTATTTTCGCCATTAGGGCTCCTCTATGTCCACTTGCGGTTTCCCTCGTTTTCGGTAGAAGGTATTCAACATCCGTAAATTATTGCGTTCTGCGAATTCTACTAGTAGCTCACAACTACTACAGTGTACAGAGTGCAAAATGACGCTCGATCACATCCACGAACCGGGCCCCACTTAAGATCATAGTGGTGCCCCTCCTCCAATTCCAACGCCCACAAAAAAAAAAAAAAAAAAATCTGCCTACACCCTTGTGGCAGCCCACACACATTCTGGTGCTCACTTCAGTGTTTTCTATCGTTGCCATGACCATGTGTACGCATAATGTGAAGGCACACATTACATGCACATTTAGAATAGAAGGACCTGCATACAAAGATATAAAGAGCTGAAGCTCAAGCACTTTCACACCAGTCAGAATTCAGGATAATGTGGCAGATTTGCAAAATATTCTATACTGGTTAACTTGGCAGCCAAAAAAGAAGACATCACAAATTGTATCACAAGTTGTCCCGAGGACAGCTAGTTAAACCCAAGGCCATGCCTTGTGCCAATAGAATGGTCTGCACAGCGTATTACACTACGTTGTGACTGTTTCTTGTTTTGTGTAGCCAGAGTTAAAGCGAACATAAGTGTTCTTGTTTCTTCTGAAGCCTTACACATTTCAACACATTTACATTTTCAGCAAGGTTTCTTTGCAAGAACCTTAAAATTTATGAATTGTAGAAGTGGCAAATGATTTGAATTTACTGATACAATTATGCCCCAAAATGACTGATAGCTGCAAATGTGTCTCAGAAGGAGACGTTGTGCACAGCTCAACTGATCATAGAGGGAATGCCTTAGATGCTGCCCATGTTTTACTGCATTTGGCACTCTGCGCCAGCTAGCAGAATATGAAATAGAGGAATTCAGGCTCCCCAGGAGAGACTGAGATATTAAGTGATGAGAAAGAAGGTTTATCTTAGAGTAAGCATAAATATGCATCAGTGAACGAGATTCGTGGTTTCATTGGCGTCCAAAAAGAAAAATGCATTTTCATTCAAACATGCCTTTCACTGGACTACTGTGAACATAGCCAAACAGAAGATTTCCTGCTAACAATTACTCAAACGGGGAAAAAGGAAGCTGAAGCACCAGAATTTTGTCACACATCATCCACAGAACATTCAAGCGGGTGAGAAACCTAATATTCTGAAATGAAAACCTGGTTATGACACCATGTTAGTCCATGTAACATTGAGGCTGTGTTGGGGTATGTAATGAACCATATTGCCAATGGGAAAAGATGATGAGGTGAGCAACAGAAATGTAGAAGTGAATGGGTTGTAGCAAATAACTTGTGAAATGTTCAGCTGAGTTAAAATAACAGCGATTTGTGTGTAATTTTTTACGTACACCAAGAAAAAGTGCAGACATGTGTTTTCGAAAGCAACAAGGTGTCTTAAAAAAATGTAAACACACATTATGCTTCATATTTGCATTCTTTTAAAAACAAGCTATAGCGCCTCTCATATGATGCGTCAGCAAGCCGCACACAACGATGTACACCAGCGCCAAATCATAAACATACTGACCAGTCAATTCCTTCGGCTATTTGTAGATGGCATCGCGGTATCGCAGCGTGCAATGCCGCTGCCACTGTAGGACTTTTTTTTATTGTAATACAAAGCATTTGTGCGTGTTGGCGCCCACATTGCTGCTAGCTCTAAAAGATCGCCGTCGCGCCAAATGCAACTCGAGCGATACGACCTATGTGCGGTAACAACGACAACAAAAAGGGAGCGCGTAATTAGCCTCAAACACAGATGACTACGGCGACGCAACACTTGCGGCCGAGAAAACGCGTGGTTGAAAATACAACAACCTCAATTTCATGATAAACGCGGCGGCTTGAACCAACGCATTCAAGAACTTGTCAGCGTTGTCTGCTGTTGGTGATGGTTGCCGACCTCGAAAACAGAAGCTCCGCCAAATGGTTACCAGCCTCAACAGCGTCGCATCGTCCAACCCAACGTTTTTAGATACTATCTAAAAACGTTGGTCCAACCAGAGTGCACATCAGAGCCGCTCTCCGTTTGCATTTCCGTTCTCCGTTTGCTCTCCGTTTGCGGGTGTCAGGGGTCCCGCCACATGCGGAGCGGGTGTGCGGCTAGCGCATGTAAGGGCCCTAAACCCCTTGTGACGCGTGTGGTTCACTTTGAAAAATGTTGTGCGCAGTACGAAAATTCCCGTGACCTTGGCGAGGGTTAATAAAGAAATAATAATAAATTTTAAAAAAGTGGAGATCAAGCCAAAATTGAACCCGGGCACTTGAGCATTCTGCTACGGAGCCATGTCACTGTCAGTGCTTAAAAAGCGCTGCAAGATACTATAGAGTATTCACTGAGCTTAGATACAAGGTGGGCCAGTGAGTGCCCACATGTGGCCAAAATAGCCGTCGGTCAGTGCTCTGACATATGACACTTTGATGTCTTGTTGATGATGAGGAGAAACAAAATCCACAACAATATACTCGGGCCAAGCACCTTGATTGTGGTATTAAGATGACGACTGCACGTGACCACAATTACGGCGGCTGTGGCACTAGTGCTTCTTGTAGACGACTTTGTAGCGCCTCAATGCGCCGCTAGTCAAGGAAGAAGTTGGCATTTGGGCTGCTCGGCAGGTGCAGCGCGATAATAATAAAAAAAATACCAGTTCGAAAACTGAACGCTGTCAGGGCTGGATCTTTCCCGTGTTGGCTCCGACAACTTCATGTGAATACCTTCTGTACAGTTGTCACACACAAGTAGTCTTGTTAACAGATGTAATCTCACGTGGCACAATTGCACCTGGCGTCAGGCTACATGAATTTAGTTGGGCCCTGACAACACGTAGCCGGGATTCTATCCTGTGACCCAGCTGCCTTGGCCACTATACCACTGTCAGGGGTCCAACACGATATTGTGACGTGGGCTTGTTTACACTCTGGTCGCGTTGGTGTTGGCGCAAGGGGCTCCGCACCTGCAGCCATGTGGCACGCACTTTAAAATTGATTTTGAACATATTATAGGCTGTATTTGCCTTTGGCATTTCGTAGATGTTGTGTGTGTCTCGAGATAATAGATCTCGCTCATTATCTCGCCTTCAAAATTTTCTGTCGGCGCTCCTCTAAGTGTATTGTAGTGGTGTGTGTGTGTGTGCGTGTGTGTGAAGAATGTAAAAGGCACTAAAAATAACACAACCTGCAACTTTAGGATGCGAAGGTTGCAGTTAATGGGAGAATATTGAGAAACGTGTCCATTTCGTTTGGAAATCACAGCCGAGTGATTCTAACTCAAAAACTATATCATTCCCCAAAACGAATTTATGATATCACTGTGATAATGACTACTGCTTGCTAAATTTCATTAACCTATTCATATTGGTGACAAAAATCGAGAACCAGGTGCCAAGATGCTACTGTTAATTATCTAATGGTGTGCTTCATCTGGGAAACTGTTCCAGGTGACGTGGCGGTCATCTGTACCAGGGCACCATATAGGCAAGATGTTCAACTGATCTTGATCCAGCTCACTCTTTTGAGGCAGCTGTTGATGACAGCCTCTCCTCTGCTCCTGCTGCCAACTGTCACAGGGACCTCGCTGTAATGCATGGACGAACATTGTGTGCCACAAATGTGTGTGCATGGAAACTTTGGTGAAATTTGGTAATGGTAGTGCGGGCGTACGTGGAAAAGAAGGATGAGGACAAGAAGCCGAGCCAGCGACAGGAGGCACAAGAGGAAAAAGAAGAGAGGCACGTGGGGAACGCGCAAAGAGCCGATAAAAGACCTAGCCAAAAGACGCGCCGTACCAGGGCGCTGTCCCTGGAGGTTTTTGTGGCGTGCTAACAGAGGGCCTGGTGCTCACCTGGTGGTCTGACGGTGGCTCCAGCTGGGACACGCCGGACGAAGGCGCTGTCTGAAGAGCTCCTCCTGCCTGTTTCCTGGGGATCGAAGTCCGGGAGCAGCTGTACCTGTTCGGGGTTACCGACAACGGGTGCGGCTCTTGCTACGTCGGCGTGCGCGACAGGGACGAGGGGTTTTCGGATCGTCGTCGCCACCTGAGACGGCTGAAAGCCATTTACGAACATGTGGCCCGACAGAGGCCTTGTCGCCTGCTGCTCGCTACGGGCAAGGGTCGTCACCATGCGTGCACTGTCGCCTCCTCGGGACGCTGGTTCAACAAACTGTGAGCTATTGTGTAGCCACGTAGATTAGACAGTAGCCACGCAGACCTTAGGTAGTTTAAGTGCGTATTCTGTGCTTGTCGTTGTGAAAGTCAATCGAGTCCCTTGTTCTTATAAATGCTGTTCAAAATCTACTCTGGCGTCATCTCATATCGTTCATTTCATTGACCACGCACGGGCAAACGTGACGAACCACCTCTGTCTTTACACTGGCAATGTGGCTGCTGTGTAGGTTGCAGTTGTGGTGAACTCTAAGTACGACACACTGGCAGCGGCACAGTTTGGCATGGTGCACTTCGAGTGACTGTTGCTGTTCTTGTTGCCATTGATGAGCAGCTGAAACTTGAGTGCGATTTCCGAAGCTTCATTGGTGGTGTTATTGCTACTGCTGCGACTCAAGCTGCGCTGTCCCATGGGTAGGCCTATGATCATCTCACGAGCCAGGCAATGCTTTCACGCAACATACCTCTCAAGTGTCAATAGACTCCCATAACAAAGGAAAGCCTGACAAGAGACATTTAAATTTTCACACCAAGCATCTGTAATTCATGGACTTTCTCGTGAACAAGCGACGCTGTTGTACCGCATAAGAACAGACTCCGCATACACCCCGGCCTGGTCATTCAAGACTGGGAGATATGCTTCCTCGTTCTGTGCCTTCTGCGGTGACATCGGGAATATTGAACATTTCATTTGGCTTTGCCCACAGTTTGATGTGCAAAGAGCAGCGATGATCTGCACCTAGCAAACAGGCTGTCATAGGCACTGGACAGTTGATGACGTCATTTTTCCTGAAGGACCCGCAGCAACTAGGAGGAACGTGCAACGAATTTGGTTGGTCTTCCTGCGAGACACTCGGCTGTCTGACACGTGGTGACAATTTCCAAATTCAGGAGATGCTCAGGCGGAACAATTGCGGGCCATGCAGGCCAGGCTAACCCCGCCTGCTCCAACACCACCACCACATTTAAATTTTCAGAGACCCTCATATAGCCAGATGGACTACACAGTCCATGTAAAAAGCTTTGCAAAGTTGTTAGCATATCTACTTCAGTGAATGCACTCTATTGTCTGTTGCATTCCTTTGTAAATAGCCTACAGCCTCAAATATTTCATATCAGTGTGAAAGCATGTTTGTTTCCTTTGTGCTGCTGTATTGTGTAACGGCATAAGGCATTGCCCTGTGCATTTACCCTCATGCAGTTTCCATAAAATGAAGTATTGGCTTATGCTTGAGAATCGGGGCATGTATTCTTTCCCTCATCCTCCTGTATATGCGATATCATACACATATCTAGTGCAGAGCTATGTGTGTTTGATAATTCCCATTACTTGGTATGCATTAATATTATTTTTGATATTACACATCTTGAATCAGGCTACTACAATGTACATATCCGCCTACCGTGTGACCTCGTTTATACATTCCTTCAGTAATGCCGACACGTATTTATGATGAATTTGCTTGGTCACAGGAAAACATGTAAAATATGTAATTTACTAAAGACCTAAAATATGTACAAATTTACTGAAGACTATTATGTGAGGAAAGTTCACGCCAACCCTACCATGTACAACACCTTTGTTGTCAACTGAGAATCTGATAAAATACTGCATTTACTAGAGTGTAACATAAACTTGGCTGTCATGGGTTCAAAACAATTTAACTGAATGTAATATTCCAGCTTTTTAATATAAAACAGATGTGTGAGAGAGAGTGTGTAAGACACAAGTATTCTGTGCTGTTCATGAGATGGGTTACTTCTCTCTTTGCAGTTTTTTCTTCAGCGATGTAAATTTGTAGCTTTAAAATAGCTTGTGGGTAGTCCTTGAAAACAGGGATGTTCTAGGGCTGTTATCTCTACAACGCCTTTCTTCATAGGATTGCTTGAGATTGTTGACAAGCTAGTATTTGAGGTCCAGATATTTCCTGTTTTTATTCACTAAAATATTCCTGATTGATATGTAATTGTAGATCTCATCCTTGTGCTACTCAGAAAAAGGCATACAGCATGCAAAAACAATGCGGTGCAGCTATCTTCTTTCTGGATGCAGAATAACCTCCTTTTTGTATAAAATAAATTTTTTTAATTGACTTCAATCTTTATTTTCATGTTTCATGCTAGATTAACGATAGTGGGAGTAAAAGCTCCACTGAAACAGCTTGAATAGCTCCCGCTACCTAAAATTAAAGGGTCAGAGCCTTGACATACAAACAAGATAACAAAAGCATACTATCCAGAAATATAATTTTAATCAATTATGTAATCTAAACATAAGCAGGATATAACAGTTCCCATAACGAAAAAAACAAAACATCAGAAACTTAAAAGGATGTGTGTGTGTGTGTGTGTGTGTGTGTGTGTGTGTGTGTGTGTGTGTGTGTGTGTGTTACAATATGCATAACAAGTGAAACATAGTAAACAACATCATGATACAATTTGTAAGGATAATGATGCAACATGTTTTCTGGTTATAAGAAACTGATGCAACTTACAGGTTGCAGCCATGCACGGAATTGGGACGAGCCTTAAGAGAACCTATGTGAACGCGGAAATGTGGGCTGTCATTTTGGAGACGCGATACTACTGTTAGAATACCACTGCATTTCTGTGCTGCCCTGCAGTGCACAAATGTCACGTAAAAAAGGTGGCCTTGATGCATTTGTTTTCAGGGTTGTGCTTCTTGTTTCTTAGATGATACAACTACCTTGAGAGTACTATTGCTTTTTTGTTCTATTGCTGTCGAGGGTTGTCCTTCTGGTTCTTCTCATTATATGGTCATTGTGGGACCATTGGGCACAGCAAGTATGTGGTATTAGGTATCATGCATACTATTAGGTATGTGAGAAAATGTTTGCACTAGCCATTACACAAGATAATTTGGCATTTTCAGTGGGACATTATTTTTTCTTATACCAGGCACTTTGCAGCCGGTTGAAAAATTGCTCTCTTTCCTTAGTTCAGGCTTTTTGAGTGAGAATACTGAAATCCTGATGGTGGTTGTGAAGCTTGGTATATATCTTACTGTGCCTGAACACTTTCCTGTCCACACCCATGCCCTTTGATAGCCAGCTATAAATTGCTTTCACCTTCAAATTCTGCTGTACCAGAAGTGCTTACTAATGGCTAATGTTATCTATCATGTAAAACAATTTTTTTAGATTCGCTTTTTCGTTTACCATTCTCGCTGCAGGTGTCTTCTGAATGTCTTTTAAGGCCTACTCCGGCGATTTTTCAACCGTGTCAAGGTAATGGTGTTTCTAGGTGCCTGAGACACTCTTGTCATGAGCCCAGTAGCTGAAATGCTTAGAAAATTCGAAAATAATCTTTAATAAGCAAAAAGTTGCAAAACCAAAATACGACCGGGCGTCCTGTTTGCATATGACGTACTATTTGGTAAGAACCGGAGGCCGTATACTGGTTCCGCTGGCGCGTGGTATGAAAACTCTGAAAGCCAGACCAGTGAAGCACTGGCCAAACACCACCACCATCGCTTTGTGGCCAGCACAATAAACGCTGTAGCAGCCAAAGTAGCGATGCCATCGGCTGCGTCATTTCCGTTGACATACTATATATGACGTCACACAGACAGTGTTTTGAATAATTTTGGCAAGCGAGGTGAGCTTTTCGAGTCAATCTTTAAACTTCTGAGGGGAACAGCACCAGCCTCAGTATCATATACTAACTAGCCCTTCAAGAAATCCTTTAAAATTCATTTGCAAATAATCTGTGCTTCTCTCAAGCCTGTAATTTGGCATAAATGATGATGATTGAAATGTGCAAAGGAGCGTACCCAGCGAATTTCATTGAGATCTATTGACCTCGAAAAATTGCCGGAGCTGGCTTTTAAGTTGAGAGCACTGAATGCGCATAGCTTCAAAAATGGTGCCGACACCATGCAAATCTGTCTCTCGGAAACTCCAAATTTCGGCAGATACCGACGAGTCTTAGTCATAGTTTTCTTATAGTGGCAACAGCAGAAACTCAAAAGATAATTTTCTCTCGTCATACACCATCACAGACAGGGTGCGTTGAAAAGCCACGGAACCTCTACAGGTATCAGCTGACAAGTCTCGTTTTTATCTCCAAACCAAGCCGCCACAGCTTCGCTCCATTCTAAAGATATTTGGCATCTGCTGGGTGTCAACATTGTTTGGTTCGCACTTCATGCAGTGAACTTTGGCGTAACACTCTGTAGTGCACTGCAGCGTTTTATATGCCCATTCTTTACCTGAAAAACTATTGGAGAATTGTGTAACACGGCTAAGAATTATGCATTGATGCATGTTCTTGGGTCAGAAATAGCACAGAAAATGAATATTTTTTCTAAGACATGCTGCGGAAACCCATGCTTCAACACATGATCTAACTGCATTGTGCAGTGGCACAACAGCCACTTGGGCTAACTTTTTTATCTGACAACTGATATGGATAAAATGGTTATATATTCAGGATTATTGCATAAGATATTTTCACCTAAAAGGCGTATTTTTTGTGTTTACTCTTTGCAAAGAAGTAATAATGTACTTACAACGTTGACGTGTTTCTTGAAAATTTTTCTGTTAAAGTTTGTATTTTTCACAATATTTTTTGTAAATTTAAATTTATTACCATTGAATCTATTGCGTGTTCCACAAGCTTGTCAATGTGTTATGGTTTCAATAGCTGTATGTGCTATTACAGAACTTGTTTACAAGATTAGAGGAATAATTGTTTATTTTCCCATGAACAGCAAAGTCGTGGTCAATTTTGTGATTAATGTTTTAAGACGTTCACTTTATTCCTCTGCCCGTCATGGTGGTCTAGTAGCAGGCACTTGGCTGCTGACCCGCAGGTCGCGGGATCGAATCCCGGCCGCGTATTCGAAGAGTTCCTTCATCTGTGCTATAGTTTTCGTTTTGTTTTTATGTACAGTAAAACCTCGTTGATTTGAAGTCACTGTGACGGTAGAAAATCTTCGAATTAAGCGGGTTTTCAAACTAACAGAAATTACAAAAAGTGGGATGCAAGGAACTTGAAATTATTCAAATTAATAAGGGCTGATCATTTGCTGTGCTGGCTAGATTGTGGCTCCAAGGGTCATGTTTTCCAGCAATACCTGATCACAATATTGCCGCATAAAAGGGGGAATTCAGGGCTCACTGCTGTCACCGAAAAAAAAAAAAAAGTGATGAATTAAATGCGTGCATGCAAAAACAAGACTTCTTCACCGCAGCACAGTAGTGACTGGCGGGAAGCATACCTGTTCCTCGCTGCGTCAGCACATAATGATAGAACCATTCGCCCATTTTTTTTGGTAAAATAAAGAATTTATTAACGGATGGTGTGCCGAAATTAGCGATGTGTTTTGGCTGTAAACCATCACCATTGAAGCTTTTGGCCCAAGTTTTTGAAGTAGGCGTTGTAGACAAGAACTCCAGCAGTGCAAGTTGCTGGAGCAACCGGCAATCAGAGGTTCACATACATCGCGGATTTCTCCAGCACTGTCCTTTATTAATTTCTTTAAATTTCAGAAAGAAAGAATAAATCGCGACGCGCTGACGTTGCGAGAAGCATGCAACACGCTGCCCGCGTGTCATTGATGTGTTGCAGTGAAGCACGTCTTGTTTTCCCCAAGTGTGCCTTTTTATCACAAGAACGTTTTTTTTTTAATTTTATTTTTCGGGTTCGCAGTAGCAGGCTAGGGGTCCTTCAGCCACCACTGATTAGTATTGCTAAAGTACATTGCCTAGTGGCTCTTAAGGGCGGTCATTTCCGCGGATTTGCGGCGAAATCGGAATCAAGAATTTGCACACTGCGCCCAAAGTTTTCAAATTAACCAGACTTTTGCTGACCACCGCTTTAAATTACCCGCTCAAACTTACATTGCAAAAAACGGGACCGTGGAAATACTTCGAATTAAGTGGGATTTTGAATTAACGAGATTTAACTGTACTATTTCGTTATGCATGTTATTTCTGATGTGCTCCGCAAAGTCCCTGCGTGATTTGCACACCCCCTTCTCGGAGTTTCAAAATCACGAAAACAAGTGCGCAAATTATGTGAGTAAGTATGGTAGTTCTCACGAAAAATATTGCACTTGTAACTATGTAGTTATGATTGTAAAATTTTAGTATTTGTGTTACAGCAAAGCAAGCCTCTGACATGAGAATGTGGGGGAGGACTGGTGTAAAAAATTATTTCCTTGTTGGCCATGCAGTAAGTTACCACTACTTAGGCAAACTATGTTGCCTTGCCAACCTTGACAGACTACATTCATGTGCGAATGTGCCATAGAAGAATCGCCAACCAAGGACTCGAGGAAGGACTGAAATAGGGGAGGATTTTTTTTTAGACAAGCACATTAACTTCATAGCAAAACTGCATAATACAATATTGTACAGCTATGGACTGTGTTGTTCATACTTCTAAAGCTGTGTGACTGTCCCTCTTTGGCTATTCTTGTAGATGAGTCTGACCTCGGCTACTTTGGCATTGTACATCACCGTTTGCTGAAAGCCCATATGACTTCATGACTGTGCGCAGCATTTGAGCACTCTATGCTTGTACTGCTATTCGAAAACCCCTAAAAAAGGAGGTATTGAGAGGAGTTTGCTTTGTTTAAAAAAAAAATCGTGGGTATGATGATGCAGATTTTCTTGCATTCAATTTATTCAGGTGTCTTTCGTAGTTCTACTGTGCAGCTGCACAGAGAAAGAACCAAGCCACTTGTGCATTTGAATGTACATGCTTGTGCACACCATATTGTTAAAAGCTTTGTACTCTACTTTCTGAGGGAAGTGCCCATGCGCACTGTTTAAGGGCACTGACACAAACTTTCATAGCTAGCCTGTGGGATGTGTAATTGTGAATGTCACACGTGCATATAATCTACAAAATCTGAACAGCAAATACTGCTTGGAAGGTAATTTACATGCATTTTGAAGATTGTGTGCCCTATCTTGTGCTATACACTGCACAAGACGACACTGACACCATACGAAGTGAGCTGAAGGCGACTGACTGCCAAGTCCTGTGATGGATACCATTGCAACCGAGCTCCGAGATGCTCAGCTAAATCGTGATATCATAGTCAGCATTGTGCTTTTGCTGCGCTGCAGCCAGCAGGCTTCTTTCCTCCATATTCAGTTTTTAATGTGTATAATGCATACACATACAAACACACCCACAACCATACATAAGCTTTGGTTGAAACCCTCCCGTGAAAAAAGATTTCTAGTAGGGGTGTGCGAATATTTGAAATTTCGAATATTGTTCTAATCCGCTTGCTATTCAATTCATTATACACTGGAATTTTCCTATTCGAAACTATTTAGACTTCGCAAAGACAAAGTTAACGTCTGATTTGCAGTGGCCCCATTTTTAATATGCTTCACCTCAGATCATTTCGTATTGCGGCAAAGCTGTCTTTCAGGCTCTGCTACAATCACAAATATATTGAATAATTGAATAAAAACTGCTGGTTCCAACATTGACAAAATTGATGTGGCAAAATTGGGAGCTCAAATAATGCTGTTTTTGACCTAAAATTTGGCCACAAAGTAATAAAAAAAATCAGATGCTCAAGACTTAGCATCCAGAATTTCAGATGTCCTTATATATTGATGCCTACGAAGCATATTAAGAATGAAGGAATCGAAGGGAGCTAATCTTTGTCCGCTGCAGTTGGGCTTCCACAGAAGTTTTAACAGAAGGAGAGGCTGAGGAAATGGCACCTTGGCCTTCAGGTGTAAAGCGCTGTAGACAACACGTAGGTAGCACCAAATCTTGTACATAAATACAACTCGGCTTCTGTTTTGCTTCATTCTTGATGAGGCAATACCACATCAACCTAGCCTAAGAAACCTGTCATTTTTTTGTTATGCCCCTAGTGTCATACTTTTTCTATGAGAACGTCCTTAAGTTTATCTGGTTGCAGGAAAGAGTCTCAGCTGAGGTGGCTGTGTTTCGGTATATGCAGAATGCTTGAGGCCTCTGGCTACGTTCACAAACGCTCATTTTCCGTGCTGTCTGAGGAAAAATGGGCTCTGAGACGATGTGTTGAAAACACACCGACATTTATGATAAACACAGAATAGAAACCTACAACACAGAACCAGCAAAAGCGTTAAAGCAATTGAGTAACAAGACTGTCTGACTGAATGAGAAAAACAACAAATGCGAGTTTAATGCAGAAATTTTCAAAACCTCACGATGAGATAAAAGGCCAGACAAACGCTGAGGTGCTAGGCAGAAGGCAGCGGCGGGGGATGTGGAGCGGGGTGTGTCTCGATGTGCGACGCTGTGGCGTCGATGACGCTTGACGGCTTGGGTCCGACTACAGAGCAGTCAGCCTGCATAGGAGACGCGATGCTCCATGCAGAGAATGGCTAGCCCATCCAGAGAACAGCTTGCGTCGAGACGCGATGCTTGGTGCAACAGTGACCATTGATCAGGCCACGTCCGTTGCTGTGTGGAACGACTGACCGTGGAAACGCCTTGCCGAGATTCACGATGCTCTCGACAAGGAACACAGCAGCTGGCCTGGCCGCGCCCCTAGATGCAGTACTCGTGCTGGCAACGCTGCCCCAGTTTGGTGGTCGGACGGCAGTAGCGTGGACAGCCAGTTTCCCTGGCCGGAACCTGGATCGCCAGCGTCTGATGTATCGGCCCGCTGTCTTCCGTCTGCAGCTACTTCGGCTAGTCCCCAGCCACAAAGCTTTTCGCCACATAATCCTCACAGGTGGCCCAATCGTGGTATGCCACCTCTATGGACCACCACAAGTCATCAGCCGATTGGCGCACAGTTGCCTTACAATCCCACGCACCTTGCCTCGCAATTTCGTAGTCGTCGTCGTTCTTCCTCACTCATCACAATAACCCACCACACAAGAAAGTTGTTTCCCTAAAACAACTTTTCTCACACCAGCACAGTGATGAGGAACAACACATAGAGCTGCTAATTCACAACCTGATTTTTTGTTAAGATGACATTTCAGACCAACCAATACACAGAACCGTACATGTGTACTCACAAAAAACCCAAGAACAAAGACACTAGAGGTTATTCATTTTCGATCTAGCTGTATGATAGGCTCATTTACAATGTATAATAAAAATTCTGAAGCAACACTTGAAATCGACCCTGTTTTCTAAATGATCCATAGGTAGATTCAAACTCATTTCTTTTTACATCAACTGGACACAGGGATGTTGCAACCACACTATACATAAGAAATTAGCTACTGTCAACTGCCCGTTGAACACGTCAAAATACTTTATCGGCACAAGAAGAAACGGTGAACGAGCAAACATACTGGCATATGTTCCGAGATACACCACATTACAAAGAACTAAACAAGGCGCACCTTCCCGAAATCCTTCCCTCGTGCAAGCTACTTTCAACAACAACATTTCGCTCTAGTTGTTATCCTGATAAATTGAGAACAATTGCAGGAGATGCCATCTGCAGAGTATCTGGTATGCCCAAATATTTAATAGATTCCTTCATATTCTATTTCATAAACAGCAGCAACTCATTCAGTCTCCTAGGCTGTCTTCACAGAAACAGAATCGATAATATCGAGTCTAGTTGTCTTAACTTTTTTTCACGTTAGAGTCACATGAAGCTAGAAGCATAACTTTCCAGCCCTCATAGCTTATGGCATTCCAACACTTGAAAACACCTACCACTGACGCCAACGTACTATCAGCGTCAAATGAAACTGGAACAGTGGCAAGCCTATGCGATGGTGTAGTGCGTGCCATCCAATTATCACCATTGACAGCTGCACGCATCCTGTTCAGCAGCTTTCCGCATATATGCGTGACTGTTTGTAGTGATAAGTGGACAGCGTGAACTATACCATCGCGAAGGCTTGCCACTGTTCGGATTTTATTTGACGCTGATAGTACATTGTCAAGCCATGTAAGACTTAAGTCACTGACTGCCGTAGCCGTCACCCGTCAAGCCACTTTTGCTCCCAAGCCAGCGCTTCCATTTGTGCGACATACAACTATAAGTGAAAGCTCATCTATGCAGAAAAGACGTTTTTTTTAGATGACTTCTTTCATCATGAGAGCTTTAGTGAAGCCCTGGTGCAAAATTCAATGGCTAGCAGCCAGGTGACAATTTCCAGAGGGCTCTAGATATTGAGCACTCTTTGTTTTTTTAAAGGTGATAGTCTTTCTTGGGATACCTTAACGCAAAAGTTTTGGTCTGTCTGTTGCTCGAGTACAACCACATCCACAGCACCCACCAATATTGCTCTGGTTTTTGCATTCATAGTTGTGCAATTGTCGATTGAAAAGCAAATATTGTGCATATCTGAGGCACAATATCAACACGTCAATATTCTGCGGTGTGTGTCTTTATACTAGAAAAGGTATACATAAGTAATTCTAAGAACTTTAGCGTTTATTACGCTGCACTGACAATGGGACGCCATGTACGAAAAGGCGAGTTTCCTACTCTTTGCTAAGACGATACAGTGCTGCCACCTACCTTGAAATCTACAAAATATGGCCTCCAAAATAGTGCATGCTCACTATAACGGAGGCCATTCTTTCGTTTTCTGCGATTACCGCCAGATGGCGATCATATCTCACACAGCGCCTTTAGAATCCCATTTACCGATGTTCTCACGCAAAAGATCATAGCCAGCACTCACAATATTTTATTCTATTCACTCTCTCCAAACAGAAGACTGTCGTCTATCGATGACATTCGCAGTCGAACATGCAAGTGCGAGGCTAATTCTTTAGTAGCCACCTCGTGCTCTTTAAAAGTGGTCTTAACCTACCTTATTGGCAATATTCAGTTTTTGTTGCAAAGCATGGAGAACCCAAACTTGTGAAAGCAAGTAAAAATGAAAAACACGTATTCTTTGGGAAAAAAAATCTGTTTTATGACTCGCAGCTTCTTGACTCGCACATATACGAATGCAGCCAAACCCAAAAACACACACAAACATACACACAAAATCGCACTCGCACAAAACAGCCACAACAGGATACAGGACGGGCGCTACTATCATCTAACATTATTTGAGGCTTCGCCCACGAACGTCTTCAGGAAAACGCATGCACACACACTCAAATGCATTGTCAAACAGTTTCTGCATATATTTGTGGGCAAAACATTAAATAAATTTAGATGAAAGTAGCTCCCGCCTTGTCTCTTGTTATTGTGAATATTTTGTTTTGTTTTTTTGCGTTCGAAATTCCCAATAGATACACGTGCATGCACAAAACACATGCACACACGACTATGTGTTAGTTCGAGACTGAACTCTAGCTGTTCATATTGTGTGCCTAAACTCATCGAAAGGTTCTACACAAATGAGAAGGTTCCCCGACATTCGGGCACAGTTAGTTCTAGGGAGTAACGGGTTCGTTACATAAAAATTGAAAATGAAGTACTTGTGGCCATATTTTAGCTCTAGCTATACTATTTTCTTTATGTTAGTGTTCTAGCTAATTAAAACTACTGGCTTGATTTCACATTGATCAGAGTGTGGGTGTGTCTGCAACAATGAATTGTTCTTGTGTTCCATGAACATATCTCTACTTTTTTTATGCATTGATTGCAGTAACAAGCACCAATATTTGTGGTACCTGTTTTTTTTTCAATGCGATGAAAAGCCTTGCATTCATTATGTCTTTATATGGAATGGTAGCACGTTTATCAAAACTTTGTGTGTGCAGAGCCGATGAAGTCTTTCATACATCACATACAGTTGACAGTGCTAGGCGAGCATAATAGATAATTCTACTCCAGCAAACAAGGGAGGCCTTGTCAATATAAAGTTAATGTGCTTATGAACCCTGTATTGCGACAGCCCATCTTTGTGTGCTGAGGTATGCTGCATAGGTGGGAACAGTGACTCGATAGCTTTTCAATTCCAGTAATTGGTGCGAAGGGAGCACTAGTGCTTAGATTTAACTCCATTTACAATGTTGGAAGCACAGAATAAAGTAGGGGCGTGTAGTAATACTATACGTGCTGTAATTTTATGCACAGGTTATGGTGCACCTACAGAAATGTTTCAGACTAGAGAGGGTTTTAGCTTGTCCACTATTCTGGTATATGCAAAATGCAAAGGATTGAACAGAATACTGGATACACGATTCATCTTGCCCCGACAGATCTTGCCAATATCTAGGCTTCTCACATTTAAGACTACGACATCTGGTATAACGCTAACACAAAGGAGTTTGCGGACAGGCTGAAACTCTTATGTACAGCAATGCTAACAACCCCTTTGCACATTGCAGAGGCTTGTCCTCCAGGCAGTGCAATTTACTGGTTTTTTCAGCCTCCAAACACAATTTAAATAAGAAGATCCTACTGAAATTGCCAAAACAATGCTAAATTTTGTCATTAGAGTTCATGGTCTCTATTTTTGTCATTTTTGCTAAGATGTAATTTTATGTTGCTGTCACTAGTTACTATTTCTCAACTTAGTTTATCATCTTGCAGCTTCAAAGCTTTGTGTGGTCACGTGACCAAGCCACCTACACTGCTACGTGCCCCGAAATCGAAAATTTTACTCATAAATAAGGCGATATGAAAATGTTTAGCGGGAATAAATGAATCTTGCGTGTATTGTGCTTCTTTCAGAGGTGCCTTTGAGTTTGAATTAACGAGAGTCGACTGTACTTGATGTGTGGTACGAGAGTTAGCTTGGTGTCAAGATTAGGCCTATTAATTTGTTTTTGGCATTACGAGACATTGACCATGCACTTGAATTTCAGGTTTGGAATGAATCGCTTTTTTTTTTTTTCGGAGAACAAAGCACACATGCTTTTTTGTGGATTCAGTTGGAACCAGTTTTCCTCTGCTAATTCTGAGACCTTGTTCAAACCCAGCTGAATCTGCCACTCGCACATCACCAGGTTACAAGACAAAGCCAATCTGGACATTATCACTATACGTGCAGTAAAATGTATTGCTGAGGATAGACAAGCGCAAGGAATTCATTTTTATAATAAAAAGTGTACCACCTTGCTAATTATACCACCTTGCAGCACTCCCGCTTGGACAAATGTTTGGAAAAGAATGCTGCCCACTCAGACACAAAATGTCCGACTGGACAAGTAACTTTTCATAATAATGAACATTCTGCCACGCACATCATGGGGAGACAAGTCTTCTAATATTCCAAAGCACCATGTTGTGCTTCAAGCCTTTTTGATATCGAGGTACACAGAAAGTACTGTTTGTGGACGAAAATGTCTCGGATTTCCGCTTCTCTACATATCAGGTCGTCGGTGATAGATGTACCCTCTCGAAAACCGTACTGAAATTGGTCAAGCAGATTGTTTGTTTGAAGAATATGTACAAGTCAGCAGTTTATCATTTTTTCGATAAGTTTACAGAGGCAGCTAGCAAGTGCCATGATGATTCTATAACTCGTAAAGGAGGAAAGATTCTTGCCCTGTTTCAAAATAGAAATAACAATAACCTCTTTTCAAGTAAGCATATGTGCCAGACAACCAGATAGCATTGTACAAGGAAAGTAAGGTTATTTGTGTTTCAAGGCGTAGGTTTTTCAACATTTGGAACCTGGGGGAGAATTACTGCAGCAGTTTAGTGATGTTAGTATCTCAGCTACGCTGAGAGGTTGGCTGTATGCCTCGTATTCTATACATTTGTGTTCTATTTTCTGCTTTTGTATTTTGTATCTTCGGAAAGCCTCACTTATATTGCGCCGAGGAAGTTCAGCTGATCTTCCAAGCTGTCCCCCTGTGTGTTTACCAAGGAGTGAATGTGCATGGTCTTCCTGCTATCCTACTAACCATGTTCCAGACTTTTGCCTCCTGTGTGTATGAATTGATGCTCAATAAATACTTGTGCCAACTTTCTCTTCTCGCCTGTCGACGTGTCCTCCTGTCTTAAGACTGTTTTTAAGGGGAGATGCTACTCGAAGACAATATTCACCCTAGAGCAATGAAACTTGAGCTGTTTATGGTACTTTTCATGCTGATTTCAAACATATAATTAGTTTTCTTGCAAGTTACACACTTTTAGCTCTGGAACATGACAAAGTGAAAACCTTAACCCTTTTGCCCCCCCCCCCCCGCCTATTTTCATCCCTAAAATTCTGTAATTTTCTACAAATTCATAGTTCATAATGCTTCGAATAAAGTGTAGAGTTCAAATAACTAATTAGGAAGCACATACAAAATATGTAATACACGTGAAAAATAATAGACGGAAAAAGTCCATATTTCATCTACCTAGTGAAGGTATACATACAATTCTTTATTATACAATAAAATATTGAAATTTAAACTAGGTAATTGCATTTGTCATACTTTGGATAAAATTTGGGCAAAATTTCATGCAGATCCGAGCACTAGAAGTGCCCGAAAAAGGACGGGCACATTGTAAAAAATGGCAAAATTTGTGTATTGAGAAAAACGAGTTTTAAAGTTAAAATCAAGTTTTTATATATGAAAGATATCATTAAGATGAAATTTGCACACCAAAAAGAACAATCCTTCTTGTAGTGGCCACTGCGACTAAAATACGCCAGCACCATGAGTTTGTCCCTCTCGGCTTTTTCGAGCCGACTCTTCACAGACATTTCGCTCACAGACAGGGCCATGAAACACTTGCCATACTGCCGCTCCATCTGGCAGAGCCTTGTACCAATGGCAAGCTAGGAAGAAGTTCGACAGGACTGCGAAATACAAACTAAGTCCAGTGTCATGCCATTTTGCAGCCATGTTTGTGCCACATACCGTCGTACATAATGGCAATGTCGTCCCTGCTAAGTTCTCTCACTGCGAGCTCTTTCGACCTCTCAAGATTGGTGCTGACGTCATCCATTGCCTCATCATGAACTTTCCGGTTGACGGTGGTGAATGACTCTGATTCATTGGCTTTTGCAAGCCAACAACTGCCGCAAATCGGACCAGCTGCTTGTAGCCTATTCCTACAGAGCGCGCCGCACAACGGCTTTCACTTGCGAGCAATGCCTTTTTTCATTCATAACGGAGATAATTACATGAGAAAAGCATTTTTCAGCTGTACTGCTAGACAAGACATGGACCCCGCAAGAATTCTTCACAGCACATACAGGCGCGCAGTGGCCAATCGCGGTCCCCGATTCGTTCCATATGATAAGCCAGTCGCAGCGGTCGAAAAACGCGCAGAAGAGTGCATCTTTTTATTATTTCTTGCTTGTACATCAGCAAGAGAAACTGTTATTTGAAGAGTTAGGCTCGACTCATGCGATCAACAATGGCGAGCGGCAGCACATTATAGGCGACAAGGTGCTCGAAGACTGCAACACTTTCTACCTTTGTACAGGCACCTTGTGCTCTTTAGATGCAATTTTAATGCATTTCCAAATAAATCTCGACCTGTACTATTTTTTTCATAACTGTAGAGGTACTAATATTATCAAAACAGGCGAAACTAAAAAATTGGTAATTTTGAAACAAACTCGTTTTTCGACATTTTCGACATTTCGCCCATTTTGGCGCTCATATGAAACTGTTCCCAATTGGCTGTCTGTGAGCAATTTAGAATTTTGTGGAGGATATTCACTTAACCCATTAGGGTCCAGTTTCTTTTTTTTTTAACATCTGTCAAAACAGTTGTCATTTTTTATCGCATATGCATCTAAATAAGGCGCACTCAAATTTTGAATGTGCAAGTATGTTTAGTTTAGAAGTTACAGCCCGTGACAATATGGTCGCGCTGGGCCCTTAAGTCCAGCGAAAATCACACACCGAAAAAAATAATTATTGAGCTGCTGGGCACTTATTTACTGTGCTATGACAAAAAGTATGGAATGCACATGCCAACGTCACATTTCATGCACTGTGTACACACCACGCCGTCTCCAGCGCACCTGTGCCTTTTTCCATCAGGCACAGTTCAAAGTGCGCTGTTAGGTCATACCGTGGGCTAGAAAGAGCACTGTCACGAAGCGTCAACATTTTTCTACGACCAGGTTCGTTTGGCTTGTTGTTCCATCTTGTCAGGTAGCTTTGAGCAATTTGCCTTCAGAAGTCAAGTTGAGCGATGCTTGATCCTGAGCTGCGGATAAGCACCCAGCCATTACTTATGGCTACATCGCAGAGCCTAGTAAATATAGGCCACCACCATTTCTTTCCACAGATTGCAATTCGGTAGGTACCTACATTTGCGTCCATCTGAGCAGTGCCTCCCATAAAGCTGTTATACTGAGTAACGGCATTAGGGTGAGGGACATAGATCCTTTTTTTCTGCGCGCGGGAATACCTATCTGCAGAAGACATGGGCTTTACGCCATGCACGGTGCTTGCAATTGTTACGACAGAGTTGTCCATCCAGCGTACGATCATTATCCCATCATCCGAAAGTGCGTGCTCTTCGTATCGATGAGCCATGCGCTTGATCAAATTGGGTTGAGCAATGGGGAACACGGTTCCTTCGGCACACGGTTTTGCCTCACTGTGCCTGCTGCTCCATAGTTGTTTTCTTGCAGGCACCTGAGTGCAGGCTGGTGAAGAGATTGTCGAAATAAAAATGAAATGGCGGATGACGAACTCCAACCAGAAATTCTACCATTTCAAGGAAAGGCACTGCCGCTTTTCCGAAGTCTTTTTCATAAGGCGTGCTTGTTACAGTATCTTCCCATTTTCCTTGGTATACACAAAGTTTGCAAGGTAGCCATTTTTCGCATTCAGGCAGTACACTTTGTAGCCAAAGCGGATAGGTTTTCCACAAATTAACTGCTTGCAGCCATGACAATCATAACATTCTATCATCCTTTCGTCGTAACTCAACTGACGCACCGGCTGAAAGTGCTGCAGGAACTTTGCCTTTAGAAGTTTCATCAGGGGGCACAACCTTGTCAGCTTGTCACTCAAGGTAAGGCTCGTATTGTCGGCACAATGAAGAAACCTTATGATTTGCACGAAACGGTTTCTTCACAAATGAAAATATGTGGCAAGTTCCTAGGGCAGTTTTTTGTTTACAGCGAAAGCTGTACATGGCTAGCAGAAAGAAAAACTCGTCCGGCAGCGGTGTTACGAGTGGTCTCCTTTGGCTGTGTTATGAGTTACGTTGTTCTCAGCATCGTACCCAAGCACGTGTGCTATTGGCTGTGTTGTGACGTTGTCCATCCTGTCGCAGCCGCGGCGCTGAGCACACGTGCATCAGTTTCTCCTGAAACCTGCCACATGGGTATGCAAAGGACAACTCTAGGAGAACGGCGACAGTAGAAGAGTCAGAGAGCTCACATTCGCCAGAACGATGGGGCAGCCCGGGCACAAAAACAGTCCAGGGAGGTCGAGAGCCTGCAGCAACTGCGTACAGTAAATCCGGCAGCCTTCCAAGCTGTGCTAAATCACGAACAGGAACGCAAGCGCCAGTGGATCCTGCAAACCACGCAGCCGAATTAGCTTGCAATTTCAAACGCTTACATAAACGCGGCGTCAATGTGATGATTACGGGAGCGTGCTCACCGGGACAAACGTCAGCTTTCGGCTAGTTTCTCCTGTGCCACATTGACTTTGGCTGCGACCTCTGTGACCGCCTGCAGTTCGAGAACTAATGCGATTTTGGCATTGCGAAACGCATTTATCCATTCATTACACTCCTCCATGATCGCGATCATGAGAGACACAATGTATGGCATGTGAAATAAACAGTGCGGTAACCAAGCCAAACATGTGTCTAACCTCATCAAGAAGCACGTAGATGTAACCAATAATTGTGAAAGGCTCCAGAGAAGCATCGGGTTGAAACCACTGCCGAACACCGGGGCCACACATTTCAGTTTTTGCTGGTCAACCACTTGGACGCAGTGCTTGGGCAGTGATTTTTGTTTATTCATTTTTGTTTTTCAAATGCACGGCTTTTCAGTGCAATCGCACACACTCTTAGACAAATAGCAGAATCCCGCAGCGGCTTTACTAATGACGGAGCGCATGCCCAAATCGGCCATTGCCTGATACTTGGCTCGTAACGCAGTCATTTTTGAGCTGGTAGCGTCATTCGTTGGCACAAGAAAAGCTGAACTGAAAAAATTATTGTGATTCCAGGTCATGTGCGGCACTATAGTGAACCTTGATTACCGATCATCGTGCTTAAAAAGTGTTGCAGGGTCCCTTCAAGAGTGTACAATGCACAAGGCATCGCTTGACGATTTTTGCTACCATAAAAATTGATTTTCAGCGCAGCTGCGGCATGCTCACTGTGATGACACAAGGCAGTTTTTAAATACTGTCGATCATTATTAAGTATAGTATTTGCTATATCAAACTCCCACCCAGGAGAACATCCACTATATTGGACACTGCATCGAACCATAGAAAGTTAATTGCTTCAAAGCACAGGCCTAAGTGTAAACAATATCCGAGGGCACCAGAATGAGAAGTGATTCGGCCTCTTTGCAATGTTCGAATTTCCTTCATTGTTGGCGCAAAATGGCACCTGGCCCAAGAAACATGGCCTTCGAAATGCACAGCCTCCTGACCTATCTTTGGTGTTCTTGGTTTTACAATACCCAGCTCAGAGACTTCGCTTTTCTTACTTTTCACGCCAAAGCAGGAACTGGCTGCTATTCTCAAGCAGGATTCTGGCTGCCTCATTCCAGACAAAACCTCACTACACATGGAGCTGCCTATGGACTTATGAAATTTTGCTTCCACCGCTGGACATATACATACTTGCTGATGACTCTACTATTTCAATTTTGTTTTCCCAACTTTGACTCAATGCTTTATGCATAGAAATATTGGAACGCTTTTTTTTAACCATCTGTTGTCTTTCATAATTGTTGGCCTCTTTTCGAAACTAATTTTCAAACCACTGAAGTTTCCAGCATCATCATTTGTCTGCATTTTGCACATTGTAGTCTGTATGTTATCATTACATGGCGATATTTTGAGGTGGAGGATAAAGTAGAGGAATTTTGACCTTGGCATAGGGTATTTTCCAAAAATTGCTTGGCAGCATTGAACTCTTCAGACCTTGAAAGGAGAAAACACAGACTACCGTGAAAAAGTTTGGGTAGACGTTCCAAGAAAGCGCCAAACCCTCCCTGTCAAAGACACCAGACAATCAATCTATGAAAATGACCAACAAATCAAACAAGGCAGAAAGTAGAGAACTGCAAAATTTGCAAGCAAAAGCCTAAACTACAGCACTGGAAGGCCCGATTCGGCGACGACAATGTCCGATACATGCAAAAATACAAGAGCCTGCAGCCATCCTCCCATGTTACCAGAAAGCCTCACTCACTGTCCAAGTCGAGAGAAATGTGAATGAGCTAGTCAGTTTGGTGGAAACCAAGTCTGTTGAGCCACAATCAAAGTTGTGCAAGGAGTGTAGAGACCACACAATACTCGGAGAACTTCCAACTTATGCTCATTGATGAACTTAACGTACCATGAGAACTTCGAATGCAAACTTTAGGATGGAACAAGGAAAGCTGTGCAGACACACTTGGCTAAAGAATAAGAGTCCAAAAGTAGCAAGTAAAGCGACTGACTCGAGAGTTGGATGAGACGCGTAAACGGCTGCCTGCGTGCAGCTACAACTGTGTACAATACAGCTGTTGGTCAAGAAGAAACACCAGGTATAATTGGAAGAAGCAAAAAAACTGCAAGGACATATATTATGGTGTAGCTGCGTCAGCAGGTAATAGAAGGGCATTCAACTGAGTAGCCCAAATTATTGTCTAAAGTTCCTGGGAGTGAAAACATCAGATTGCTTGCTCATGCAAGCTTGTGCAACCATACAGAGGCTGCTAGAGCGTGTATCTCAACATGCCCAAGCAAACAGATCCTTAGCAAGTACATATTGAAGGAGTACTGACACAGTTTTGAGACTTGGCAAAATAGACATTTTTTCGTTTCTGTGGTATATACCAACACCTTCCACACACCGGAGTCAGCCATTAGGTATAAATTTTTCTCCATTTTTTTTTTTAATTTTTGTCGCTGAGCACCAGAAAGCCAGCCCCTTCTGCAATAGCCATTATTTCGACAAGTCAACACAGTTTCACCAAGTTTACGAACTCGGCATCCTAAATGCAGCCTTAATCACAAAAATCACTGACTGAATCACTGGAGACTGCACAAATTGTTGTTTATGTGCACCACTAGCACATGGCAGATCTGCTGCTATTGCATCGCGAATCGCTGTCTAAAAGTGACATCACAGAGCAGAAGTCCCTTTGCTATTAAAACCGGAAATGTCCAATTTGAGGTAGCGGTACCAAAGATATACAATGTATTCCTGGGCACAATAGTACTCTATAGTGTTCTCGATACCTGTGTTCTCATTTAGTGCAACAATCCCAAAAGATTAAAATTTGTGTCAGTACTTTTTCAAGGGTGCCAGAGCTAAGACTGGAGAACTGCCTTCGAAGAGCAAAAGACCTACTACAATAAACCCTCGTTATTTGAACTCGGTTATTTCGAAATTCCACTTAATTCAAAGTATCTCCCCAGTCCTGTATTTTGCAATGCAAGTTTGAGCGGCTAATTTGAAGCAGCTGTCAGCACAAGTCTGGTTATTTCGAAAACTTGGGGTGCAGTGTGCCCGTTTCTGATTTCGCCGCAAATTCGCGGAAATGTCGGACCACTTGGCAATGTACTTCAGCGATACTAATAAGTGGTAGCTGAAGCATCCCTGGCTCGATACTTTCATTATGAAAAATGAAATTATATAAAAAATGTAAAAATACAATATAAAAATATGCGGCTGTGGAAAACAAAACGTGCTTCACTGCAACACACTAATCGTATGCAGGCAGCATGTTTTATGCTTCTCGCAACGTCGGCGCACGACAATTTATCCATTCTTTGTCGAAAAGAAATTAATACAGGACAGTTTAGAGAAATCCGCGATGTGTGCGAACCTCCGAGTGCCGGTTGCTCCAGCAATTCGGGCTCTTGCAGAGCTGGTGGAGTTCTTGCCTGCAACGCCTACTTTGAAAACTAGAGCAGAAAGCTTGAATGGTGATATTTTCCAGCCAAAACACATGGTGAATTTCATCACTGTGCATTATTAAATTCTTTATTTTACGAGAAAACACAGGCGGATGGTCTTATTATGGCGTGGTGATGCAGCCAGGAGCAGGCAACATACTGCCCGTGTGTCACTAATGTGTTGCAGTGAAGATGTTTTTCGCAAGCGCACATTTCAGTTCATCACGACAGCGTTTTTTTTTTTTCGGTGGCAGCAGCGAGCCCCGCCATTCCTTTGTGTTTGTGACAAAATCAAGACTACGTATTGCTGGAAAATGGAACCGTGGAGCCACTAACTAGCCGGCACAGCAAACGACCACCCCCAATTACTTCGAGTGATTCCAAATTACTTGCATCCCACTCTTTGTATGTTTTGTTAATTCCGAAACCCGCTCAATTCGAAGATTCCTCGCAGGCCCAGTGACTTCAAAGTAACAAGGTTTTACTGTACAGTGAAGCAGACTATGGCTGTCAGTTTTCAATTGACCTCCAGTGCAACTTTCACGCAGGCAGTGAACTTCATTGTACCATAGTAGTTTGTTCACTTATGTCCCAAAAAGATGATGAGTTCTTACAATGGAAAAAATTGGCAGATCCCACGTACAGTGGGAATCGATGATATGCGAAGCATGAATGAGAAATGTTGATATGTCACTTTAAAATCATCACGTTACGAGGTGGAAGTAACTAGTGCCGTACATGACTTCCAAGTCATGATTATCATGTTTGGATGTGTCGTTTACCTTGGTGACCTATTCAGGTCACGCGATACCAAATTTAGTATATGTGGAGCTAGTGAAACGACCACGAGCACACTATGAGCGTGGTATGTTGTCATGTTCTTACATGACATGCGTGTCTGGACTATCATTTTTGCATCAGTCACATACTTTCGTCATCCATTGGCGTCACGTAATACCAAATTTGGCATATGTGAAACTAGCAAAACGGCCCCGTGTGAATCAGTGTGGCATGTAGTCATGTTAAATGACACGCATGTCATGATTATAATGTTTGGATGTGTCATTTACCTATGTCGTCCATTCGCGTCTCGTAGTACCAAGTTCGATATATGTGAAGCTAGCGAAATGGCCGCGAGCGCATCATGAACGTAGCATGTAGTCATGTTGTTACATGACATGCGTCTCATGTTTATCATGTTTGCACCGCTATCATACCTTTGTCATCCATTCACGTCCCATAATACCAAATATGATTTAAGTGGAGCTAGCGAAACCCCCGCGAACGCATCATGAGCATGGCATGTAGTCATGATGTTACATGACACGCATGTCATGATTTTTATGTAAGGGTCTGTCGCTTGTGTTTGCCATGCAATCATGCCATACCACTTTTGCAACGTGCCATGTGAACGAAATCACTGCAAGAGCTGCAGGTACATGAAATGTAAAACATGACATTATTGACATACATGTCATGATTTTCATGTTACGACTAGTCAAATATGTTCTTCATACCGTCATGTTATGCCATACCAAGTTTGCTATTGATACAATTATCGAAACGGCCAGAAGAGCTAAAAGTCGTAGGCAACTAGATAGATAGATACGCTCAAAGTCGCTGAAGTTTGCTAAAAAATGCTTTGCATTTAATAGATGCTTTGCTATATATATTGACCGAAGCTGTTTGAGTGTGGCATGAAGTATGTGACTGTGCCCGAAAACTATCGAACATGTTCAAGCATGTTCCACAGAATTTAGGCGAATCCCACTATCCACCTCTCACCATGATACACATGAGAACTACAGGGAGAAAGACATAGAAAGAAAGAATTCTAGCTGCAAAAAATTCTTCAGAAGGCAGGATTCGAACCCGCATGCCCTCTATCTGAAGGTGAGCATCTTAACCACTCGGCTATCCAGGCACACTGGCAGAGCATAACATAGCAAGGGAGTGGGAAAGGGAAGCGAGTGTGTGGTGGAGAGATGGGTTGGTGAACAGACAAAGAGAAAAGCATAGCACAAGGAAAATTAGGGGAGAGAAATTGTGTCCGGAGGGCCATGGGGTTAAGAAAGTAGACACACATTGAGCAGCCCGAGCATCTTGCAGCTAGACATGTCCGTTAACAGGAAGTATGAGTGGCAACATGCCCATGCTTTGCTGTGCACAACTTAATGCAAACTGTACGGAACTTTTTTGTGGTTTGAAAATGTATTTTGCTAGTTCTTTGGCGATATGGAATTGGGGGTGATACGAATATTTTCACTCTCCTCGATATTTATGTAACCAAGCGCCCACCACTGCATAAGCTATATCTCCTAATTCTATATCTGCTACATTTTCTGCATGCATCAATGTCAAGTTTGGTAAAAATGGGACCACCTTAAAGGAATCTACAAAGCAAGGAAATAGCAATCATGCCTTCTGAGAAGTTATGCTGATGTGTGGGAGGCTTAGCACTTTGGGAGTCCTTTGATGTAGCACGCACTGGTCACACAGTGGCTCCATCTGCCCCCCTTCCAGAAGCAGCCACTCTATTCACTTAGGTTTGTAGCTGCCACTCTTGTAGGTCCCTGAAATGAATGAAGCAGGTGTCTCAGCCCCCCGACTCTCGTCACCATATTCATGAACTAACATACTAAACTCTCGACTCAAGTGACTCGCCAACCATGAAGACCAACTGCAACGAAATTGTGCTCACTTTAAAAAGCCGTATATGAGCGGTCTTGCTGAAGACAACGATGCCAGCCAAGTGTCACTTTCGGAATGCAAGTGGTTGGTTACCCATGGAAAAAAAAAAAACTTGCCAACAATGCAATTTTCAATACAGAAACTAAAAAAAAACTAAATCATTACAGCTAACCAGAAATGAAGTAGACAGCAGCTTGACAGACCAACTGATACAGGCTAATTGTCTACTCTGCACTCCAAACTATACGTTTCGCAGCAGCACCCCAAATGATAACCAAAACTCAAAGAATGTAAACATTCACCGTAAAGGATACATGATCATAAAGGCTTTAAAGCGCACATCTGAATGACAGCTGCCTGCTTCATGCCAACAGTCTTGTCCTGCTGTGTCGGGGGGAAAAAATCAAAACAAAAGCTGCAAAATTTTTGCGTCAGTTCTCTAAAACAGTAAAAGAGTGAAGGTAATTTCCCCTGTACCTTCCTTGCCTTCATTAACTGTTGTTTTTATTAAAGTACTTGTCGTACAAAAGCTTTAAACTGTTAATATTGCTCTCACAGATGTTCCTTTGTTTGCAACACTTTTGTAAAGTGTTGTCAGCATCCAAGTAAAATCCTGTAGCCTGACGGCAGGTGCAATTCTGCCATGTGAGATTACATCTGTTAACAAGACAACTTGGGTGTGACAACTGTACAGAAAGTATTCACATAAAGTCATCCACAAGGAGCTCTAGTGCCACAGCGACCGTAACTGTGGTCACGTGCAATCATCTTAATACCAAAACCAAGGTGCTTGGCTCGAGTGTATTGCCGTGGATTTTTGTTTCCTCATTATTTAACAAGACATCAAAGTTCATGTGTCAGATCACTGAACGACGTCTATTTTGGCCAGGTCTGGGCACTCGCTGGCCACACACCTGCTAGATGAGCTCAATGAATACTCTATAGGATCTTGCAGCACTTTTTAAGCACTGAAGTGGCTTTGTAGTAGAATGCTCGAGTGCCCGCGATCGATTTTGGCTTGAACCCCGCCTTTTCCAATTTATTATCTTTTCATTGACCTCACCAAGGTCATGTGAATTTTCGCACTTCACACAACATTTTTCAAGGCAAACCTTATGCTTCACAAAGGGCGCTTAAGGCTTAATAAAGGCAGAATTCAAACTACTATCAGCGCAGCCATAAACCAGGCACAACGTAAACCATGACTTCACCACAGTCAATTAGCGAGAATGTTTAATAGGCTGCACTTATAGATGGCATGCTTTGCTGTCACTGAAACTGCTGTGTTGAGACAGAAGTATGTGAAGACACATCATCTGCCATTTCAAATAAAAGGTGTTATGAGAAGTTTTTCGAAAAGCTTCAACTGCGTGTGTATTCAAAATCGTGGCCGTCCATTCACAACTATACCTCGACTAAGTTTATTTAATCAATGCATTCAATTCCCAGCTCACGTTTCTTTAGGCCGGCAAAAGTCTCTGCCGTCGACAAAACATGGCGACCCAGTGACGTTTGCTGAACCACAGTTGACCGAGGTTCGCAGCAACACATCGTCTCGATGGCAGCACCACAAAGTAGTCACGTTGTTTCTTCGTTGATAAGTTGTGCGGCACCGTATGACGACGCATGCGGTATGCGCAGTGAGGATGAAGCCACCCAGAACACACTGCAGAACGCAATCCAACGAATTTAGCAAGAAAAAAACTTAGATGTGGCACCAAGCAAGTGAGGGCAACACGTCACAGAGCGCAGATGTACTTGAAAGCAGAAATAAGCAGATCACTCGCTGTACTTCTATGGTATACACAGCTGAAAACACGAGAATTGCTTGTACTTTTTGGCTATGTCCTAGCTTCCTAAAAAATCTGTAATTTTGGAGCAGACGAAAGCTACTGCTGTGTTATTAACTTTTCTTGCCATGACGTTCGACTGACATCGCATGTTAATTGCCTATAGTGGTAGGCAAGGCCCCGTGGACGTTTAGGAGCTCGAGAGATTCAAAAGGGCATGATTAATTATAGAGAGATACTTTGGGACCTGTATGTCTCATCTCTATTGAAGCAGAGTAATTTACTGCCGGGCAGCTTCATTTTCGTTTCCCGACTCTTTCAATACCATCAAAACATCTCATACATCCTTCGTTGGACATGCAGACGTTCCGGCCACATCCTTTTCGCAGTGACGCCGCTCGTTCGCTGTCAGGCTCAATCGCGGAGTGCCAATACATTCCGAAGCTGCATCCATGATGTCGCGGGCGAGCTATCTATTGGCCGACACCCTGAAGCGTTTCCCATTAATTCCAATGAAGCGTTTCCCATTAATTCTAGACTTAATGCTACACACTAAGTTTCCAAATACGGGTTTGCCTGATTATACTGTATACAATTACGTACATCAGCTTCTCGTTCTTCCCCACTTAAATCAAACAACGCATTTCAACGCATTTCTAGAAACGCTTACAACTCAGTGGCACCAAAACTACGCAGCTGAACAAAGAGTGCCGCCTGTAGTGAGAATAATGTTCGGGACATCGGCAAATTTACGCTCGCCATAAGTGGTTCAGCTTCAAAACATTACGCATTCGTCTACGATGACAGTGAAACCGAATGACGCGATATTGGTAAGAAATTGCAACGTGGGGAAGCACGTGGGCCGGCACACATGCTGCTTTCTTACCGATGCATATTTAGCGAAACAAAACAACGAAGTAGCTTGCGTACCTTACGAAGGCCGTTTGCGCCGACCTGCCCATGAATTCGGCGTGCCCCGCTCAGGAAGTGCGATAGAAATTGATCGTCCAGGCATCTGACGGCCAAGAGGAAACCTTCAAAGTAGGCACAACGTTAACTAGCAACATTCGGCGAGGAGCAGCAGAAATGAATAACCATTTTTACCAAGCTGCGTGAATACGACGGACATGGCTTACCGTGGGCAATGGGACTTGAAGGTCTGACATCAGCAGTCGTCGTTTGCAGTTGCTCTAATATTTTGACTGACAGAAACACGTACGACATCGCCACAAGAGCGCGAGATTTCAGTGCTCGTATGGAGGAAGGAATCCACTCGTTCGTGACGGCCATATTTTTATTTCTAGCGCGGTGTCCTCCATGGCGGCGTCCGCTTTAAAAAAGCCGGGCGGGCACCCCGAGCTCGAGCCAATAAAAATAAAAAGCAACGCAACGTCACATTCGCTGAAAAAAAAGTTTTCTCCCCGTACTTTTTTTTTTACCTCTTTCGTCTCCTGCATGCGCAGACACTACGGAGACTTGAGCATTCCGGCCGCCGAAAGTGCTCCGAATCCGGTTCAGCGGCGGCGAGATTCGCCGAAAGGGCCCTTTCCGCGCCGATTGCTCTCGGACCGATTTTTGCGGCGTCTGCCGCCGAATCGGTCACCGCGGACCAATAGGAGCGCTAGTCAAGGAATTTTGAAAAATGGCGGCCAAGCCGTACTCACTTGTTATGCCGCAGCGCACGTAATTGAATGTTGAAACCAACGGTAGTTAAACCTACTCTGTGCCTACTTCGCGTCCGTATTTCGTGGAAGAGGTGACCGAGCTTGCTGTTGGCGTGACCGAGCTTGTTGCGGTGTTGCAGAGCAAAACGAACCCGCCAACGCCGCAGGCGTCGGTGGTTTTTTTCTGCTCTTCGTGCATTACAAGACAGCCACTTGCCAGCAAAGTAAGCAGTACTGTCTTTTCTTGCTTCCTGCGTACGAGAATTATCGAAGTATACACCACCGGATATCGTAGTGACGTTTGCGAGCCGTGACAACAACCGGGTGACAGCGCATCCATCCCGCGTTTGCCCGGTGGTAGATGGCATATTCGGCGGCTCGTGGCGCGTCCAGTGCGAACAACGCTGCGTTTCGGTGGCAGGAGAATTTCGGTCGCTGTAGAAAGCGGATGTTTCAGTGTGAACTAGGCCATAGCCTCCTCTATGTTATATAGGAGGCTATGACTAGGCTTAAGTGTTAGGTGTAGGTGTTCTGTTACAGTACACTTCTAAGGTCCGTTTGATTCACCTGCACCAATTAGAACCGGCTCACGAGGTCCGTTCGATTCACCTGCACCACGTGACCCAGTTCATGGGGTGCTGCACCTTGCCATTCGTTTCAGTGGTGCCGCATTGACGGCCTCTGAACCCTGCCATTCGTTTAGAAAGTTACAGAAAAGGGGTAGCACTGGTTCACGATTTTCTTGCACCTCCTACGTCGACGGTGCCGGCTTGGTGCAGCCGCGCGAGCAGCTGAGCAGACGACGCAGCAAGCCTGTTTCACATGAGAGCGAACGAGTGGCGGCGGTCGCGGCGATGGCGGGAGGACGCGCGTTCGTTTCACATGCGCCGCTGCTGTTGCGCGACGCCCGCCGCTCTAGCGGGCAGTGTTGTCCGCGGAAGGCGCCGGTCAACCGCTGTTTTCAGTGGTATCTGATAGCCGCGCTCTCCTCCAAGTGTCCTTCATTTGGCGCTCCTGTGCTACGAGGTTCATCATCAATAGCCGCTCGACTTTTACGCGTCCGTACACTGATTGCACTAGTTTTAACATGTATCTTACAACAAATAAGCAACGTTTGCAGTTGCTTTTTGTTTTGTCCTGGCACTTTAACGTACGATTCTTGTTGCGCACTCATATAACTGATATAACTGACCATGGAGAAGCAAAAAAAAAAAAAGAGTTTGCTTGTATGGTTTTATTATACAGCTGTTCCAGCTAGGTGAATGCTCAAGAAATGCGAGTGTGTTTGGCGCAGCACTTCCCACGTTTCTCCGATTCATTGCTTTTGCTTTCAGCAATTTACCATTGGGACGCTGAACGAGGTTTCTGTCAGCCCAGTATACACAACTCGCAAAATTTATACCTAAATTTTTGTACCTGTTCGCTCGAGTCAAAATAAGAGTTTTTATGAAAACTCTAAGTAGTAAGCTTCGGCAGTGTTTGTGGTCACCCTTTGCCTCATGCGAACACACCCTTCATTGGGGTTTTCTGAATGGTCTACATCTCTTCTGGCGCTCGAATTCGTATGCTTCCACCCTAAACAGTGAGCCTCTTAGATTTTTCAATGATTCAGTAAAGCATTCCAGGAAGAGATTCACCAACGGTAGGTAGCATAATATACGTGATACGCTCGTTGTCCCGGTTCTTTGGCTGCTGTATATACACTCGTGCGCGGTGCAGGTAAGGGACTACGCAGCAATTCTTGCTTTAGCTTGCATTTGCGTCCATAAATGCTGCGGTGGTGAGCAGGAAAGCTGAAGTATCACATCATTTCACTCAACACACCTTTGCCGTCGGCACATAGTGACATTCAATTGGTAGCATTCGACTGTAATTTAGATGTATGCTTCTAGGCATGTGTTGCTGCACTGGTGCCTGAAATCAACAGCTGTTCTTCGTTATCTACGCAGTGTATGTTGTGCTCACGACCGAACATCTATTTTCGCCAAGCCAGCCGCTCATTCCTGCACTGAATGTCACGGAGAGCAGCTGGCCAGTGTGGCAGGACCTGTCGACAGCCTGCAAACTTGAGCGCTCTGCGGTGCAATTGCTCATTTCGAGAAAAGCGTCGCAGAGGACGCGGACAAGTCAGCCAGGGTTTTAGTGAGAAATCGAGGTGTTGAAGGGGAGAACAAATATAAAGGCCCCTGATGAGTGCCTTATTTCCCCAAACCATGACAGTAAGCTTCGCGCCCCTTCTTTGTTGAGTCACATCATGAAATTCCTTTTCAGTGACCTGTGTGGAATGCTACTTCTTAAGTCGACTACCGTAGCAGCCGTCCTTGCTCTCTCATTCACGTGAAGCCTTTCGTCTATGCTCCGCGTCACAAAATGTCATCATTTTTTAAACCAGTAACAATTGCGGCGACATAGAAGTATGGCGTGTCATGCGGCTCCTCTACGTGGGAATAACTTTCGATGAAAACGCAAAAACAGAAAAAAGAAAGTAGTAATAATGTTATTGAAATAAAAAAGGCACCGCACGCGATTGTCAGTACGGCGAAAGCATCGTCGAGAGCAACGAAAGGAAAACTTCACCAGTGAACATGGCCAGTTCAAGCCACGGCGTTTACTTTATGGAAGTATGCGACTTCGGCAATTTCTTCCAAAAGAATGCTCTTCTTATGGTTCTTACGGAAATCCTCCATCTTGACGTCCCAAAGAAGAGATCGTTTCACAACTTCTATCAGCGACTTGTCGAAAGCAGTGCGAAACATTTGTGAGCCAGGGAGAGGACGGATGCCGATGTCGACTCAGTCGGAGCGAGTTGTTCTGTGGAACCAGTTCCTCGCAGCGCGCGCGTCAACTTCTCGACTCCACCACCGTCATCACGTGTCAAACGACGTCACTGGTCGCTCTGCCGCTTGTGCCGCTAGCGAATTTTTCCAACTCTGGCGAATTTCACAAGGGCGTCTAGCCGCCACGGTAGAAACCTGTTTTGGGCTCGCGCGATCGCTGCCGCTCCGCTCTTGGAGCAAAATCGCTCGCATGTGTACCCGCCTATACAAACGCGGTGGGTTTTGTCAAGAAGAGGTCCGTTCGATTCACCTGCACCGGTCGGAACCGGTTCACGGCTGTGCACGCGAAGTTCAGAAATTGTGCAGCGTGAGTTCAGTGGTGCAGGCACAGCACGACACCCGAAACAAATGACGATGTGCCGACAAGGTGTTGGCCTTATTTCTTTTCGGTTAATTTACACCATTCAGCAAACACCGACCTATGGCGAGACGCACATGCGGGCAGTTTATGAGGCGCAAACATCTTGGCAAAACACACCGCATTTGTAGAGGCGGGTACGGCGCCTAAGCCACCTACGTCTAAGTGCTGCGTCGTCTGCTCAGCTGCACGCGCGCCTGCACCAAGCCGGCACCATCAGCGAAGGAGGTGCAGGAAAATTGTGAACCGGTGCTGCACCTCTTCTGCACCTTTCGAAACGAATGGCAGGGTTCAGCGGTCGTCAATGTTGCACCGCTAAAACGAATGGTAAGGTGCAGCACCTCGTGAACTAGTTCACGTGGTGCAGGCGAATCGAACGGACCTATGTTCGCGCCTCATAAACTGTCCGCAGGTCCGTTCGATTCGCCTGCACCACGTGAACCAGTTCACGAGGTGCTGCACCTTGCCATTCGTTTCAGCGGTGCAGCATTAAGGACCGCTGAACCCTGCCATTCGTTTCGAAAAGTGCAGAAGAGGTGCAGCACCGGTTCACGATTTTCCTGCACCTCCTTCGCTGACGGAAATTAACCGAAAAGAAATCGTCATTCGTTTCGGGTGTCGTGCTGTGCCTTCACCGCTGAACTCACGCTGCACAATTTCTGAACTTCGCGTGCACAGCTGTGAACCGGTTCCGACTGGTGCAGGTGGATTGTGCAGAGCGAGTTCAGCGGTGCAGGCACAGCGCGACCCCCGAAATGAACGACGATGTGTCAAGGTGCAGGCCTTAGGTCCGTTCGATTCACACAGCGCGACCCCCGAAACGAACGACGATGTGTCAAGGTGCAGCTAGTACACTCTAGTTCTGTGGTGTTACCGCTGCTCGACCGTCGACCGCCTCTTGAAGGGTTGTGTTTGAGTCGATTTCTCTCGTGTGTGAAGTGTGCTTGCTTTCAGTGTTCGTGTTTTGTGTTCTGCAAGTGCTGCTTATTACGAAGATGCGCTATACTCAAGCGAAGACGTGTGGCTTCGTATCGCGGAGCACTTGTCAGGTATGTACGTGCCACATTGCTGCGGTCGGCGCTCTGTTACCACCGCGTTCGCTACGTATTTCGTACCATGTGCATCATAAGCGAGCTTTTCTGTACGTGGCGAGCTTGTTTGTCTGTAGCATTTAATCAGGGTAAACGCAAGTTTGTGCGAACTTAAGCATGGACGAGTTTTTCTTTTGTACGGAGTGTGAAGCAGGGAGCGCATGCACGCGCAAATTAGGCGGCATATTTGAGCTGAGTTGGGGTGGCGCCCGCCTCTGTCGGCAGTGGTGTTAGAGGGGGCCTTACTCGCAAGTGACCACTATTTTTGTTTAATAATTCTGGGGCGTTGGTTAGCTGTAGGCGTTGATCATGGCTAGGGCGCGTAAGCCCGCCATATTTATTGTGCGCTATTGAAGTGAACGTACGTGTCTACGGCAATTTGATACGCTGTGCGTTTTACTTTAAACAGCTACAGTATTGTTATCCGTTATGACTACTATCAGAGGAGTTTTTTTCCTTGCGAGTGGCCGAATGTATGCCGGTGTGTGCAACCGCGCCGGCACGCGTCTTTATAAATTGGGGAGTATTAGTGCTGGGTATCCAAGCGGCTTGCGTACCCAGGACGTTGGGGCGGCGGTATTGCGCATGCGCGAAACCCCAAACTGATAGTCGCAAGATCGCTGGGGCGATGGGGCCATGCGTCCGCGTAATCATAAAAAACGCTGTCGCTACTGGCATCCTAGCGGAGGTAAGCTGCCCTGGCGCATCATGCTACCTTCACAGCGAGCAAAGCCGAGGCTGGCCAAAGTTTAAGTTTTAAGCGCGAATATTATTGTGGCTAGCCACTATACAAATAGCATGGCACAAATGCGCGAAATCTCGGACAGCATGGATCGGCCACCTTGTAAGGTCCACCTGCGCAGGAACTCACGGTATCCGCACTGCAGATAGATACTCTAGCCGTCGACTTAAAATAAGCCAAAGTGCGAGAACCAATAGCGATTACATTGTTTCAGCCAAATTACTAAAGCTAGAATGGCCTGGAACATAGAAGCTAAAAATATGCCAGCCCCCCCCCCCCTACCAGCTGAATAGGTGGCGCCATCTAGCGCGGCCATAATCAACCAAACAATCACAACATTGTGGTTGCAGAAACATTGTGTATTGTACGTCTGGTGCAGAACTGCGCAGCGACGTTATTACAAATGAATAACCTTTTTTATTCATTTTCACCTCAAAAACATTACGCATAAGCCAACATGTCCATGACTGTGGTTGCACGAAGTGTCACAAGATGTCGACACTATCGTTTCAGTGACCTTGTTTTTTTCACTTTTTTTGCGTATACCAGGATACTGTACACAATTAAAAAAGTATCGTGATTTTGCCGCAATGGTGATTCATTCCTATTTAAGTTAAACGCAGTTTAAATGCAGTTAGCATCACCACATATGGTTTGCGAAAACATAAAGGCATACATGTTTACTTATGAGGAGCTCAAAACATTAGAAAAGGCGCGTTCCGGTAAGACGGCAAACACAAACTGGCATCCGGTAACACGTTAACGTAAAAAAGTAAACGTGCAAGCTAAAAGTTACACAGAGTTACACGTTACACCGTTTCTCTGTCGTCGCGCTTGTTGGACTACGACCGGCCGTCTGGATTGCTTGGCATCGACGGTGCCGGCTTCAGTCGCAAGCGTGGCGCATACGAAAAAGCTTTTTTGTGTCGTGTTGATAACTGTCATATTATTTTTAAATTTGTTGAGACTAGTTTACTTTATGTCACTTTGTAAAAATGATTAAGTAATACTTACGCGACAAGACGCTATGGCGCTGCAAGCGCATGTGATCTTCGTGCGGCTTGCGTTTGCGTGCGCGCCTCTATAAGGCGTTCCAGTTGGGTATGGGTTGTGTACGCAAGGCCGCGCACCCCCAAGCCCGCAGGGCCCCAAGAGCGTGGGTACCCAGCACTAAAACTCTCTATTACCGTGATATACGTGAGTTGATGCGTGTTCGTGTGCAGCGTGTTGCATCGTCTTAGGTAGGGCTCGCAAACATTGCATTATGCTTGTGTGTTCATGCAGCTCGTTTAGTAAAATTCGAACTTGCGGTATACACTTGCAACATAGATTACCTGATGCGGCCACAACCCCTGCATTTTAAGCTATTTGTTAAACGTGAACTGCATTTTCGAACGAATATTTCATGGCTAAATGCGGCCGAATCGCTATACCTTTTGTGCGAGCACAAATTCGGTCATTAGTCCAAGTGTTCGAGCATCACAGATTTTGCTCTGCTTGTTTCCACCATGTTTGGATTTCGTTATTTTGTTTTGGTTTAATAAATATTGTATGCGCCTCGCTCAACATAAGGGTTGAAACCTTGCTAAACGTATTTCCAATTTTTTTTTTCATTAGACAGCCTGTGGTGCTTAAGTGAGGCGTACTGCATTTTTAGCCAACAAGAATCACTTAAACTAATGACCGTAGTTTAGTAGCAAACAATAGTAATTTAGTGACATTACTATCTGACATTATAGGTATAATCGTTCCAATGTTAGGAGCTTGAAGAAATCTACATTAGCTGCATTTGAAGTCAAACTCATAATTCATTTAATTTTATATGTTACCTGCTATAGATAATCGATGAAATTGTGTACCATCATGTGTGTGTTGTGGTATCATTGAATTTGCATGTCGAAGCACCATGCACGAGCGCTATAAGCATGGTTTTGACACATCTGTGGTGTGGAAATTGCGTATTATTTCATAAGGTTGCAACTGTGTTCGCCAAGAACATCAAGAAAGTTTATCTTGTAATTTCTATAGTTTGTGTACATCCTGCTAATTTAAGATACATTGTTCCAAATCATTTTGAAAAGACTGAAAAATTCCAGTTTTGCCAAGGGACTCATGTCCCTAAATTGTTTTTTCTGTGTTTCCATCGCAGCCTATGCATGCTCCTTGTGCAAACTGAGTGTGAAAGAATTCTGGACAAGCCTGTAATCAGTGGCAGCTCGTGGAAATGGCTGCAGATGTACAACAGCTACACATGGCTTCTGTCTCCTATGAAAAGGGAACTTCACTGAGCCACCTGGTTGCTTTATTCAAGTAGCCCGCATATTCAGGATGTTCAAAATTAAGCCCTTTGTTTTTCTTTCAAAAAGTCAGTGCTATAAGTTATGTGTGTAAAAGCCACCTTTGCAGATAGCTATGTGTTCAGGGGGACACAATGTGCAACAATACTTATTACTGTCAGCCGTGCCGTTGAATAAGATGCACTATTGAACTTAGTGAAGACTGCAGCAGGCCCCTATGCATGTATTAAAAATTTGAGCCAGTCGCATTTCTGCATAGATCCAAAAAAATTTTGCATGCCTGTGCTTAGATATCCTGCAAGTTCAGTTGCAGCTTGCATCATTATGCATGCAGGACAGTGAGCACTAGCACACAGCTACTACTCCGTGATGGGCCGCGTATAATCTGACCATGGTTCGAAGCCATAGGTAAATATTATAATGGTTACCCTGTTACTACCGGCTGGTGATAGCTAGCAGTGACTGCTCGTCCCACCAGGGATTAATAGGTAGCTGAACCTCACTGCCTTGCATGTGTCATGATGAAAAGCACAATTGAACTTCGGATCGGGATATCTCGAAGCATAGACATGCTCGAAGAATTGTTTCAAGTGGGATTGTGTAGAAACACAGCTGCCACAAACTTTTCTGTGCAAACATACCCACTTATTGTAGCCACCAAAATTTCGTTATTCTTAGTTTATTGGGTAGCTGACAGCATTATTGTCTTACCTAGAGTCCCCCTGGAAACATAGCTGATCTAAAAAGGTGGTTTTCTATTCTTAAGGATGAATTTTAATGCAAGTACAAAGCACATATCTGAATGTGTCAGCGCTGCTTCCAAAGTTTTTTACAGAATATATATATTTTTTTCAAAATCTACACAGTAAGGTGCCCTCAAGACTTGTGTGTCATGTGCAATTAATCACTTTTACAATTGAACCTTTTGCATTGTGATAAGTCAGTAGTAGATCAATAATTTTATTTTCATTCTAAAATTGGCTAAATATTTTAACATGTTTTGTAACATTAGTTTATTGTCTTCTGGAATTTATTGCCATAAGTGCAATCAAGTGATTTCCTACAGTCATACTTAATCATACCTAACTTTGCCAATACCTAACTAACCATGTGTGATATGTTAGTGATACCTAACCATTTTTGACATTGTTAATGATAACTGACAGAAGGCATTCTGGAATATTGTAACTTAAGTCCATTGATTAAAAGTGTTATGGTGACATTTTTAAAACTACATGATGATATTTGCTTGCCTCATATTGTGTAATATTTAATAGGAATTCTATGTGCTGGGTTTGGCGTGATCAAAACCACAATATATGATTATCGGGGATACCATAGTGAAAGACTTCAGAAATTTTGACTGCCTGCGAAATGCACCTATGTCTTACTCAAGCCTATCTTTTTCGATGAAAATTGCGGCCACCGCAGCCGGGTTTCGATTCCGCGACCTTCAGTTCAGCAGTCAAGGGTTACATTAAGTCTACTGCTGG
Source organism: Rhipicephalus annulatus (assembly GCA_013436015.1). Lineage (NCBI taxonomy): Eukaryota > Metazoa > Arthropoda > Arachnida > Ixodida > Ixodidae > Rhipicephalus > Rhipicephalus annulatus. The sequence continues at coordinate 44,042 of WOVY01000458.1, forward strand.
TTGTGAGCTGTAGTGTTGCTTTCAATGATGGATGCTACTTACTACAGTTTGTTGCAAACCAGGTATCTCTGCTAGTGCACTGATGGTATTTGTCACATTCCTAATTTATTGCAATATTTAAGGATTGCCACATGAGTTGGTTCTGATGTTATGATTGTCCTGTTTTTATACTCTGTAAGGCTACATACATTTGTCATTAGCCTATAAAGCCCAGCAAGTCACTGCGATTTACTTTACCTATTATTATAGACCACATGGCTAGTTTGGGTGTGCAAATATTATCTAAGTATACTCTCCGTAGTGTTTCGAATGCCTTGAAAAAAGCCTTCTGGTCAGAAGTTACTGTTGTGATGAGTTTCTTACGTAAAACATTTGTTTGTGTTTTAGAAATAAATGTACTCTCAATTACCTAGAAAAATACTGAAAATTAAAAAAAACTTTCACAGTGACAATGATATCTTCAAGCTTCATTGTGCTAAGGCTGATGTGTTAATCTTATTTGTTTTCAACCACCAGCTGATGTATGTTACCTGTTCAAATATTGTCTGTAAAATGCTCCAAACTGTACAGTGTAGATGAAAATAAATAAATATTTTGCAGTTTCACATGCTTGTTACTTATAATAGCCTCAATTAAGCAGCACCATACAGGCTATCAACTGGCCTAATTTCTGATCTGCATAAAGGTAGGCTACTTATAGGACACATACAATACACACACTTGAGTAGACATAAACATGGTAGCAAAATTATGGCAGTTGGAAGACTTAACCGATGGTTACATATCAAATACATACAGGACGGTAACAGATGGGACACATACATGACGGATGCTATGAGGAGACAAAGTCGGCGGCCAAATGGTTACATCTTGGAGACATACACGCTGCCTCGGGGAAATGTGATGGCATAAGTCATGACGCTTTTCAATTTATGGCAGTTGCAATATAGCAGTTTGCAATGCGTATAAACCTGTTCTTTTGTATGAATAAACGTGAAAACGTGTGGAACGATGCAAGTCTCTTTATAGTTAGTAAGTTCTCATGGGAAGTGGTGTGCGACCTCGACCAGATATTCATTGGATAAATGACCGACCATTATTGGACACATAGCTGGACATTCGTTTTTATTTACAATGCTTGATTGGTGCAGCTGATCACATAGAAGAGGTGCGGTGGAAAGACAAACACGGGAACAAATAAAACACAACTGGTGTTTGTCTTGTTGCCGCATGAAAGTGAACGAGACAAGACAAACACCATTTGTCTTTTGTTCTTTTGTTTGAACCGAACTTCATCTATCATATATGACCAGCTGCACCAATTAAGCATTATAAATAATAATGAATGTTCGATTAGGTGCCCACTAATGGTCTGTTATTTACCCAATGTTTATTTAGTAGAGATTAGGTTACGAAAACAATAAAACTGCCTATATGTCCGTTGAACATCCGCCCTGGATGCCCGCAGGACTCCCGGTGGACCTCTATTTAGTATGCGCCTTTGAGTCCTGCGGATGTCCGCTGGACGCCGAACGGCGATTTGCGGACAACCGAGACATCCGGAAGTGGTTGTCCAGTGGACGTCCATCGGTGTCCATCAGATTATCGGTGGTCGCGGCGTGTGCGATGTTTATCGCGGCCAACACCTGTCTACTGTTGCACGTCACGCACCGCAGTCAGAGGGTCTGTTAAGCTTCATAATCAAAGTTACAACGGTTCTCCGTCAAGGCTACTCAAAACAATACTACGAGATTTACATTATCACACCTACTCGAGCGAACGTCTGTGGAGAACGCGAGTAATACGCTTACTCAACACGTTCGCAATAGCCTGTATTTAGCGCTCTCGCCATTCTGCTTTGCGAAAGCTGCAGAAATCAGTAAAACTGAAGTCACTTACGTCCGTGGCAATTCACAACTCAACAGTAGTGCAGACTGAGGTCTTTTTTCGTAAAGCGCGTAGCTTTTGCGTCTGCTCGTTTTGGGCGTCGTGCAAGTGTGTGAACCAGTAAGCACTTCACGGCGGATCGGTGACGCGTCAGACTAGCGGAGAGAAATTTGTAGCTCTTTTTCCGAGTGTTCAATGCGCAAATATATCTAATATTTCGCTCAATCGTTGTTTCGTACGCTGTAGTTGCTCCTAGTTGCGCAGCAATCTGTGCAAGGGAGTCAGGCTTCGCACTACTCAAAACTGCGTCGACAGGTGGCGCTGCGTGTCGGCAAAACTCCAGAGCCTGACGTTTACGTGGCTCCATCAAGGTCACCAGGGTTTCCATGAAAAGCGCGGCCAGAGCAGTAGGCTGCATGTATATGCCGTTATTTGCACACCTCAAAAAAAAAAAAAAAAAAGTGGCTGGTGTAAGACTGGAAGGATATATTTGAATCGAATATATGGCAGTCAACATTTGTAATAAACATATCTTTTCGTAACCATTAAGCAGGTTGCCAGGAAGGAACTGCCAACTGGCATATTATATGCTTTCATGGTTAAACTATTTTTTTTGTCACAATATCCCGAATCGTATATCATGATAAAGATTGAGAGTACGTTTTTCAGTACATTTTTTTTTTAAGTTAAGTAAGCGTGCATCACTTCATGTTTTATATTAACACCACCAAGCATATTCTGCAGGAGAGTTGCAAAATAACAGAATTGATGAACTTTTTACAGCTTGTTCTCCGGAATATTTCACGTACTGCTTTTTATATGCTCGTTCTGGTTATTAATATTATTATTTTTAGTTTGCATGCTATTACAGGTGCACTTTTACCTGTGCTGTGCTTTGAATTGAACAGCTAGCAGTGTTCCTAAATATTATTTTGATAATTTATCACTTCTTCGGCTTATATTATGCTTCTGTCTTGGTGATTTTGTATAAAATACTAATATACGACATGCCATGCCCCCCCCCCCCCCCAATGTGATGTATTGCCCCCCCTCCCCAATGTGATTTCATAGAACAAAATGTTGTTTAAAGCTTTTCAATTTGTACTGCAACATTTTTTCACCTTCAGCATGTTGATTTGAGTGATGATTTTAGAACTGATTCATCATTACATCATAAAAGTGAACTTTTAAATTGTTTTCTACAGCACAAACACATTAGTTTAAAAAAAAAACACTGTCCATGAAAATCTAAGGAAATCTAGGGAATTTTCCTACTCCAGATGGAGAAAAAGTGGCTCCACAGGTTGGCAGCACTGACTGAATGCCATAGTATAGCCAAAGCACGCAGATCGACAGGTATGTAACTAGATATTTTTTGGATAGGAACGCCGTAACGCTTCTAGCCTTTATTACATCTTTATTGTCTTTGATCTACCGCTACGTTAGCTGCGTGCTCTCGGCTAGTAGTTGCCGGTCTAGTACACTCTACCTCAGTTACGCCTTGCGGAAAACTGTAGTTCCATTTTCAATTCGCGTGCGCTGGCTGCGCACGTGTCTTCAAAACCAAGTAGCTTGTTTTACTTGTTATCTATTATCGCATCTGCCATGGTTTCTTCCACAGCATTTGTGGAAAGCAACATCGCTTTGAGTACCGAGCGTTAGACGTGCGTGCTCTTTCAGAGTTCTGCCGAATACTTCGTCGCTATCCATGGTTGTGTCAAGAGGCACCGCGATTTCGTCCTCAGAGGTTGTGGTAAACGATAACCACAGTTCTGACAGCGCGTGCGCTGGCCGCGCGCATCATTCCAAAGCTTCGAGCAAGCTGCTCTCGGCCTTTGTTCGACAGTTTCGGTGCTAACGTTCATAGGACACGCCATGGTGAGGACAAATGTTCAGACCATCCGAATTTTTCGCCCAATGAACATAGTGGGATTTGGCTGGGAAATTTCACAAATTCGTATCTGCCAGTTTAGTATCATTGAAATTCCGGTGTACGTGATTCACGCCACCGAAATTCCTTTAAAAGGCGATGGGTTCACAAAAAGAAAAAAAAAGCCTGAATCGGATTGGGCTGTATTTTTGTCAATGCAGCCAGATGACGCACAGAAATTTAAATTTTTGGGAGACTTTCCTGACAACCGTACAAACGTAACAACTGGTCAAAATCTTTCTTGGAGCCTCGCAGAAAATCTGGGAGACTTGACAGGTATGCCATTGTCTGGCGTTGTGCTTCTCCTTCGGCGTGGAACAAACTGGGCATGCCTCTTCCTTATTTCCTGGATTGGGAAGGAGGCAGTGTTCGACTTTTTAAATTTGGGGGCGGAGATGAATACTATCTCTTTAGTGAACTGCCTTGTTCTCCATTGTTTTTCCCTGCAGAGAATCCTGGAAAACCAAGGCCTTAAAACGCGAGCATCAAGGCGCTCCAGACAAGTTCTCAGAAGCTTCTATCGAGAGCTGCCATCAAGTTACCATCATGTAGTATCACGCTACCATCAATATGTAAATAATGTAAATGAAGGTTCTTGCCATCAGCTCTGGCTACTCTGCTCAACTTCTCTTCAAGGCTTGCCTGGTCGACCACATCAATATATAGTCTAGTCTCCCTGCTCTTGATAGTTGCAGTTCTCGACATGGAGCAACACGCATGGCTTCAACCACTCAATTCTTCAAATGAATGAAAATAATTATGTTGCCTGTCATCATAACGTAGAAGTTAATCCTAGTGATTGTTCTTTAAGATGTATACTGGAAGTAAAAAAAAAGGAAACACCTGCTACACAATAAAACGCTGTCCTGAATAGTGCTAATGAAAGCAGCAGCAATGAGCACGGACATCATGGAACTTGTGCAACAAATGCTCTGTTGTGGTCAATATGACTGACAAGAAATGCAACATTGCAATGTGTAGCCTGAAAAGCTCGATGGGCTTGTCTGCAATTTGCTCTCATTTCTCCAGGCGAATTTTATCATTGAGGATCATTCTGAAGAAGCAACAGTGTTTCGTTTTAGAAATAAAGGCTCGTGAAAGTCTTTGAGCTTGTAAGGCTATGCATTCCGGTGTTGTAAGTCATATTGAGTGTGGCTATACATACACTCCATATGTGGCACTATTTGTTGGTTTTTGAAACACAAGCACTAAAGCCAACCTTTCAGAAGTACACACATTTTCATTGAGTCGCCAAAATGTAACTTTTGCAGAACTCATTGAAATTTACTGCTTTACAAATAGGCCGCAAACACTCATAGTGCTTTGTCACACAAGTTTGGTAAATATGGTGCAAGAAATAGAGAGAGAAACAACATTTATTAAAAAAAGTGGTTTATCGCAGGTGGCGCCTTTCTTCTAAGGCTTCACTGGCTATAGCAGCTCGGCAGGCTTGACCAAGGGCCGCTAGTTGGCTTCCCATAGTCCGTTCAGCGAGTCGCGCCTCCCATGACCACGTATGTATTGGGTGCGTATGTCCTATGTTGACTGTGGCAGGTCGCTTTGGACAGCTGTAGGTAATATGTGTTAGTGTAGGAGTATCTTTACACCACGGTCATGCGTCGGGATATCTTGCTGGATACATCATGTGAAGCTTATGCAGATTTGGGAATTTATTAGTCTGCAGGCAGTGTCAGTCCCAAGCTTGATGTCTATTGAGGTTCTTATGGGGAGGTGCCCTGATGCGGTGATCCAATCTTTGTTTCTCTAAGATTCCGCGCCAAGTCAATCCTTCACCTGTATTCTCTTCAGCAGCGGGTGGTAGTGGGGCTCGGCCGATGAGTACACGAGCTTGGACATGAACAAGTTCATTGCCATCCAGGCCCCAATGGGCCGGACACCAGACTAACCAATGATCAAAGAGGAGTTCGTTTCCTAACAGCTTGATGACCTTTATAGGTAGTATGTTCTTGAGATACATGCGACAAGCTGTCTGAGCCAACGTAAGCAAAGATACCCTGTTTGTCTGCCATTCGAATGGCGAGAGCAATGGCAGTTGCCTCGACTGACGCGGAGGATGAGGTACGTATGGAGGCGGTGTTGACAAGTTTACCTCGGTTGACTACATCGAGAGCAAAAGCATGAGATTGCCCTTACTAATTAGGGTAGGGACTGGCGTCTTTATAATAAATGTCAGGACGATTCTTCAGTTGCTGCAGCCTCTGTACTCGAGCTTTTCGGCGTTCTATATGGTGGTACGGATGCATATTGCGAGGGATAGGCTGCGTCATGATGCGCTGTCTGAGATTTTGTGAGAGCAGGTTGGTGGCTTCAGAACAATATTGTGGTGAGATAGGATATATGAATCTTTGTAAGAGAAATTTCTCCTGTGGTGTGCCACAGAATCGTTCTCGCTGGGAGATGAGTGTGGAAGCTGCCAGCTCCTCGAAGGTATTATGCACCCCCAGTTCCAGCAGGTGTTGTGTGCTTGTACTGGTAGGTAGTCCAAGGGCTGTTTTAGTCGCAAGTCGAATTAATATGTCGGCGTGCTTCTGCTCTGTTTTCCGGGTTGTCTGGTAAGGGAGAGCATAGGTAAGCCCACTCAGAACAAGTGCTTGCACAAGCCTCAGCATGTCGTGCTCAGTCATGCTGTTATTTTCTTTGGAGATTCTTCTAATGAGTTTCGTCGAGCTTTTTACTGTATGCTTCAGCTTATCTAAGGCAACCTTGACACTTGTTGTTCCCTGAATGTGCATGCCAAGTATTCGAAGGGTGCTAACTCTTCTGAGTGGCAATCCTCCCAAGTAAAATGTTAGCTCAGGTGCTCGGCAAGACCGCGACTTATATGGACGTATGTGAATGCATTCTGACTCGGCCAGTGCGCACTTAATCCCGGCTTTTTCTAAATAGTCTGCAACTATACTCAAGGCAGTTATCCTGGCGCTCACCGTAGGACCCTTGGATGGTCCAAAGGGTTATATTGTCTGCATACAGTGCAAAGCCAAAGCGGGGTTCATAAGTGAGCATTATGGCCAGCTTGCGTAGCCCAACGTTAAAAAGGGAGACAATACAGAGCCTTGCGGTGTGCCTCGATTGGGCAGACTGAAGGGGTTAGATTTGAGTGAACCCAATGCGACAGTTGCAGTGCAATTGCGCAGAAATGTTTGAACGTAGTGGTAAATATGTTGGCCACATCCAATATCTTCCAATCCTTGCAATATCACTACGTGAGAGCTAGTGTCAAACGCTTTGTGCACATTCAATGCCAAGACTATGTTGTCAAGACTGGCTGAGGGTGGATTCAATACTTCTTCCTTGAGTATAAGAAATATGTCCTGTGCCAAGACCCCTCTGCGGAAGCCGAACATCATATTTGGCATGAGCTGCTGTTTTTCAACATTCTTTTCAAGTCGCTGCAGCACGACCTCTTCGAACAGCTTCCCCAGACACGAAGTTAATGAAATAGGACAAAGGTTATTGAGTGTTTTGGGTTAGCAAAGTTTGGGTATAAGAACTATATTAGTCTTTTTACAAGGTGCAGGTAGTTCTCCTTCTGGCATCCAAACTACGCTTTTAAAGTAGTCTGCGAGATCTTGTAGTGTTCCTCAGTCAAGGTTCCTTAACATGGCATTGGTGATACCATCAGGGCTCCGGGGAAGCATTTGTTTGAAAGCTGTGAGCGGCTGAATAAAGGTCCTCGACCATGATTGGAGTGTCGAATGGAATACAGGGACCCCGTGTATTGTCGTAGAGCTACATTGCTCGTGGTGGAAGGCCTGGCGCTGCCGATATAACTTTTCGTAAGCTCGTCCAGAAGTTGGTCGGTGCTCCTGTCGGCGGCTAGTTTTGTTGATGTATTTGTCGTTTCGGTTCTTGTGCTAGCAGGATATGGCCCAGGTTTTTTTTATTCCTATAGTGCCTTTGAGCAAATCACAGAAAGTTAGCCAATTGCTTTGTGAGAGCTATAGTGAACTAGAACATTTTCTAGTGGTGCGACCGGCAGCGGCTGCGGCCGGCTCGGGTGAAGCAAGATGACATTGACGGCCGGCGAGGGCGCCACTGCGCCTTTTCCTAGCCTCCGGCTGCTCCGGCACGCTCGTTGGCAGTTGGTGGCACATGGCTGGGAGGGTTGTGGTTTTGCTCGTTTTGTGCGCGCAGTGTTACTCGGATAACTTGACATCATCTTGCGTATCTTGGCGTTAAGTAGTCAATGCAGTGAGCGGGATCTATATTGTACCAGCGACTGGGAATTTCGCGATGACATGGCGAAAGGAGAACAGATTCCCACTGTTTTGCACGAGGCTGCCGCACCGGCTATCCGGGCGCGCCGAAAGCATCGCTGTTCGCAGCCCCAAGAGACGACTCGCTTCCAAGTAAATGGGAGCGAAACCTAAGAAGAGCAGACAAGAGCCTGACGGAATTATCAGCTGTGTGTGAACATCATTTCGAAGCGCATTGCATATTGCGCGATTACGTTCATGTGGTCGATGGCGTGGAAGTGCGCATTCCGAGAGGCAAGCCGTCTTTAGCTCCCGATGCCATTCCTACGCTGTTGCCTCAGTGCCCAGCCTACCTCTCCGTTAAAACCCCGCAACAGATAACGGAAAGGAAGAGACCTGCACGTTCAGTTCCACTTCGAGGAAAGAAGCCGCGCCAGGACGTCAGAAGCGCTGACTACACTAACAACGAACATGAGGTGCTTGAAGAACCTGAATCTGCAGAATCCTCGCCTTTCAAGTTTCAGACCCTACGTTCACTAGCACCATCGCCGAGGTGGTGCCGCATTGAAGATGATAGTGTCGGCTTGGTTTTCGCGACGTCTTCGCTGAAGAAGCAAGGAAGGTTTGTTGTTTGTCATGAGCGAGCTGTCATTTTCAAGAAGTCCTCAGGAGACGAAGTTTGTGCTGCCATTTATTGTCAAGGCGTTCTGTGCTCAGAAAAAACAATCGCCTCCGTTGGCGACGCTGCAGCTGTACTGGATGATGCCATGGCAATGTGTGTTTGCAAGGGAGCAATGTCGGACAACGAATTCAGGCAAATGTTGCCGGTTTTGACGGTGAAGCAGCAAGCAGCAACATACACCAACGGACTCTACGTCTTCAGTGCCAAGTGCTCCGGGAAGGTCTTGTCCGATGGTAAGTGCGCTCAAGTGCTTTGATCTACAAGCGCCGCATGTATTTATTGTTCGGGTATTTAAACAATTGTTTTTCTTTCATGTACAAGACTTATTTGCCCAGAGTGCAAGTCGCATCGAAAGCTATTGTTGACCAGAAAGTCGTGCCAAAAAGCTCATGTGCCTAAAAAGGGAGCCGCGCCTGAAGCTTCAGAGGCAAAAAAAAACAGGCGTTTGAAGAATAGCACCACTGCATTGAAAAATCAACTGAAAGCAATGTCAGCTAAAAACAAAGCCGTCACTGAGGAGGAATTTACTTCTAGGATAGAAGCCCTTCCTCCGAAACAGCGTGAAGCAACACTTCACATGTTTAAATCGGCATCACGAAAAAGCGCAAAAGGCATGAGATATTCCAATGAATGGGTTTTGGAATGTCTTATAATGAAAATGAAGAGCGCCAAGCTTTATGAGCACCTGAGAAAAGAAAATATTCTGTCACTGCCAAGTAAAACAACATTGCGCAAATATGTGAAGTCGTACAGAACAGGGTTTGGCTTCTGCCCAAAGATTTTCAATCAGGTGAGTGAAAAGACAGCCACAATGGAGGAATACGCATGCCACGGTGGAATTATTGTAGGCGAAATGCACCTTTCTGAGCATCTTTCTGTAACAACAACCGGCCACATAGATGGTTTTGTAGATCTAGATAGCTTTACGTCTCCTAAAGATAAGCACACACCGTGTGACTATAGAATGGTTTTAATTTTCGTACCGTTCATTGGGAAATGGACTCAAATTCTGGCAGCATTTGTAACAAGAGGAAACGTCAATGGAGGTACCCTGACCAAGATCATGCTTGAAGCCATAATTTTGGCCGAAAAAGCAGGCCTGAAGGTGGACTTCATCACATCAGACGGTGAAAGTTGGAACAGACGCATGTGGATGCTAATGGGTGTCAAGGCCTCCTTGAATGAGATCAAGTGCAGTGCACCACATCCAGTAGACGAGCACCGTCAGCTCTACTTCATATCAGATTTCCCTCATCTCCTCAAGTGCCTTCGAAACCGGCTGATATGCTTGGATTTTAAAACACCGAAGGGTCAAGTAACTACCCTAATCAATCTATTTTAAATAACGTGCTATTTAACCTACCACAAATTTTCTTCCAGTCGCTCTAACTTTCAGTAGATTATCACTGCTTTGGTTATATGCAGGTGACTATGCGAGCTATTCGCAAGGCTTTGGAACTGGATAACAGCAAAGTTACCCTGCAGGCTATGCATGGCATCACATCCCGCCATACAAACCCTAACAACTTCGAAAAAATGCGAGTTGGCTTGCCAGTCTAGCTGTTCAGTGAAAAAGTAACACATGGGCTTCAGCTGCACAAACCCAGGCTGGAACATTTGTGTGCTAGCATAGCAGCAACAATTCAATTTTTTGAGTAAGCATTGCAAAATTTTATATTTACCTAATTTTGTGCTATTGTAACATTTTGCAGCTTTCTTAGCTGCGCATAAAGCTCACTGAAACATTCTTTTGCAGGACCACACATGGTGTTATAGAAGTCATGACATCGCGCTTTCCAGCTCAAGCACTCCGTCCCAACTCTCGATCAGCTGCGAAGCTAAACTCTTTTCTAACCTTTTTGTCAGAGTGGGAACGCCACACAAATGGGCAAAGGGACTTTCTCAGTCAGTCCACAGCAGCTGGACTGCGAGTAGCACTATCAAGTACCTTGTCGCTGTTGAAGTATTTGACTGAAAATGTAGGTTTCAAGTATTTGATGACGAGCAGGTTGAGCCAGGACCCTGTCGAACATCTCTTTGGCATCGTTAGACAGTCGTCGGGGTGCAATACCCACCCGACACCTCAGCAGTTCATTGCTACAGTGAACTGGCTCAGCTTCAGCAATCTTGCGCACTCTGTTTCAAGAGGGAACTGTGAGCCTGCTATTCTCAGTTCACTCTTGAATGCAGATGCTGGTGAGCAGAACACTTGCACTGGGAGGCAGAAGCTGATTGACAGGTTTCTCGATGATGGAAACCTAGATGCCGCAGATGCCTTACTCACTAAGGCTGCGCCAGATCATTCTCCTGTTGTTGTGGCATCAAGCGATCACAGAGTAATCTTTTACATTGCCAGTTATGTGGCAACAAAGTGCATTTTCAAAACTGGTTGTGAAGAGTGCATTAACCTTCTTTTGCTCACCAAGGAGGCAGCTGATGATTTGAATATGGCTGAGCTTGTCCGTTTGAAGGACAATGGCGGGTTACTTTATCCTGCAGGCAAGCTGTGCAAATTTGTGGCCGACCTCGAGGAGTCATTCACAACCTGCTTTAGCCTTTTAGAGCTGCACTCTGAAAGCGTGCTTGATGTGTTAGACATTGTCAAAAAAGAGCAGCAAACTACGCTTGGATGCCCGGAACATGCTGAAGCCATAGCTGCTGACATAACTGCATTTTACTTAACAACACGCCTGCATTTCTTTACGAAAAGTATCAATCGAGCTAACAACAAAAGGCAGCAGGCATCAAAGCATTTGAAGTTGAGCAGGTGCTAAATGAGTGTGTACATGAAAGCTGTTGATCATCACGGTCAAGATGTTTCCTGTTACTATTTTTGTAGTGAAGTAAGTTGTCAATAAATTCTTGAAGTGTGGTTTCATATGAACATGGCTGTGGTATCATTTTTCATAATTACGCCTAAATAAAACCGCCATAATCGTCAAAAGCTTTCATGGCCATAACCGTGTCATTTAAACAATGATGGAAAAGGTTCGACTGAGTAAAAGTATGGGGAAAACTTTGCGCCCATTAGGTCATTAGCGGCGGCAGGGGGGACTCGTGCGCACGCCTATGGTCATGCGAACAGTTAGCTTTGCACATCATCACAATGGTATGTCCTTGTTTGGTGGCATTTATAACAAAAAAAATTGCTCTCGAAGTCAAAGTTTCGCTGACAGCACGAAAATCGGAATGCGGTATTCTTCGCGCTTTAATAGTGACGTGGCCTTCGTACACGTCTTTTAAATGTTTAACAACGCTAGCCATCAAAACGTGTGGGCTTTCACCAGTGAGAAGGATGTATTCTTCAAATCGAGTCGATAAATGAGCTGAAAAATGCGAAATAACAAGCAAAATTCTAAAAAATACCGCAAGATCTTGTCCTATGAAAAGTTGCAGTGGCGCCACCTCGTGGTGTCAGTATGAAAACGGCTCGCTCACGCCTCGCTGCTCGCGCCACTAGAAGTCTTCTAGTTCACTATAGTGAGAGCACTGCAGCATAGGAGTTGGCTTCATCAGTTAGCTGGCAGATCTGCTGCTTCAGTTTACGATTAAGCCTTTGGCGTTTCCAGCGTTTAACAAGTCCCTGTTGGGCCTCCCACATTTGTGCTAGGTGATTGACCACTGCCAGTCTGTCCGCCCTTGTTTGATATGTCTTGGTAAATTGAGCACGAGTTTCAGTGATGTATTCTCCTCACTCTTGTGCTGTGGTGGGTTTGCGGAGTCTGTTCTCATGTGCTTTGCAATATTTCTTTCAGTCTGTTAACTTTGTTTTCCCCAGTGGCCGTCTAAGGCGGGTGGAGCTGCATTGGATTTGCATTATGTAATGGTCACTTCCAAGAGTTTCCCCGAGGTTAGTCCATTGCACTTGCCGCATGTTGTTGCTAAAGGCAAGGTCAGGTGTGGTTTCTCCTGTGACGCTATTTCCCTGTCGTGTTGGCATACCCGGGGGGGTAAGCAACTCCAAGTTGTAGTGTTGGGTTGCCTCCAAAAGCTTGGTCCTTTTTGGACGATCTACTCTATAGCCCCAGGTAGTGCTCCACGCGTTGAAGTCACCAAGGAAGAATAAGAGATCTTTGCCAGTTTTGTTGTTATTAAGTGTGCGTATTAGTGTGTTGAAGTCCGCCGAGCGCACCTGAGGTGGGCTGTATACATTGCAAATAACTACTTTGGGACGCCCTTTTTTTGCTGGCCATATAGTGAGCGTTTGTGAGGCAATTTCTGGAAAGGAGTGGCTATCATATGCAATTGCCATGTCTTTCTTTACCAGAAGTGCCACTCTGGGATCAACTGTGTCTGATAACAGGTGATAGCCTGTGAGTGTCTTCGAGCCCTTTCCAGCTTCCTGTAAGCAGATTACATCAGGCTGGACCAATGCTGTACGGACGAGTTGCGTTAGAGAGCCGTGGTTGTTTTTAAAGGAATGGCAATTCCAAGACCACAATGCGAGATTCTCTTGAGACCGAAAGTGCTTAGCCATGATTGGGAATATTGCTGCTGCAGACAGTTCCTTCTGTATCTGTTAAAACGACCTTTGCTCCTTGGCTTTTGGAGTCTGTACCGGGCTGCCGTTTCCTCTTTAGGACGCTCTGAAGGGTTTTATCTACGTGACGTTTCAGGTCTTGAAAATCTTAATAAAAGAGCTGAAATTGTTTGTTCGTTTGCTGTTGCAGGCTTTTATGTAATTGTTCTAGCAAAGCCTGTTGAAGTCCTTCAATCTGCTGGTATAAGGCATTTGGCTCTGCAGCTCGTTCGGAAGAGCATTGGGAAGCAGCTACCAGCTTCTTGCTCTGGCTAAACAGTAGAGTAGGTGTCTGTTGGTGCACTTGTAACTGAGAAGATTGCATTGGTCGTGGCTGTGTGTTTTCTGCCTGCCTTTGTTCTAAAAGCATTTCTATTTTCTTCTCTAATAGGTCTATTTTCTGGACATAGCTCTTGATTTGCGCTTCAAGTTGTTTGTTTTCTGTTGCAACCAGTTGCTACGCCTGGCTGTGTATAAGTGGAGTGGCCGTAGGAGACGCGACGTCTGCCCACCTTACCACTATATCTGGAGTCTTCATCTCCTGCTGTTGTTGGTCTTTGTGCTTCTTGAGTGGAGTTGCCCATCTTGGCTGCTAGGCTGCCTGGTTCATTGTCTTGGTCGCTTGGAGTTTTTGTCTTGAGCGAGAACGAGATCGGGATTTAGAAGAGTCCAGGTGGGGCGCCCTTCGAGCTTGATAGCTTCGTCACCATCTTCAGAGGAAAACCATAGCGGTGGCTTCTCGGAAGCTTGTGAAGGTAGTTTTTTCATACTTTTTTCATCGGGTCGGTTGCGCAGTAGCATTAGCTTAAGTTTTTTGGAGCATGCAGGATCCCCGGTAAGATGAGCTTCCCCGCATGAGGCTTAAATCAGTTGGCAAGAATGTCCGAAGGTAGGATTGTGTGTGCCACAAAGTTTGCAAATGGGTTTATCAGGTTGTGGGCGAACGTCTGTATGGTGTCCCTTTTCCCTGCAGAAGGAAGGAAAATAGGAGGAAAAGAACGGCAGGGATGTAAACCAGCCTATAGGCAGCTGGTTTGCTACCCTGCACATGGGAGGAGGAAAGGGGAGATGAAAGATTGAGAGGAGAGAGGGAAGAGAGATAAACACAGTACATTAGGCAGCACACGCATGCACACTCATTCATAGTCCAGTCTTGTCTTTCGTGGTGGTTGACATTGCTGTTACAGCCGCTTGTTCAAGTCGGTGTTGCGTAGGAATTTCAACGGTGCTTTTGTCGCCTTCTGTTGCAATGTCTTCTCTCGGGCACTTGAAAGAATAGTGTCCACAGACATTTGGCTGTTGTCGATGCGCGCAAGAACGGATGCCAGTGACTGTCTCTGGATGTCATACAACGAACAGTCGCACAGGATGTGGTGTAGTGTCTCTTCGCACCGACAGGCATCGCAGAGAGCATTGTCGGTCATTCCTATGACAAATGAATAAGATTTTGTAAATGCCATCCCTAGCCATAAGCGATGAAGAAGGGTGGCTTCTCTTTGGTCGAGCCCAGTAGGCATGCGGAGAGCCATCAAAGAAGACAGGTGGTGTTGACAATTCGTCTCGTTGCTTGGTGGGCACCATAGTGAAAACATGATTTCACGCGCAAGGCATCGAAGATTACTGGCAGCGTCGGTCCGCAAAAGTGGTAGGGCTTCTTCTCGTGTTCCTTCAAGAGCTGCCTGCGCGGCAGTATCGGCATGTTTGTTTCCTATGACGCCGCAGTGACTTGGCAGCCACTGAAACGTCACATGATGCCCTTTCTCGTGTGAAGTGTGAAGAAGGCATCGAATTTCAAAAACAAGCTGTTCATACAGCCTGCCACGCAGTGCTGAGAGCACAGATTGTAGGGCAGCCCTTGAGTCACTGAAAATCGACCATTGTTGCGGTGGTTCCCGATTGACCACACAAAGTGCAGCGTGAAGCAGTTAGTTCCACTGCTGTAGATGCCGTGGAGTGATCAGTCCTAAAGCTGATGGTAACACCTCTTGCTGGGACAACTACTGCACCAGACGAACACTGGCGCATCGTAGAGCTATCGGTATATATATGTGCACTGTCTGAATATTTCTTGTGCAAAAGAAGAGACAGTTGTTTCAGCACGTGCGATGAAAGCTGACATTTTCTCTGGATCTCTGGTACACTAAGATGCACTGTGGGTCGAATAAGACACCAAAGGGGTATCGATGGTTTAGATGCATGACTGAAGCCCGAGAGAAGTTTCTCGTTGTACTTCACAATCATTTTAGCGAACGATGCTTGGCGCCTCTCTGAAGGCAACAGTGCAAGGTGATGACCGGGAGCACATGCAAAGTGTCTGATGTGCGTTCTCAGGACTTCTACAGCAATGCAAGTTTGTATTGAATAGTCACCAGCAATTGCAATTGTTGCCTCTGTTGATGTATATCTGGGCAGACCAAGGCACACTCTCAGTGCTTAGGCTTGTACTGCCTGTAGAACACTAACATTGGTCTTGCAGGTATTGCTCAGCACGGGCAAGCTGTATCTCGGGAAACCGAGAAACAGGGCTCTGTAGAGTTCCATCATTGCGTCTACTGACATCTTCCACGTCTTTCCTGCCAGGAACTTAAACAATTGGGAAATAGCGGTCAGGCGCTTCTTCATATAGGCTACATGCGGACTCCAACAGAGGTCCCTATCAATAAGGATGCCCAGAAACTGGTGGGTTCCGGCGTAAGAAATGGGTCTCCCGCAGATTGAGATGACATAAGGGGTCATTGCTTTGCGAGTGAAGGCCACCAGTGTGCATTATTCTGGTGATATGCTGAGACCTTGTTTTAACAAGTAGTTGGCTATCATAGTTGCTGCTCTTTGACCACGGGAACGTATCTGAGGACGTGTGACTGCCGGAGTCCAGACACAGATGTCGTCTGCGTATATTGAGATCTTAATGGTACTTGACAAGTATTCAGCAAAACCAATCAGTGCAAGATTGAATAGCGTCGGGCTAAGACCTCCGCCTTGAGGAACACGCCTGGAAGTATAGCGTCGCGTAGTTGGGTCATCTTCTGTCAACACAAAGAATGATCTTGCAGCCAAGTAACTTGAAATCCACCGAAAGACTCAACCACCAAGGCCAACCAGCACAAGAGCACCCAAAATGGCTTCATGTAGTACATTATCATACGCTCCTTTCACATCTAGAAACAAAGCTGTAGATATTCGCTTACGGGATCTCTCGTGCTGAACGTACGAAATTAGATCAACGACATTGTCAATGGAAGAGCGGTCACATCGAAAACTAGCCATGGAATTCAAAAAAATCTTGTAGTATTCAAGATACCACTCCAGACGGCCTAGTATCATCCTTTCCGTTATCTTTACTACGTAGCTGGCCAGTGATATTGGGCGTTATGAGGCGAGTTCGAGTGGGGATTTGCCCTGCTTCAAGATGGGTTCCAAGCGGCTTACTTTCCAGTCGTCAGGAACATTGCCATTCTGCTACGAGATGTTGTGAAGGCTCAACAGTTCTCTCCTTGCACTTTCCCCAAGGTTGCACAAGGCTCGGTACGGGATACCATCTGGACCCGGAGAAGTTGAGCGCATGCAGGGAGCTTGTGCCGCCTCGAGCTCCTCCATTGTAAAAGAGAGGTCCATTTGGTACAGAGAAACGGGGGATGTCACCTCTCACTCGAGAATCTGGACGAGTGGCTTGGTTGGCGATCTGCACACAGAAATCTTCTGCGACATCAATGTCTTGTCGCCCTTGAAAGAGTGTGAGCGCTTTAATGGAAAACGCTGTTCTGTAGGGTGACGCAGACCTTGCACCGTTTTCCAAATGTGTGGGAGTGGCTTGCGAGGGTCTAGTGACTGGCAAAACGTTGTCCATCGTTCTGATGCTAATCTATCTATGTGACGCTGAATCTTTTTTTGCATCCTCCTGGCTGCCCTAAAGTCCTGAATTGCTTTTGTGCAACGATACCGACCCTTTGCCCGGCGTCGAAGTGCTCGGAATCGCTCCAACTCTATCTAAAAGTCGTTTCGTGCGGAAGATGTCATCGTGCGAGTGGCGTTTTGCATTGTGCTCTTAATTGTTTGCTCTAACCCAGATCGTAGGCCATCGCTGCAAGCATCTTTCATGTCAGATTTGAAGTTGGTTCATTGGACTGCTCGAATGGTCATCCGCGGACCACAACTAGACAAGCCTTTGATGTTAAGGTAGATTGGAATGTGATCACTTCCTCGTGTCTCAACATCTGGAAACCACTTGACGTATCTCACGAGGGAGTTAGAGACAAAAGCAAGGTTGAGACAGCTGCTGTATGTCACCCTTAGAAGAAAAGTGGGACTACCGTCGTTCAGGAGAGTAAGGCCATAGTTGTAGGCGATGTTTGCTGATCTGCGTCCTCTTGCATTTGTCCGCTTACTTCCCCATGCGTGATGGTGCACATTGAAATTACCTATGATGACCCATGGTGCAGGACACTCTCACAAAATATCAGATAATCTCCTGGAATTGCGATTATTCGAAGGCAATATATAAACACCTATGAGAGTAAACATGAGTTTGTTGATTTTCACAGTGATCCACATATTGATTGTCATCGTGAGGTGCAATTAGTTGCACAACATGTCAGTTGACGACAAACAAAGACGATGATCTTGATGCATGCACCATTTGTTGAAGACACGACAGCTTCGTACCTCGAAAGTCTTATTGGTTTCGACAAATTGGGTTAACAAATGACAATGACTGGAAACACGTTGGTATACACAAACTGACGAAAATCTGAAAGGCATGATTTTAGTCCTCTGGCGTTCCATTGGATGACGGATGCAGCATTGTCTTCTTTACGAAATGATGAGGTGTGTGTGTAGCCATCTTCCTAGTTGAGAGATTCAAGAACTGGGCTTATGGCATCTAATACTCCAAGTGCGCTTCGAGCAGATGCCGTCTTCATGTCGACTAATATCGCTCGGATGGCTTCTATAAGGGAACGCAGCACCGAGATCACTTGACGATCTGTTTTAGACAAATCTTCTATGGCTGAAGACAGCTCTGGTGTCGCCACAACCTGCCGAGATTCTTTGGCAGAAGAGCAGGTCGGGAGTGTGGGCTATTCCTCCAGGGAAGGAGGCTTCTCCGCTTTTTTCGTAGAAGTGGTCGGTCCTCTCGCGACTCTACTAAGTGGAACCGCTAAAAAGTAAGAACTAGCATTTCGGGAATGTGCCTTCTTTGAAGACATTCGATGATGTCGACGCCGGACTACTTCAGCTGCCTCCCTGTGTGTCGAGTTATCTCGGGGCCATTTGTTCGAGAATCGCGCGCTTTTTTTGGATTCGAGGACAGTCTTTCGATGAGGCAGCGTGACATTGAGTGATTTATCTGTGAGCTTTAACGTCCCAAAACCACCATATGATTATGAGAGATGCCGTAGTGGAGGGCTCCGGAAATTTCGACCACCTGCACTTATACTTTGTTCATGGCCTTGTAAGCCATGAAGAACGCCACTCAAGCTATTTTCGCCGCAGTACACTTCACTAATCGCCTGCGGAAAAGCGCTTTAAGAGTTGGGGGGGGTTGTTAGCACTAGTCACGGGACACAGCCCAGTTTATTCAATTTGATGATATGCGGGGTTTAACGTCCCAAAACCACCATATGATTACGAGAGACGCTATAGTGGAGGGCTCCGGAAATTTCGACCCCGTGGGGTTCTTTAACGTGCACCCAAATACGAGCACACGGGCCTACAACATTTCCGCCTCCATTAGAAATGCAGCCGCTGCAGCCGGGACTTTATCCCGTGACCTGTGTGTCAGCAGCCGAGTACCTTAACCACTAGACTACCGCGATGGGGCCAGAAGCAACATGAGGACCGCTGCAGTTGGCGCACTTCAGAGTAGTTGCCCGACAGGTGTCTTCAGCATGAGGTTCAGCGCAACGGAGACACAGTCGTGAGTTGGGGCATACGCCCTTGACGTGTCCTAGCCTGAAGCACTGATGACATTGAAGTGGCTTTTGGATGAATGGTCGAACCAGATGTCCGAAATGTCTCATTTTAACGTGGGACAGTATGCAATCTCCATTGAAAAACGCTTTTACACAGCGCGTATTTTCAAGATGCCGCACTTGCGTAATGACAATTCTTTCGTTTGCAGGCTCGATGACGGTAGGCAAGTCAACATTAGGAATGGCGATGTCGGTGTCATAAATTACACCGGCAATTGATTTATCATGTATAAGGATAAAGGGGCGCATTTCAGTGCCTCCTTTTTCCCTACAGACTTTGCAAACTTGCAAAGTAGCACGAAATGAATGGCAAATAAGTTCACCTCCATAAAAATAGACAGTTCGAGGAAGCTTGTCCCCATAGAAAGTGACGGCAGCGCTCTTGGTGTTGCCTATCATTCTGGCTTGCACAAGTTCGATGCCTTGAGTGTGTATGCGAAGATGGGCCATTAGAGTTTCCGTAGACGTATTGGGTTGAATACCATGAACAAATCCACGGAGTGCTTCTCCCGTAGCCATGTAGGCACGCACCAGGTGCGGTCTGCCACTGATGACAAGTTCTCGAAGCTGCCGAACGAGTTCAGCCACTTCGGAAAACTTTGTGGAGAGTATGGCAATATTGGATCCTCAGTTGATACGCAAAATGAACTTCTCGTTCGTGAACTGGTGGTCGCAGGTTTCGATGATTGCTCTTGCGAGTTCAGGAGCAGCGATCGCTTTCAACGGCAGGCCTTGGTGGGTGCGCATGACAATTTTATAATCATCTTTAGGCAGTAGAGGGAGTTTCTGTACTCTCGGTCCCAGCTTCTTACTGTTTTGCATTTGTTTCTGCTGGGCTTGAAGTGCGGCAGGGTTGCGGCGTTCCTGGGCTTGTTTCTTGCTATACCAAAGCGTTTTGCTGAGCTGCCAGTCCGCTTCATTGGCGTTGGTAGGATCGGGTAAATTGTCACTCACCGAGGCATCATCGTTGGTAAGTTCCTTCGGTGTGCTAGCATTGTTGTCTGCACAGGCGACGGTTGTTTCACTCACCGCGTCACAATCCACATTGTCACCCATGCCTTGGCTCAGCTGGAGACATTCCAAGCTGTAGCGTCTCTCCACTTGCCCGGCTGTCGCTGAACCAGCGTTAGGGTTAGCAGGCCAACAGCTGTAGTCGCAGCGAATGTAGCAGCGATTTTCAGATATCTGCATCCCGGTCTTCAGATGCACTCTCGTTAGACGCCAGGAAACTTCCAGAATCTATTACGAAACTTTCTGGACGTTATCGTGAGATAAACACCAAAAAGAGAACACTACAGAGCGTGAAGTGAGGACATCCTTTCTGCTTCGTGCCCCCTAGCGTCTCCAATGGTGCAAGGAACAGTTGCTGTGACTAGCCCTAATTATTGGGTGGCGTCTTGCTCTATGCAAGATTCAGGGGCCTGGTTAGCACTTACCAGCAGATTTGCAGGACTTCCCTTTCCAAAGAGAAAGAATAACACATGGTTGATGCCATTATGCCCGTCACCGTGTTCTTTATGGCACTGAACATGAAAGGCTGCCTTACTTTTGGTATTTCAAGCTAAACTGGCTGGATTTTACTTGTGTGCTAGTTCTGTTTTCTTTTCTTAAAGTGAGAGTGATGTGTTATCGGTAAAATTTTGTTACGTTTGTTTACGTTGTAAAACGCAAGTGATAGTTATTTGTTTGCTTTGTGTTATATGGCTGCCTACTATGTGAAATGTGATAGGCTGTTCTATCTGTTTGCCTGGTGCTATATGCTGATGTTTACGTCTTTTGTACCCACCTGCTAAAATCCCTCCAGGGGATTGCAGTACCAATAAATAAATAAATAAATACAATGAGCTGCCACTACACAGTCGGGTAACCTTTCAACAAGTTGTTTGAAGCCACACCATATGTCTGCTATTAAGTAAATAATGTACAAAGTACACCCCTTTTCCTCACTGTCTGCTCCGAGGGGACATGTGTCAGTCTTAACATTCAATGATGCAACAATACTACCAAAAAAAACCTTAAACTTGTATTGGTGATAAAATACAAATAGTTTCATTCAACGAAGCAAGTTCTTTTTTCATGAATAAAAGATTATTGACAAGTGCAAGCAGTTCTATGTTTGCAGCGATGACTCCTCAAGCTCCAACAAAACCACTTCATTTCCACTCTGTCCGCTGTTGTCTACTCCGTGACCGTCTTGCCCAACATTTGCCTGAATGTACTGCCCTTCGACAAGGTGCATGCCCTCCTGAGAAATAAGCTCCATTGCCTGCTCATGAGAAACAATGTGGATCCCATCGCCACCAACAACTTGAATGGTACCTTCATCAACAATCTGCATACTTCCTTCTTCAGTTATGCCTTCCATTCCATCCTCTTCCACTATGTGGATAGCCTCTTCCCCAACAATCATGCTCTCATTCATCACCTCTATAGCTTCAGAGCCATCAGCATCAAGCATTTCAGGGTTGGGCTCCTTGACCAAAATTGCATTGTGGACAGTTTTGAGATGCCGCTTAAGGTCAAACATCGATAAGCACCCCTTACTGCAAAATGGGCAGAATGTTGTGAACTTGCGTGTGTGCATGACAACCTGGTGAGTGCGGCACTTTACATAAGACTGGAAACGGCGATCGCAGTGCTTGCACTTGTACTTCTCATTTGTGTGCTTCCGAAGGTGCTGTGAGAGAGCCAGCTTGGAGCCTAGCCTACGCTGGCAGTAGCTGCATTGCAGCGACTCGCCCTCAGTAGAAGGGTGGTGGAAGGTCATGTGTGCTTGCTGGCTGCTCAAGTATTTAAATCGTATTCCACAAATGTCACATCCGAGGGGCCAGTGATCCGTGCTCGAGTTGCCAACATGGCGAGGACGTTTGGCGTGGTGATGCTGTTGCTTGTGGAAGGTCAAACCCTGGGGTGCACTAAAGCGTTTTCCACACTCGGTGCATTCGTATGGAGTCTTGCCTGAATGACGCTGTTGGTGGCTTTCCAGGTAACCTTGCGTCTCAAACAGCTGGCCGCAGACTGCACACGTGAAGCCCCAGTTTTCTGCATGAGCAGACAGGTGGTTTTCAAACCGCTCCTTGATGAAGAAAATACGAGAGCACAAATGGCAGTGCAGCTTCTGGTGCAGATGACGCCTTGCATGGTGCGCTGTCAGCTCAAAGCGGAAGACAAAGCCCCGATTGCAGACTTCACATGTGAATGGGTAAGTGCCTGTGTGGCTGTATACATGGCGACGGATGGTGCGGTCACTGTATGTGGTGAAACCACATTCTTCACACTGAAAGTTCTGAATAAGGCCTAATCCAGCGACTTGTTCCTCGGTAAGCTTTGAGCGGTGGCTCATAACTAGGTGCTGCTGCAGATGACGTTCAAAGTAGAAGCGCTTTGAGCAGTAGGTGCATGCAAAAGGCAGCAATCGAGCATGTACCGCCTCCTCATGGCGTTTAAGAAATTGCTTGGCTGTGAAGACTTTGGGACACTGGGAGCAAGGGAAGCGACGACGGTCAACCAGTGTGTTGTGCTTGCGCGCATGAATGTACAAGCTTGACTTGCCCCGAAATCGAGATGGGCATATGTGACATGCATAGGGCTTGGCATTGGGATCACGGTGGTGTTGCTGCAAGTGACGAACCAAGGTTTTTCGCTGATCGAGCACCTCACTGCACAAATTACAGTGGTAGTCTTTAGATCCTGGTGAAGACTCGTTAGGAGTCACCCTTACAAGGTGAGTGCTGTTGTGTGCCCCGTATTCCTCTTCATTAGAAAACACAAGGGTGCAGCGTTTGCAGGCATACACACCTGCAGTGGGATGTTCATCATTTATGTGGCTGCACACTTCTCGGAAACTCGACCTTGTACACTTGTCACAGAGTGCGCAGCAGAACTTCCCCTCATCAGGGCCACATTTAGGGTCTTTTTCAACTCCATTGAACAGACTGATGTCAACAGGATACATGTCAAGCTTTTCAGCATGATGCTTAGATACATGCTGTCTATAGAAGTGGCCTGTCAAATACACTTCTGAACAGAACTCGCAGAAGAATATTTCTTCTTCAACAGCAGCAGAGAGCAAGTGCTTTTGTGGACAGGGGAGCGACTTTTGTGAAGCAACTGCTCCTTGAGCTTCCAATATGCTCTCTCTTCTTGTTACATCTTCCTGGTGTGTAAGCAGCTTCCCCATGTGTGATTTGGCTTTATGCCCAAGGAGCTCTCTCTTTGTAATGAAGCCCTTCTTACACTCTTGACAGCGAAATGGAAACCTGCTTCGAGGCAAGTGTGACCACATGTGGCGTACCATTCTAAATTTTGTGGGGAATTTTTTGCTGCAATGCTTGCAGGTTTCCAGTATGTCATGTTCTAGCACTCGATGCTTCTGCAACTCTGATTCGAAGTGAAATGCCTCGGGGCATAAAATGCAACGAAACGCGCAGGGTTCATCACCATCTGACACTATGCTTTCAGCAGCGCCATCACCCACGCCATCGAAAGGTGAACCTGGCTGCGACTCAATCGATTCATCACTGTCACTGTGGTCTTCGGCACTACTGTTTGACTCTGGTAATTTCTGCGCAGCAGCTTTCAAAGCAGCATGTTTCGATGCACCAGAGACAACGGCAACAGATTTTACGACCACAGGCTCGCGGCGTTTTCGCGCGTTCCTTGCAGCTTTTTTGAGCACACCGGTATCGTCTGCTTCCTCTACATTTTCCTCTTCGTCGTCGTAGTCGATGGTCACGGGGAACCGAGATTTTGGCGGTACTAGCTTCGGCTGCTGTGATGTCTGCGCCGGGACTGGGGGCTTTTTGAAAAGGTTCACAGTCTTGTTGGGCTTCGGGAGCGGCGGCGGTTCTGCGCCGTCCTTAACGAGCGAGATGCGGATGAAGCATTGTGGTCTGGCATTGACGAGTGGGGACGAGACGCGGAACTTCTGGCTCACCATACGGGCAAATTCTTCAGTGAACTTTGTCGTCTTGACGCGTTTGTCCTCGAAAGACGCAAACACGAGGGACACAGCGCCACCCTTGGGGATGCCCTGAGGAAACACGAGCTCCGCCGTGAACGGTTCGATGTCGAAGTCAAGGTAGATATAAGTTCGCTGCTGGGTATTTGCCATCGTGACGCTGGCGCGGGACGCAAACGCACAAATTTTGCGGCAGGCGGAGAAACACCACGCTCACTTCACAAGTCCTCACCGCACAAGAATGGTCCGCTGTAGCTTTTGTTTGCGACGCACATTTCCGGGGCAGCGTTCAAAGCTATATAATCCGTGAGGTGACAACACTTTTGAAAAACCACGCGCCGCACGGACTCATAAAACAAAGTAATATTACGGAAAATACTGGACACATGAATGCTACCAGCAATATTCACTTACTAATGGGAACGTTGCATCAACCGTTGTGCTTATCCCTCTTGACGTTTTTATGAAGCACTGGATTGGATTGACTTTAAAAAAGCTAGTGTAATGTAATTTCGCCTACATAATACATAAATACTTATTTATTTCAAATAATGAAGCATGCTCAAAAGCGCTCATACAAATAACATAAAAAAATAAAATGGCTTCTTTTTCGTTTTTATGACAGTGCTCACACTTTTTTTAGTCTCACCAGCAACATCGCATCGCGATAAAACGCGCTGACGCGCCCACTGGTAGATGTTCTGTGACGCGCCTGTTGTTGCGGTATGCTAGGCCAACGCCTCCTAGCGTTTTTGTGCCTGCAGGATTATCGACGGTCACTTGAAAAGCGGCGGTCGTCGGAACTACTGTGGTGGCGCCACTCAAGTAGGAGTATCTTCAAAAAGATTTTTATGTTTTAGAAACTTATATGCAACAAAATAACGTAAAAAATTTAAAAAAAGCGTAAACGCAATGATAACTAACTTTACGTAAGTGACACCGTCATTCAACAAGCAACTTTTTTAATACAAGGCATCCTCTGTAATTAGTAGTAAACGCCAAAAATACCAATCTCAAAGGCCAAGTACAAAAACTGTTATTACTACGTAGGCAGCGCCGCCATAGATGACTGGCGTTTCGCGCTCATCCGGCAGGCACAGGAAATCTAGGAGGCGTTGGCTAGGCATGGTTGTCGCGGTAGTTGTGGAGTGAGAGATGTTCACTGGTCTTATGCAAAAGTGACATAAACAGTTTTTGGAGCAGTAGAGTATTCATTCGGAAAGGGCCTGCCGTTCACACATTTCAAGAATGAGCCCGTGGAAGCTAGTTTGGTGCCTATTTTACTTGGCAGTGCTAACCTCTCTGGCAGCGCTGTCCTGCCAAGCGCAGGTTAGTTCCCTGCCGTTTTCTGTCTCGCCGAATTTCCACCGTTTCTTTTTTTCCTTGCTTTCAGTAGAACGCGGACGAGTCCGTCGATGCGAAGATCTCCGAGTTTTTCAGATCTGGTCACACCAACAACTGGGCCGTTCTGGTGTGCACATCAAGATTTTGGTTCAACTACCGGCATGTCGCGAATGTGCTGTCCATCTACCGAAGCGTCAAGCGTTTCGGCATTCCGGACAGGTACGACATTTCAAGTGTGCCTAAGCAAGCTTGAAAGCGATGCCTTGTCGCTTAGTAATTGTACTTGGGTAATTTCGTCTCACATTTAGCCAGATAATATTGATGATCGCCGATGATATGCCTTGCAACCTCCGCAATCCGAAACCGGCGACTGTGTTCAATAATGCTCACCACCACATCAACGTCTACGGCGACAACGTGGAAGTCGATTATAGGGGATACGAGGTGAGAGTGCCCTTACCGCCCTCCGATTGTACCTCAAATTTTGTGCCGAGGAACCTATAGCGTTGCTTATAATTGAGGGTTTCTTCGCATGATGGATATGTATGACCACAACAGCAATAAGCTTAGGCGAGCTGGATCCAAGGAAAACCGACAGCTTTCTGCAGACAATGTGTCCTTTAACGATTGGGAAGCTAAAGTGCAATGCCATAGCCAGCTCCAAAAAAGAAAAGTTTTGTGCGTGAACATATGCCGCGCACTTACAAACTAATGCACGAACATGTACTACATCGATTGCGGTTAAACCTCCCGAAAAAAAAAAAAAGTTATGCCTCTTTCGCAGTGGATATTTCCATTAACAACACATTGTTTGCATAAAATTGAGGCATATATGCAACAAAATCGCAAGAAGATATACGTTCTGCACATATGTTTTCTATAAAACCTAGTCAAACTTGTAAAGCTCGGTACCTGAAGAAAACCAAGCATTTAAAATGGGTCATGGAAAAGTTGCACCTTTCATTTTTCCACAAAGAGAGCAGCCAGCAACCATATATGTACTGTCATGTGGGATGTTTGCTTGAGGAGATACTATTTTTCTCAGACAAATGACCAGTATTTCTCTTGAAAAAGTGAGCGTTGGTAAATCTTTTACCCACTTTGCACGAATCAGCCTAGCAGAGCTAGCATTTTGTTCAAACACAGAGATCAAATCGTGAGAATTGTAGAAGCCCATTGGATTGAAAAACTAAAAAAAGTGCATCAGCCATTCTTCCATTGCTTTGCTAGACAAAGCGATTTCACTCCTGTCATCATACTTTTAATGACGTTTTTCTTTTTTCTCTAAGTGTTTTACTAGATGTGCCTTCGATGTATTCTTTTGCTGCGGGCACGCTGATCTGAGGCATTGTAAATCACATGTGACTGTTATACGCACTAGCGATGTATTTTTTTGATGAGATCGCGCAGAATATGTTGGGTACTTGAGCAGATGTTTTTTCGAAAATCAACTCGTTCATGTTTACTCCTTTGTCCTTGCTTGATTTGCGCAAAGTGGCTAAATGATCAATTCATTCCAACTAGACTGGCTAGCAGTTTTGTTGATAAGTATAGGCTTACTACTGCATCACGAGAGATGTGCTATGCAATGCACCATCCTGACCAATTCGTCAACATTGTTATAGTGTTCCCCTAGCCATTCCTCATGACATATTTTCTCCTGTGTGACAGTATGCATAGTATAAAGAGCTCACGTTGCTTCTATCGTATACGTGGCCTAACAACATTGTATGCACGAACCAGAGATTCCAAGCGAATATAATGTCAGTGTTAATTAATTTGCCAATCAGTATCAAATTTTCACCTGTTGGGTGAGAGTGTGCAACAGTGAACACAAATTTGTTTGTTCTTGCTTGATCAGAATAATTATGACATATTTTCTTCACTATGTGAGAATAAGGTAAATATGTATGCCATTTAATATTGGCCACAGCCACCAATGTAGGGTTTAGTCCTAAAGTGTGTGCCTTGGTGTGCCATTATAGTCAAGTGCAACTTAAGGATTTGCAGGAGGCTTTGTCCAGGTGACCCAAGTGTGGCAGCCGATTGCATTTGCAATGAAAGAAATAGTCCCACTCTTGCACTCGGCAGTGTTCTCTGCCGATGTGGTCAGTGTATGTCCGGCTCATGACGTTTGTTTGAAGTGTGCGTCCAATAGTGCAAGTTTGTGTGCACCTGCCTTTGAGGACGAAATGGCCGACTAATTTCGAAAGTTGTACCCAATTATAATCTACAGTTGGCCTAATTGGTTTCATTTCTTTGCATGTATATTATCAACACAAATCTGTAAAAAAAGTGAGGGGCTATACCTAGCATTGAAATGATTCCATTATTTAAAAACCAAGTACACATGTTAGAAGGACGCAGCGGTATCCACAAGGCTGAACATGCCTGCCAGAGGTTTGCCACAAGTTATAAAACAGAATTGTCAACACATCTACAATTATTTCGGTATCATTTTACTTCAGCGAACAAACTATCACCTATGCATGATGCAATACCGAATGTCCTGCGAGTCCCTGCTGAGTATGTGTACAGACTTGGGAGTCCATCACCCCATGGAAAAGTGATAATAAAGTGAAATTTTAATTCAAGCAGAAGATGCACTACTCTATCTTAGGAAATGTAAATGATGGTAAGATGCTTGTTTTCAAGGTTGCACCTCCTCGCTTGTGTGCCAAACAAAGTCTAAAGCACATGGAGCAGAGTACGTTCATTGTGTAACAAGCCGTAAGCACGACAAGGCATGCACACCTAGTAGAACCTCAGGAAAATAAATGTACGATCGTAGAAAAAGTACGATCCAAATCCAGCAAAAAATGAGGCTGACAAGTTCATATTGAGGTTTAGAGCAATAAACATAGTCAGAGGCTCTGTTACGCTTTATAATCAAAATTACCACAGTTCTCTGGGTTAATCAAAACTATAAAAATGCCCCGCCGCGATGGGAAATGCAGCTGCCGCAGTCGGGATTCGAACCTACGACCCGCAGGTCGTGGGTTCGAATCCCGACTGCGGCGGCTGCATTTCGGATGGAGGCGGAAATGTTGTAGGCCCGTGTGCTCAGATTTGGGTACACGTTAAAGAACGACAGGCGGTCAAAATTTCCGGAGCCCTCCACTGCGGCGTCTCTCATAATCATATGGTGGTTTTGGGACGTTAAACCCCACATATCAATCAATCAAAATAATAACAGGAGACCTATATCACACTTTCTCATGCGACCGGCTGTGGAAAACGCGAGTAATTAATTGCTTACCCAACACGTGTGCAACGGCCGGTATCCAGCGCTCTTGCCATTCTGCTTTGCGAATGCTGCGTAAATAAGTAAAATGAAGTGCTTTACGTATAACGCAACAGTAGCGTTGACTGGGGTCTTGCTTCGCAGAGCGCAAAGCTGTTGCGTCTGCTCTTATTTTCCCCATCGTTCTGGCACTTCATGGCGATTTGTTGTTGTGTCCGAATCGCGGAGAGAAATTCATAGCACTTTTTCTCATTGTTCAATGCTCGAATACACCTAATATTTAGTTAAATTGTTGTTTCGTATGCTGTAGTTAACCTGGATGCATAGCAAACTGTGCAAAGAAGTTGGGCTTTGCACTACTCAAAACTGCATCGACAGGTGGTGCTACATGTCTGTGAAACTCCAGAGTGATGTCTATGCTCTGATGCAACCTGCCATCGAAAACCGCACTTCATGAAATAGCTGCACGCTGCCATCAAAGTCAATTCCGGAGTCCGTGCTTGCTTAAACCACTTCAATAGCGCCTCCTCCAGCTCACTATGGCGGGATCCGCGCGCTTGCTTTGTTGCCCCGCTGAATACCTAGGCGTGTGTCTCGATCTCTTTCGCTTCGACAGCATGGTATTCACAGTAGACACTGGCGATTCAAGTTCGCTGTGTCGATTCGCTTGCTCTTCGGGCTCCTGTCAACAACTGCAAGGATATTCTTCTCCTTAATCGACAAGGCCTTGCACTTTCTCGACGCCATGCTATACACTACTGTCTCAAATCGCGAACTATGTACACTGAGCAACGCGCAGCCTCGCACGGGGTGCGGCCAGAGACAACCTGGCGCGGCCTGCATATTTCTAAACCGTTTGGGATCGATTTCAAAGTGGAGAGTGGTCTCCATTGGCTGTGATATCACTTACGCCGATCTCAGCATCGTAAACCACGTGCGCTATTGGCTGTGTTGAGAGTGACGTCGTCCATCTCGTTGCCGTTGTGGCGCAGAGGGCATGCGCTGTGAAAAAACTCCACGTTGGTAGGTCACGGACAACTATCGCAGAGCGCCCACAGTGGAAATGTAAGAGAGCTCGCATTTGCAGGGCCGATGGCGTAATACGAGCATGAAAACAGGTCCAGTAAGTCAAGTGCCGGCAGTAACTGTGCACCGATGATCCGGCAGCCCTACAGGCCTTGTTAAATCGCGAAAACCACTGCGCTACAGAAAATAACAGGCATTGAAATCTGTTTGACTACTTTGACGGCTCAGACAGGCCTCTGTGTGGGAGACGGGTAACAATTCGATGCAGCAAAGACATCGCCATTGTCACGTGGTGGCAGTGTGCCACTTGTTGCTTCACAAGCAGGAGTGAGCGGTTTTTTTGCACACCTGAATGAGAATTTTTACCCGCCAAACGTATCATACAACCGGGGTTTGCCGCAATGCCGAATGTTGCTGCCGAATGATCGTATTTTCCGGGAACGTATTAAGCTGTACTTATTGACACGTTGCTCTAGGGGGCATTTTTAGTTCTTGCGATTTTGAGCATAGAAACCGGGAAATTGTATTAAGCGGGAACATTGTAACGAGGCTCTACTGTATCCGGGCACCAAGACTTTTGAATGGGTTCTGTACTGTGCCAAACTTCCAAGCATAGATTCCCTGGAGAGGCAGAGAGCTATCACATTATGAAACTTTGGCATTGCTAGAACAAAACGATTAGTAATGAATGGGTTTTAGGTTGACAGTGGCCTCGACACCTCACAGCTTCAAGATTTTTTTACCCTATAATAGGCTTCTGAGTTGAAAAGCACTATGAAGCATTGCTAAATTGTTCTTCTCTACTAATTGTTTACTGATTGTTTTTGTCTATGTCACTGTAGTGTAAAAGAGTTTTCTTGCGTGCAGTATTTCTAAAATATTATCTCCTCAAGGTGTGGTCATTCATAAGTAAATAGTTGCCCAGTTAAGGGCTTAAGAAACTAACTCATCAACAAGGTAGCATGAGACACACTGTGGCAACATTCAGAAACAAGTAGTTCATAGGACAAGAAAGCTGATTGCACCGTGCTTGCATTCATTTGTATCCTTGTTCTCTAGTATAGTTCTCTTCTGTACAGGGTTGATGGAAAGAAATGCAAACAGTTTTGCGCGCTGCTTTCATCACCGTCTGGCTTTGATGGCAATGAAAAGAAGCTAGAATGGTTCTTGATTGTGGCATGAATGACTCCAGTGGCTTTGTATTACCATACAAGCTATAACTGCTTGAAAAGAAATGGGGAACAGCAAAACAGCTGGAATGCCACACTTTTCATGTTCCCCACTGATCACAATCTTCCTTTGGAGGTTTTTATTTTCACTCTGCCTAAGCTTCATCACTGTAAATGACAAAAAAAAAAAGAACGTTGATGTACCAGCCAGCCTATACCTTTCAGGTCACAGTGGAGAACTTCATTCGTATACTGACAGGACGCCTGCCTGCCAACACTCCACGTTCGAAGCGGCTTCTTACGGATGAGTATAGCAACATTCTGATCTACATGACAGGTATATAAGAATACTGTTGCAGGTTGTGGAATGATTTTATGTAATGCCATAGCTGCAGCATTGTTATATTAACTGCTAAGCAAAAGAAGTTGAGTGCCTGCCTCCTTGCTTGTGACCGTTATGGGAATAAGGCTCTGTTGGGCTGATTGTTTAATAAAGTGAGTGTAATCTGCTCCATTTTCTGCTGTGTTTAAAAGCATAACCTTAACCTGGAAGCACAGATAGCTGCATCTTTTATGACTAAAAATTGACAGGTATGAGGTGATTTTTTAAGCCAGTGTTTGACATATCATCATCATCAGTCTGACCTTTGTAGGGCAAAGGCCTCTCCCATGATCTGCCGATCAACCTGGTCTTGTGCTTTCCGTTGCCATGTTATACCTGCGAACTTTCTAATCTTATCGGCCCCCCTAGCTTTCTGTCTCCCCTTCGTGTATTTATTTGCCTTCTTTGGGAATCCAGTCAGTTACCCTTAATGACCAGCGGTTATCCTGCCTACATGCTACGTGCTTGGCCCAAGTCCAATTATTCTTCTTGATTTCAACTATTATATCCTTGACCCCAGTTTGTTCCCTGACCCACTCTGCTCTGTTTTTGTCTCTTAAGGTTACTCCTACCCTGCTACGGTGGTCTAGTGGCTAAAGTGCTTAGCTGCTGACTCACAGATCGCGGGATCAAATCACTGCTGCGGCGGCTGCATTTTCAATAAAGGCCAAAATGCTGTAGGCCCGTGTGCTCAGATGTGGGTGCAAGTTGAAGAACCCCAGGTGGTCGAAATTTTCGGAGCCCTCCACTACGGCGTCTCTCACAATCATATGGTGGCTTGGGGCCGTTATACGCCAGATATAGATATGAATCATATCAATCAATCAAAGTTACTCCTATTACTTTTTTTAAAGACGATAATCTTTCTTGGGGACTTTCGACGTAGAAACTTGGGTCTGTCTCTCTGTACATTTGTCTGTTTGTCCACTCTTAACAGCATCGGGTATTTGAAACGGCCGACCCCATCCGCAGCGCCCACTTATGTTGCTCAAGATTCAGCATTCATACTTGTGCAATTGTCGATTGAAAAGCAATTATTGCGCATGTCTGGGGCACCATAACAACACGTATATATTCTGCATATGCACCTTTTACTAGAAAACGCATACATAAGTAATTTTAAAGACCGTAGCGCTTATCACGTTGCGCTGACCATCCAACGCTTGCATGGAAAGGCGAGTGTTTCCAACGCTTTGCTAAAACGAGACGGTGGTGGCACCTACCCGTCGCCTTGCGTTCTACAGCTTATCACCTCTGAGGCGGGAGTGCGCACTCGTCTCAGAGCCACAGGCTTTGTTTTTGAAAAAAACTGCCAGATGGCGCTGATGTCTCACGTGTGACGTGACTTGATGCGCTCGTTCGCCTCCACTGCACGCTCGAGGCACTCTAACGCAGCGCCTCCAGAATACTATTCACTGATTTTTCTTGAGCACAACATCAAATAAATGTTTTGTTCACTCTCTCCACACGCAAGACTATCGTCTTTCGATGAAATTCGCAGATTAAATGCAGATACGGGGCCCATTTTTTTCTTGCTCGCTGCATTGTCCTCAATTTAAGCTGAACCCCTTTTGTAATCCTCTATGTTTCTGCTCCATAGGTGAGGACTGGCAAGATGCAGCTGTTATATACCTTCCTCTAATATATGTTCACAAATGCAGTCCTTTGTGCACTTATCAAAAAGGCTGCTAAGCAAGAAAAAAAAAAAGAAATGTGAGATGCCACTGAACTGTGCTAGGATTCAGAATAATGACACTTCATTCATGATGTTTGCTCTTGACTGCACCAAGGCAGTTTCATTGGAAAGTATGGACAAATTATAAAAACATTAGTTGAGCTTAGTGAAGGTGTAGCAGTGTAGTTAGGTGTACTACTTAGCATGTAGTTCACATGTAACTGTGAAATTTCGAATGGTGAAACTTCTTAATATGTTGCTGTTATGTTTTTCCAACTCATATAGTCACTCTGAAATGCCACTCCCATTTAACCCGTGGAGTTTTGTGCTTCCCATTTTTTTATGTTTCCCTTCCTCGCTGTTATTTCCAAAAACTCTGACAGAAGCGCTGTTTACTGTTGCGTATTGTTGCTTAAAATGATCAGAGCAATAACTTGTTGCATTCTACCAGTATTTAGCCAGACGGATAACAGCCAGTTAGTAGCCTACATGTTTTCACATGAGGGCGTTCTGATGGGAGAATACGCCCCCGTATGACCCAGGAAGCGAGGCACACTGTCACTCTTTGTGAGGCCAACTGTAAATTGGCACTTCTGCATACATTGTTCTAAAAAGTCTTAAAATGATACATTTCAAATTTTCTCGTTTGCTTCGATGATAGATGAGTTACATGTGATAATGTCTAAGAAGGCTGATATACTTCAGGGCAGACAAAGATATTGTTTTCTGGAAATGCAAGTGCAGGTGTTTAACTAAAATAAAATGACGAATAAAGACGAATTGTGCAATAAAAAAAGCTACAAACTATACTAGAGCCTTAACTGCTTGTGGCCCAATGAAAATATAAACAAATAATTGCCCTGTTCAAGAATTTTAATAAGCCTTTTGTTATAGCGTCCAGCAGAATGATTAAAACACTGACCAGCGTCTCGGCGATTCGTGGCGTCACTGTGGCTGGGACATAAAAGCTCGAACAGATTGTTGCGGCAATAAATGCTCTGGTGTTCTGGACTTGTGTACTGTGTTCAAGTTGCTACACCTTTCAAGAGTTGAACAGCAGAAATATAGATATTGGTCCCAGGAAACAAACCCACACATATGTCTGGGCTGCGCTTTTATTTATGTAGTTGACTGCAGCAATGCATACACTCGTAACGCTTTATGGGCATTAGAAAATCCTTGTTCAGCACTGTATAGGGGACATTTTAAAGCATTGTTTGTTGCTTGAAAGCTAAAGGGATAAATTGCACTCTTCATGAAGTTTTCTTGTACAAGAAGTGCAACCTGGAAGCCTGTAGTGACATGCAAATTTTAGGCTGTAAAGTGATGGCCAGCGGTCATATGGATCCAATCGTTTGCCTGTGCATGGTATTTTTGCCACTCCAGAAGACTTCTCTGCCGATTTATTTGGGGCACTATTTTTTGTTGCTTGTGATTCCTCTGCTCTTCTGTGATTTGTGAAGTGCCTTAAAGATCGAATGCAGCCCATGATCAGGTGTATACCTAGCAGCTATTTTATCTTTTGTGGGGCTGTTTACAAAGTTTTTTATGCGTGAACATGAGGCACATAGCTATTTTTCGAGTAAATTTTAAAAAAATTTCTGTCACTAAATGATTGTGACAGTCACTAAAATATATAGTGACTAAAAAATATAGTAATGTCACTAAAAAATATAGTCTTGACATCAATCAGAACATTGGTTTTCTCATTGGCTCACATAGGTCATACTTAGTAGAAAAATGTGTCTGCTTCTCAATGCCACCATCTTTACTCTGGCAGCCAGGAGATGGTGAATGGTCACCAGACCGATTTAGTACAGAAGCAGACTGTTCATAATCTTGCTCATTATTACTACAGTTTTTATCATTTAGTTTGCTTCAATTAAAAATTTTAATCTCAGCCAATTCGTCATTGGCTTCGTTATTAAATTTTGTCAGAAGTAATGAGAAGCCTCAACGCCTCCTCAACATCTCCGTGTAATCTTCATTCTTTCAGTTGAATATCCATGTGAAAAAAAAAAAAATGCCAGGCCTGCGCTGATTGTGCAGCACAGTCACAGCAAAATCTGGAAGAGCGGCCTTTATAGAGCCTTTTTTCAACGTTCTTTTGGTAACTGCTGCAAGAACAGTTGCAGGGTACCCACTATGCCATTACTCATCGTAATCTGTATGCAGGGGGGAAGGATTCACCATAGTAATTCTTTTTCATTCTTTGGAGAAAAATTGTGCTCGCTACACTTGTCCAATGAATTTTGTGCAATTTCCTGATCCTGTTGTTGACGACGACAGAGAATTATGGCTCAGGCTTTTGTAATGGATTGGAGCATTCGGCGATCCACTGGTTACCCAATTTGCATTGTATGACGCCTCATTCTTCCTTTGCTGTTCTAAGACGCTTTATGACTCATATTAACAAGATTCGTTTCCTGGCAAGAAGCCTGCCTAGGGTTGATTTGCAACGAAGTTTCAAGCACCGGCGCGTCTGAGTGGTAGAATACTGGGCTGGCATGCAGGGGACCCAAGTTCAAGTCTCATTGTGTCATTGGTGTTTATTTACTTAGTTTTTTTTTAAATTTTGTGTGATAGTGGTTACGGACAGTGGCAGTGGCGGCGGCAAACAAATATGGCGCAGGCTACCCTTGTTGTTATCTCATAATAGTTTTTGCTGTAAAATTATGCAGCAATCACTAAAGCTGGTTGTCGAAGTCAACTCATTTAAGCAATTTTAATGAGCACTGTGCTTCATCATCATTCACTAAATCACTGGTGCACCTGTACAGCCATGGGATATGCCATGTAAAAGTTACTGCTTAGATATGTTATGAATGTTGTTCAACACATTCACAAAATGATTATTTTCTACATGAAGGGCGATCACTACTCATGCGGCATCATATTGCCAACTTTACACGTGTGAATATATGAGCAGGCACCTTCCACTGGACCACTAGGTTGCGAAGAAAGTTTTTTGCTATAAAAAACATGCTGCCCTGGTGCCGCACAGGCACAACATAACATTGTTGGCCCAGCCAGTGTTACATCACCATGCATCTCATGAAGATGAAAGCCCAGCCAGCACATACGTGTGTGGGGCTTTTTAATGCATGAGGACGCAATATTTGCAGTGACAACTAGAATATTTCGCAGTGATAACTCGCAACGCTTGCGGTGATAACTTGCCTATGGAAAATTTAATGTGTAAATTTCAGTGCCTTTGAGAAGCTCTCTGACAAAATGTGATCCTGAGATCATAAAGTGTAGAGCTATAACTAACATTGATTGTGTACTATGTAGGAAGCAGGGTGTCTACCAACCTGGAAAACCTGGAAAAGTCAGGGAATTTCTTAAAAACCTGGCCAGGTCATGGAAACTGACAGCAGTTCTGTGTGACTGTCACAAAAATAAGCATTACCATTGATCAAAGCTTAAAAAGTTTCTCTCTCAGCTGCAACTACAGTGAGCTGCTAGAAGGCTTGTGGAAAAAAAAAAAAAAGACAGTGCATAACTTTTGCTTCTTGGTGTTAACGCGAAATGATACACTGACCCGTAAAACATAAAGTTTACTTACATTTCGGCACCCGATAGGGGAGGGAGCCTTGTTCACAATAAAAGCCATAAGAAAGGCACAGCATACTTAAGTATGCCTAAATACGTGACGTAAGCAGCGAGAGTACATTGTCAGAAGCGTCCCATCACTCCTGTTCAGCGTATGTGCAGTCGTCTGTATCTGGATTCCAGGTGCAGGCATGATACAAGCTTCTTTCAAATGCAGAGCATTTTACAGTTGCACCTACTCGCAAATCCTGCGTCGGTAGAAGTGTCTACACCCCTACTGCGCATACTCGCGTCTTGTGCCAACTGTCGCTCCCCCACTCTCTCGCCTCGCAAGGCCGACGCAGGCAGCGTCTGCTAGTGAAAACAGACTGCTTGCGCTGCACATCCGTTCACTGACCACCCCGTAAATGTAAGCACTGCATCGGGCATTCGGAATCGAGTCAAGGGCGTCTTTACTTGGCTTTTTCCTGACTTTACACTTTGCTTAACACAAATAGATCCAATGGAAGCAACAGTACCTTCAGCCAGTAGTGGGGCAAGTGTCCCACCACTCGTTGAAAGGAACGCTTCTCCTTTATTCAATAAATACAAATAATAAAGGCAAAGTAACAATTAAGCATTCGCAAACCTTACCCAATCACGTAACATTCACGCATTACCCCTACCACTCCGTGGCACATTTACTTGAGTCCCCACCCCCACATTTACTGGAGTTCCCACCCCCCTATCCCGTGGGAAAATGCAGGCTTTTTCATTGTCCTGAACACGAGATTTTTACTAGTCTATTGGTGGTCCGTAGATTCCGCGTGTTCAGCGAGGGCAGTCGGAGCCACACGTCGTTTCGTGGCGTCATATTTGTGTGGTTTAACTTTTACCAGTTTCACCGATGTATTGGTTGTCAAAATTGTGGCACGCCTATGGCATAAACAAGACACGCAATTTCTGCTCAGCAACTTGTCCTTCACATTGACTAAAGCATTCCTTAGCTTCCATGTTGGTACATTCACTATTTTGATGTCTGTTGCTTCTACATATCACACAGCATATTTGACTTTTGAACCACAACTTTACTCATGTCTGTGACTTTATGCATGTTTGTCTACGCACGATTTCAGCTTGGCTTGAAGGCCGTCTGGTTTGTCTAGGCTAGAACTGCCTGCCATCAGCAGAAGCTTGCTGGGTCGCTCATGGTATTTTTAATAAATCAAATATAATTAATTTTAACAATTATTATTATTATTATTATTATTATTATTATTATTATTATTATTATTATTGTTCTTGTTGTTGTTGTTGTTGCAACAGAAAATATCCTCAGCTACACACTTATTACTGGTAGTCGTGTTGCAACGGTAGCACTTGGTAACTTCAGCTAAATTTTTCATTTCAGTTTCATGAGATTGAGTAAATTAATTTGCAATTATTTTTCAGTGTCACGTCCACATCAGAGTACGTAAATCAAGGTATCGTGCCGACATTCATGATTCATCTGTGGAATCAAGGAGGCTGTTGCACCTTGATAGATTCATTCTTGCCACCACATATTCAAATGTCGGCACTTTAAACAATGTCCCCAGCTTTCATTGCACTTCAAGTATCAGAGCCCAGAGACATAAAATACAGACATGCATGTGCTCAGCAGAAAAAGAAGAAAAAAAAGAAAAAAATTTTGCGGTACAGCTCTATCCTTGCAATGTTGTCGTTACTCATCAAGGCATGGTACACAGAATACGTGAGTAGTAATTTATTTTTATTTTTTGCTGAAAAGAATATTTTACAGGTGGGAAAATTGAGTGGCGATGCAAATCAATAGTAAATGCAACAATCCAGGTCGAATCAGATCAGAATCAGAGAATTCAATCCACATCTTAAATAGTTGAGTCAGTAAATACAGCAGTTCAGGTCAACCTAATTCAATCAAATCTACATACTAAGCGGCGTTGGCTACAGCCATTATAGTAAAATAGATTATACTCCAGTGGCAGATTTGGCCAGGCTCCTGCGTCCTTATTTTACACGGATGCCACAAGATGGCATCGCTTCTATGTTTTCTAGCAGCTTTGACTGCGATGTCTGACTGTCGTAGGCTCCTTCAAACTTTCATCTACGGTTATTTTAACTTGTGTTCTTGCTTCCTGGTTCTTCCGAACATTGAACAGCTGACTTGCTCACTGCCTGGTTCAGGGGTTTTATTTTGGCCAGATCTACATGTTTTTTTCATATTTACTGTACGTGCTCAGACTATTCTGAGTACGTCTGGTAAATATGTTTACTTATATGGAGCGCTTGGCTTTTTTTGTTTCCACTCGAGGGTTTGTTTACAGTGCACAGATTTTTCCATGCAAACGTAATGGTCATGGAATTCGCTTTTAATCATCATGGAAAACCTGGAAAAGTCAGGGAATTTAGAAGTATCAAATTGGTAGACACCCTGGGAAGGGCATGAATAAGTACGACATTGGTCCTGATGTAGAACAGTGAAGCAAGTAGCGCTCCACTATGGCTGTATATGCCTTAGCCATCTCACGTTTTTATGCTTCAGGCCATGGTGGGGATGGATTTCTCAAGTTTCAAGATTCTGAAGAAGTCACAAATGTTGAGCTGGCGGATGCATTTGAGCAGATGTGGCAGAAACGGAGGTGGGTAATTATTATGCAAGTATTGAGCATTGACGTATTGATTATTGAGCTTGTGTGCTTGCTGCTAAAAAAAAAAACAGCTGTTTTAGTGTTATAGTGAAGTTCCATTGCATGGCACAAATTCCACAGTAGTATGACATTCATGGTGTCAACAGCA
This sequence comes from Rhipicephalus annulatus, assembly GCA_013436015.1. Taxonomy (NCBI): domain Eukaryota; kingdom Metazoa; phylum Arthropoda; class Arachnida; order Ixodida; family Ixodidae; genus Rhipicephalus; species Rhipicephalus annulatus. The sequence continues at coordinate 83,397 of WOVY01000458.1, forward strand.
GTATTGGATATAGTTGCAAATTGGCAGACTGGATTGTCCAGCAGCATTTCATTGTGCAAATAGTAATGGTATACCCCTGCATTTTGGATATGATGCCTGTGTGTCTAGACCCCACTGGCTGCATATATGCAGATGTGCTCTCATATACTATTAACAGTGAAAATAAAAGCTAAAGTGAGAAGTACTAAATAAGACATTGATAAAACGATAAAATTCTGCTTTGGGTTTTCCATTGTCTTGCACCGTTTCATCTTGCACCTCATTCTTTTATTGCTAAGTCGCACAATGCCAAAATGCAGATGTCCTTGCTTCACAGCGCATGTCAAGTGTACACCATGTTAGGTCCCAGAACTGCAAAAACAATTTCAAGAAGCGTATATATGGTCTGGTAAAATCGTGCATAGTCTAGGAAGCCACATTTGTATAGCACTGCAGGTTACTGCGCAAGCCACAGGCAACGTCAACGTATAAAGAATATTTCTTTCATGCAGTCTTCGTGTGCATGCATAGTATTATTATTGCTTTAGTAAATTGGCACATGATGTTAGTGTTATGGGGAGGTGGTGGTTTCTAATAGATGGTTTCCTGTACTCTGTCTCGTATGCTGAGAGCTAAGTGAAAACGAAAGCAGGATTCATCCAGTGAGAAACATGAACACACGCATGTCTCCATAGCCTAGTAGTATCTGCTTTTGAAAGCACACAGTGTAGTTTGGAGCTGTTTGCTGACAGCAAACTACTTTGTCTTGACCAATGAAACCCAAAAACGGAAATGCAGTGAAAGGTTGCGTTATGTCTTGGTTGTAATAGCCACAATTCGATAATTGATGGGTCCATGCCATCAGAGGAATGCAAAAGCATTTATGTATCATGCTTTACGCACACATTTCAAAAAGCTTATCCAGAGCCCTCCGCTATGCCATCTCTTCGAAAATGCTGTGCAATATCAATATATTACCCCCGCCTCAAACCTTATCTACCCGTAAAATTTATGATGAAAAAATATTTTTGGCCACTGTGTACATCCCACAAAGTGCTGAGCCGGTGCTATATAGGTACACATGTGAATAATCAGTCAGACAAGCAGGTGTTTTTCGATTTCGATTTCGATTTTTTCGATTCGTTTTGCTAGAACATTAATACAATCAGCCTTGCAGTTTTTTTCTTGTCTAGGCACTAAAGTAGGGAGCTTGGTTTACACTCCTGCGGAATAAAACATGCTACTATAAGTTATTGTGAAGTCTGACATTAACTGTAAAAAGAAAAAAGATAAATAAGAAGGGCTGAAGAGCTAGCATAAAAAGGACGCAGTGGGGACCTTTGTTCGGACAAGGCCTTGTTAAGATGAGGCTATCAGACTACATTACGTGCTCAAGTAGCTGTACAACAAAATATGCACAGTTTTCATAAAGGTTATTTTGTTAACTATTAAGTGTTATATGAAATTACATGTGTCAGGCCTAAAGTCTTAGCTGCACTGCTGTGAATTCGAGAGACTGTGTATGAACTTCCTCATCTGAAACCATTCCTTCTTGCTAAAAACTCATTCGTCTAAATATTGTCGAGTATGTGTGTTCATTTTTTAAAGGTGTTGCGATAAGAAATTGGAGCTGCCTCGTTGTGATTTTCATTGTTTTAATAAGAATTGGGCATGCTGATTTTAAAATATTTTTTGCAAATTATGTACTTTATAATGAATAATGCCTACTCGAAACTTGCGCTCCTAAAATGACAGTGTGCACTGCTGGCCACCATTGGCACTAATCTGTGATGTCATCTTAAAACATTTGAAATTGTGAACATACCTTAACCTTCGTTTCCTCTAAATAAATGTATATGAAAGCTAGGAAGTAAAAGAATACGGCCATTTTAGAGCTCACGGTACTGATAAAAGCCCATAAGCTAACTTGCCTTGAATGTGACATCTGAACGTGTTGCCCAATTTGCCTGTTCTCTGCCCCTTTTTGGTACAGTGGACAGTGCCTCCAGTGACATCTTGTAAACATGCAGAGCTCTTTTAGCTGCCTCTGAGAGCTACCAATGTAAGTGACTAAGCGGCATGGTGGCAAGCGCTGTTTTGCAGTGCCTCTTCATAACTTGTGGCTGGAGGCAAGGCATTTATGATTGGTTCAAGCCAGATGCTCTCTATGAAAAAAAAAAAATGTTCCAGACATGTGAGTTAATGTTATAATTAACGACGCTGCTGCTCGGCCTAATCTGCTACTTTGGAGTTGCAAGGTTTGTGTCTACAGTCAAAGTATTATGATTCTGTGAACCTTTTTCAACTATGCCTGAACAGACCTTGCTGCGCAGCCATGTTTTGTTGCCAACAGAAAATGTTCATTCGCTGAATAAAATGATGTGCGCTGTAGAGGGAAACGAACATTGTGCCACTGCACACTCTTTTATGCTAGTTATACATGTGGCTTGAAAATGGCCATTAAAAGTAAAGCACTTGATTTATTCAATTAATTTCGTAATTTGTGCACATTTATTTGATTGCAGGTACCATGAGATTTTCTTCATGATTGACACATGCCAGGCAGAGTCCATGTTTAAGCGTTTTTATTCGCCCAATATTCTTGCTGTGGCCAGCAGCAAGATTGGTGAAGACTCGCTCTCGGTGAGCTTACTTGATAGTGCGTGTACTGTCTTGTGCTAATACATAGTGTATATATTTAATGAAGATCTCACTTTGAGATGATCGATGGATAAAATAACTTTATTAATGTCCAATAGGTTGCGCTAATGTCCTAGCCCAAAGCGGGCTGCTCCCACATTGGGACCGAAAGACCTAGTCTTTCAGGCACTTCGCGGGCCTGTTGAACTGCCCATAATTGTCCCTCCAATGTAGGACTGCATAAGGGTGTATTCCTTCGTCCCATCCTTGTCGCCAGTGTCACGATCTGTACCGAAGACCACTGACGAGAGGAAGGGCCGAGGTGCCACTATCTGACAAGGACGACACCACACGCATGGTGGAGTAACAGCTACTGACTGCTGAGCAGCGCTCGTCAGTGTTTATTTTTCAAGCACGACCAAGGTTGCCTGCCGAACTTGGCGAGGTAATGAAAATAGGCTATAGGCAGGGCGCCACACGCTCATTACACACCTCACCCCCAGTTATTACACACACAAAAAAAAATTACAAGTCCCAGCCGGTTCAGCGTTGCTTTAGGTTGGCAAAAATCTATCTGGTGCCCTTCGTCGTCGGTTGCTCCGCCTGGGTACAGGTGTTGAGGGACTAGGTGCGGTAGCACTCGGTGCTGCCTGAGCCGCTCTCGGTTTCGTCCTGAGATTCTGCCGTGGTTGGCAGGGGTGGCACTGAACTTGCCAGTGGCCCAACTAGTGGCGCACAACTGCAGGCGCCTATTCCTTATGAAGCGGTTGTCTCACTGGCCGCAACTGGTGCTGCCGCGGATGAAAGTCCGGTCCCACGGTTAGCCCTCACATGGTCAGCATGTCGGTGACATGTAGTTTCATCCTGCATTTGTATGAGCAGGTAGAAGGAGCTTGCAGGCGAGACCACTTGTCAAGCAGACCAGGGTGGGCCAGAACAGAAATTCCTGGCGAATATTGGCATTCCGGGCTCGGGCAATAGCCCAGTACGGCACCCTTTGTCAGCAGCCAGCTTCTGTTTCAGCTGTTTGAGGAGCGCCGTGGACCAGAGGTCTGGGTGCAGAATGTCTAACGGTGTCTTCACCACCCGTTCAAACAAAAACTCGCAGGAGGCACGGCTGTTGACTTCATGAGGTGTGGTCCAATACTGAACGAGTTTGCGGGCGACCTGCGTACAGAAATTCCCCACCTGGCTCTTAAGTTTATCATTAATCGTCTGCACCAGCCACTCTGCTGCACCATTTAAAGCAGGGTGATACAGAGGAACCATCACTCGGCGGATTCTGTTCTTTGTCAGCCAGGCCAGATACTGTGCGCTAGGGAAAGTGGGCCCTTTATCGGAGACTATGATGTCCGGCAGCCCCTGGGCTGCAAGGATCTGCCGCAGTGCTGCAATGGTCGCACCTGCTGACGGAGTGGTGACAGGTATAATCTCCACCCACTTTGAGAATGCTTCAACCACCACCAGGAAGTTGTAACCTTTGAAGGGGCCCCCAAAATCCACGTGAAGGCAGGACCAGGGCCTCTGGGGGAATGGCCATGGGGTGATCTTCACATGACCCGCTGATGTTCTTGGCAGACTTGGCAGCTCCGCACCATGTGAGCAATGTCCTGGTCCAGTCCAGGCCACCAAACAAGGGACCGGGCCACCATTTTTGTCTTTTCCACGCCAGGATGCCCCGCGTGCAGCTACTGCAGGACCCTGAACCGGAGACTTTGTGGGATCGCCACCCTGGAACCCCAAAGTAGGCAGCCTTGCTCCAGGCTCAGCTCAGCTGCCTTGTGGCTGTAGGGCTGTTGCACCAATTCCTCCCCTCGGCATACTGCCTTCACCACCTGGGACAGGGCCGGGTCCCGACTGGTCGCCTGCGACACAGCAGATTTGGAGATTACCTCGGGGTACGCATGCTCCAGCATGAGCACTTAAGCTGGCTCTGGAACAGCTGCAGGCACCTCTGGCAGCGGCAACCGGCTCAGGGCATCAGCAGGCCCCAGGTCTTTTCCCGGACGGTACACCAACTGGAGCTGTAGGTTGCCAGCTTCAAGGCCCATCATACCACTCAAGGTGATGCCTGCACGGGGACCGCCTTGACTGGCCCCAGTAGCCCAAGCAGTGGTTTATGGTCCGTGACTGCCTCGAACTTTCGGCCCCACAGATACTGGTGAAAATGCTCGACCCCAAACATGAGGGCGAGGCCTTCCTTATCCAGCTGGCTGTAACGCTGCTCTGCTATGTGAAGACGGCGAGAAGCAAACCACACCGGGCATTCTTGGCCATCCTTGTCGTCTTTGTGGGCTAGGGCGGCTCCTACACCGTATGGTGATGCGTCTACAGTAAGAACAACAGGCTTGACTGGATTGAAGTGCACCAGCGCCGGTGCCTTGGTGATTAGCTGTTTACTGTGCTCAAAGGCCATGTCCTGCTCCTTCTTCAGTACCCAAGGCTGGCCATCTCGAAGCAGAATGTGTAGTGGCTGCAGATGCGCAGACAGGTTGGGCAGGAACCTCCTGTAAAAATTTATGAGGCCAAGGTAGCTTTGCAGTTCTTTTTTGTTTCGGAGCTTTGGCGCCTACAGAACAGCTTCAACTTTGGGGGGGGTCGGAGTCAGGCCGGCCTGGGAGATGACGTGTCCCATGTATTCTACACTAGAAACCAGAAACATGCACTTTTCATGCTTGAGCTTGAGACCAGCATTCTGAAGTCTGGCCAGAACGTGCAGATTCTGCAGGTGGTCTCCGTCGTCAATACCAGTGACGAGGATATCGTCCAAGTACACTGCGATGTGCCTCATGCTCCCGAAGAGGTAGTCCATCTCTCTCTGAAAAATGGCTGCTGCCAAGGCCACGCCGATTGGTAAACGTGTATATTGGAAAAGCCCCGTAGTTGTCGATAATGTGACGTATTGCTGTGAGGCCTCCTGGAGCACCAACTGCTGGCACGCATCTTTGAGGTCAAGCTTCGTGAATTTCTGGCCACCAGACAAAGCTGATCAGAGATATTCAATCCGAGGTAGGGGTTTGATCGTAACCTTGAAATCCCCACAGATTCTGACACAACCGTCGGGCTTGGGAACTGCAACGATGGGAGCAGCCCAATCTGCAGTCCTGACTGGTACCAGGATGCCTTCTCGCTGGAACCGTTGGAGCTCCTGGGTGACTCCGTCCTTAAGTGCGAATGGCAGCGGGCGAGGCTCGAAAAACCGAGGCCGGACTCCCTCAGGTACATAGATGACAGCAGTCGTACCTGCGAATGTGCCCACCCCTGGCTTGAACAGTGGCTGGAACTCTGTTAGGAGGCTCAGGATGTCTTGAGGATGTCTTGTACGTCATATAGGGCTGCTTCCTGGCCCTCTGGCAGCCGAATACCCAGTGCGCAAATCCAATTCCTGCCAAGCTGTGTTGGTGATGACCCCGTGGCCAAATGCAGAGGAAGGGTAGCTTCCCTGTTACCAAAACGAACACTGACCTGGGCCTGGCCTTGGACCTGGGAATGCTCGCCCGAGTAACTTCGCAGCATGCCTGAAGCCTTGACGGCCACTCCGGGGAAGGTCCTTTTGAAAAGTTTGTCAGCCATGGCTTGCGCAATGGCCCCTGTGTCCAGTTCTATGAAAATTGGGCGCTTGCAAATTTCGGCGGTTAGTACGTACGACAGTACAGACGGTGGACAAGGCTCTGTGCCACCTGTCGAAAATAGGCGGGCCCACGGTCACAACGTTGAGCCTGGCCGTGGAGGAACCCGAGCCTGCTGTCGCACTTCCCCGCCGCCACTTGCGACGCCTACCCTGACCGCGGGCTGGTGTGGAACCTGGGCTTGATTCAGGCTACTGCTGTGGTCCGCTGTTCTGCTTCCCCATTCGGCATACTCGTGCAAGGTACCCAGTTTTTCCGCACATGAAGCACTGCGAATGTACCAACTGGCACTGTGAGGGGGAATGGGCGTCACCACAGCCACTGCATCAACCGCCCCTTGCCACCATCTTGTTGACCGCAGCTTTCGTTGACGCCGCACGTGTAATCTCGCTGGCGTCTTTTGTCGCCGCGTCTATCGCCAGTGCTGCTTTCACCACGTCATCCAGCGAGGGGTCGGGAAGTTCTAGGAGACGCGTCTGCATGCCGGGGTTGTTTATGCCGCAGACGAAACGGACCCGTAGCAGCGAGTCCAGCTGGTCCCTGAAAGCGCAGGTACTCGCCAAACCTCGTAGCGCAGCAACGAACTGCCCGAGGCTCTCCCCTTTCCGGCGGCTCCGGTTGTTGAAGTGGAAACGCCCCATTACCTAGGACGAAGCCATACTGAAGTGCGAGCGCAGTGGAGTCAGCAACTCACTGAGCGTCTTGGTATGCGGTGTAGCTGTTCTTAGGAGGTCGAGCAGGAGACTGAAGACTTGGGTTCCGCAACTTTCCAAGAAAATGTCCCGTTGTTTCTTCTCAGGCGTGTTGTTAGTGCGGAAAAAACACGTTAACTTGCTCCTCATAGATGGGCCAGGTGGACCCGTCTCCCTCGAACGGCTCTAGCCTTCTGTACAGCGGCATGGCGTCAGATATGGGGGGCGTTGTTTTGCTGCTCTCGATGGCGTGGGTCGACTCGTTGACTGAACTCGTCGCCCGTGTCACGATCTGTCTCGAAGACCGTGGACAAGAAGGAGGGCCGAGGCGCCGCTCTCTGACAAGGACGACACCACACGTATGGTGGAGTAACAGCTACTGACTGCCGAGCAGCGCTCGTCAGTGTTTATGTTCCAAGCACGACCAAGGTTGCCTGCCTTGGTCGTGCCAGGCAAGGTAATGAAACTAAGCAAGCTAATGAAACCAGGCAAGGTAATGAAACTAGGTTAGGCAGGGCGCCACACGCTTGTTACAGATGAAAGCATTTATTATTCAAATGCATAGAAAACAGGGAGGGTCCCTATTCCAGGACACCTACGGCAAACTCTGCAATTGCCCAGGCCAGCAGAATGAGTTCCTGACAGACCTAGGGGGCACCGTCTTGAAGGGTGCCTTCCCACTGCTGTGGGGCACAGGTGGACCGAAGGATTGGTGGGAGGGGAGAGAAGTAGGTGGCGGTGGCTCTACGGTGACAACAAAAGTTGTGGGGATAGCACCACATTCTGGACAGGCATTGGTATAACGAGTCGGGTATATTTTATTCAGAAAAGTAGGGTCTACAGCCTCCTCTTGCGTGAAGTATTCTGGTGGGACTTGGTATTGCTGTCGTTGGCGTAATGTTGTGTGACTTCGTGATATGTGAGAAGTGGGGAACTGTGAGATTTGGGCAATGAGTTAATCAATTTTCTAGCTTAGGGCTGTTCAAAAGCAGCATTTTTTCACAGAATATTTTTGATGATATTCCTTCTGCGTAAAACTGACAAAACTTTGGACAGGCTTAAGCAACAGCACCATGGCAGAAAGCCACGCCATGATGATATGGCATTTGGCCATGAAGCCCATGACTCATACAAAGGTTGCAGTCAATATTGTCACGATGGTGTTTCGCGGACGAAGGTAGCAGACTGGATGTTCAGGTTAAACTGTTTAATGGGCCGAACTTGTGGCCACATAAGAGGAAAGTCAGATTAAAGCAAGACACTGGCACTGATAGCGGTGAACAGGGCGTCGGCCGTCTATGAACTGACAGGCGGCATAGCGCGTCACCATTCATACAAGTGCCGTCGAATATTTCACTCTTATTACTAGCCGTTGCGCAAGCTCTGGAATAATCTTGCGCATTTATGCATTGCGCGCAATCTCAACAGAACAATCTACAATGATCATGTACCTTCTCGATCAATGAGGTGCAGTTTGCACTGAGCATTCCTGACAGGCTTTGGGGGAGAAAACCAAATGAAGCAAAAGTGAAAATAAGAAACACGCTTGGAAATATGATATCTTTAGCCATGTGGCTGAATATATTGCCCTGCCTGCGACAGTGGTACAAGTTGTGGACAGCTGTAGACAACTTGGAAAATAGAATCTCGTCCCCTTGAAGGGATACTGAAAGAGTTTCTTAAAGTTCTGTCAGTGTTTATGCTAGAGCATCATAACCATTTGCACCACTAATTTAGCGACACACCATGTACCACGGCCGCTACGAACAATTATATATTACCCTCCATCTCAACCCTGCTGTGTCTTCTCAACTCGCAGACACTCTGGCATTGCTGGCTATCGCAAAGCTCTCATGAGTGCATTTGACAATCAGAGCTTCACCCAATCTAGATAGATTTCCGAGATTGCACACAGACACACCGTCTGACAACAGAGACGAAAATCACAGAGTGGTTGATATCTCTGCTCCGACAGGTGCTGCCACTCTACCAGCCGATCTTACCTCCATGCATGCCGCAGTGAATCAGATCAGCAGCCTGGGTGACGTCGCGCAACCAGAGGCTGTCGTACTGTAAATGGGTGGTTTAGAACGCATGTGACTGAGCTGCAGCGATTTGTAGCTTTATATTATTCAGCGCCCCATCACCCGCCTTTCTTCAGTTGGTGATGACCTGTATGAATACGCACAGAATCGCTGATTCTCAGGATACAGTAGGCATGCATGCAGATAAGTTTTTATAGGCCTATCTCGTCTCTGCGTTTGTGTCATATGATGGTAAAATTTCTTTACAGTGTAAGGTGGTATGTACCGGGTCAAATGTTGCTTCTTTATTGTGTAACATTTTATTGCGATTGCAATTATGTGAACACTCTTAGCTAAACTTTGCCGTCAGCGTCGCCATCACTCACCCTATATGTATAGGTATCTATATATGTGAAAACACAAGAAAGAAAAATAATTCAGGAAAAGACTCCAATGTGTGGAATCGAATGTGGGACCTATGAATCGTGAGTGCGAGGCGTTAATCATTGAGTCATGAAGGAGCATCTCCTTCAACGTTCAAATGGCAAGCTATTTATATCTGCCACTTACCACTGGTGATGGGCATCTGAGGGCATCACCAGCATAGATGGCACAAAAGCGCCCGTCGCCACACCGTCACTATGCGGCGGCGCGCACTCTCATCTCCCACGCGTACATTGCCCCGCAGAGAGGGAGCAAGGTGGACGCTAATGTGCGCGCTTATCTCGTGGTGGGGCAATCGTACGTCTTGGCTGGCCTTAGGCTTTCACCGGAACGATTCTGTTGTAGTTACTGGGTGCACTAAGGTCACTGCGATCGTTGCAGTCTCTGTTCGTGAAAAGAGCGTGCTTTTTTGTGATTTTTTTCTTTCTCAGGTTAACATAACACTGGAACAAATTTTGAGTAGTGAACAGGTTTTAAAAGTTCCTAACTACGTCGATGATTTTGTAATTCTGCTCACAAAACAGAAGAATTCAAACAACCATCTAATAGATAATGTTTTAAACGCCTTTTGGCAGATTGGCTTGGCTTATGCTTCACGCGTGAGTTGCCTGACGATGGAATCCTGCAGTTTTTAGATATGAAAGCAAAGTCCATCAGTACATTTACTGGTCATGAAGCTGCGCTGTAACTCTATGGGAGAGCCTTGTGCACAGCTAGCGGAAGCCGTGGGGCGGTGCTGCGTTCCCGCTGGTGGCATCAGGGAGACTGAGGCCGCTACCATAGCATGTCACCACGCGTTTTTAATCGCATGTTTGGTGGTGTGCGCAATGTGCCTGATCGAAAAGAATGCCACATACATGTGACGTACATGGATATCCATCCAGTTACAAAGGGAAATGACGAAAAAGTGCCTATGTCCTCGCTGCCTATACAGTGAACAGCGGGAAACAAGGGAGCGCGCTATACCGCGATTAGAAAATGGTGGTTTCACATTTGATCTCTTGCAAGTGCAAGGCGTGCGAAAAGCACTTCGATGAGAGTGGGATCATCGCGCGAACAAGTGGCTAATCAGAGGAGTTGTGAAGACGCCACATTATGTTCCAAAACTTTTGCTGGGCTCTGTGCCAAGAATTTTCCACGGCCTCCCCACATGTTTGTCTAGTGCAAAAAGGTCCAGAGCTCGCCCCCTATCAAGTGTCGCCGCCAACTGTCAGCTGAGCCGGATACTGTTGAGCCTGTATCGACACTGTGCATGAGCCCCTTTGACACAGCTGCGGTAATGACGCTGTTAATGAAAGTGAGAATACTGGTCGCCCCTGTTTCGTTACATGCCAGTAATACGGAAGCACAATGAGTAAAATGCTAGCTGTTTTTTTTTGTACAGGCACTGAGATGCTCAAATGTGTAGAGGTGACATGCCGAACAGACGGAGCTATATGCAGCTCCTCACAGCTTGAAAAATTCAAAGCACACATCCGTTGCTTGTAACAGAGACTTCAGTGCTACCAATTGAAGCTTTATAGGGTGATGGCGCACGAGACGATGCACAAAAAAAAACTATACAAAACTTGTGCAAGCTGTGAAAGCTTGAGAAGTTACTTCTCTATATTGATGCATCATGAGCATGAAAAGGTAATTTATTGTGTCACATCTTGATGCTGCCGGCGTGGGAAGCAGTCGGTGAATTGTAACATTTGAGGAGGCATGTAAGGCCTTTGCCTTAACAGTAAAACATTTTGAAGCAAAAAAAAAAAAAACACGGCATGAGTAAGCTTCAAAGCAGCGTAAAGGACTGGCTGGAAAACTACATTGCATGACCAACCAAACTTGAAATGCACTACGGCCCCGTAGTGATAAATCAACGCAACAAAAAATACGAATACAGGCAAAGCTGTATGGAGCATTGCTTGATCCTCATCACTTGCTAAATTTAAAGCACTGATTAATTCAAACTGGTTGCTTGTTAAAATACGAGGCTAGTCTAGGATATATATCTTCGTATAGAAACACTAAATGTACATATATATCCTGAAATATTGGATATGCGCTAGCCAGAGTTGCAACAACTGCACTTTCGTGACGCGTGAAGGCCCAGGTCCACCAGAGTCATTCAAAAATTTTGGTTGTCCACAAATTTTCACTAGATGCTTCAGGCAAAAAAGTCACAGTTTCGCCGCAAGGGCGAAGCAATGAATGCGATAGCAACAACTTGGCATGTAATGCTGCGAACGGCAAGCAAATCCAAATGTGCAGCGCGCTGCTCACGCACAAATGATGCATGAAAACAACATACACAGGAAAAGAGCGAACTAACAACGTTTTCTGCTTGACACTTAACACGCTGTTTAAACAAAAATGACGCACGATATGTAATCACAAGTACAGATGAGGGCAGACTAACAAGTGTCCCGGTTGTTTACTTCGCTCTGTATGAAAAGCACGCTCTTTTTTGCAAATGGGGCCTGTGCAGCAAGCAAAGTGACCTTTGTGGACCCGGCAACTAACTCGATCGTTCCGGTGAAAGCCAAAGGCACACGATTCTCCCCACAGAAGGATAGGCTCGTGTGCACAAGCATCTAACCCCCTCCCCCATTCGCAGGACAAAGTATGTGTGGGAGATAAGCATGGCGCCAAGTGTGGGCGGCTTTTTTTTTTTTTTCTTTCTTGACATTTCACATACAGTATTAGACCGCTTATGAGGTAAATTGCGGGAGTCTCGAATAACCGCACTATAAACGATACCGCATGCCAACTGGTGCATCCTGAGAGGGCATCACTCTGTATACATGCTCACTAAACATTTTTTTTCCCTTTGCTATGCCTATAGCTTCATGTTTTTTAATTACATTACAATTTTACAGAAACTTTCAGGCTGGCTGTACTGTGCCATTGCATTTGTATTTTTCTTGCAGCACCATGGTGACCCGACAATAGGAGTATATGTCATTGATAGGTACACATACTATGCACTCATGTTCCTTGAGGAGGTCAACACCAACAACACCAAGACTATGGCCCAGTTTGTGAGTATTGAATCGATTGGTGCTTATTAACTACAAGTAGTTTCTCCTTCTCTATGGAGGCACTGTATATTTTAGTTGTACTAGTTTATTTGAAGTTATGTTCGGACCAAGTACGTTTTTCACCATTGAAGGCATTTGCTGGAGCTCATATATCTTAGCACATTGAGTTCTTGCTGTTATTGGCCACTTGGCACCCCTAATCAGAAGAATCTGAAAAGAAATCAATCGCTGTAAAATGTGACTGTGTTGTCAGCTTGCCTGTTATTGAATAATTTGCCATCAGCATTAATGAACGTGCAGGCAGAGTAGTATCACGGCAGCTGGATAAAAAACAAGGTGCAGCCTGCTGTGTCACGTTGCCGCCAATGGGTGAGCGCGTCTGGGCAGAGTTGACAGTTTCAGCCGCTTTTTTGCGGAGGGTGCTGACGCTCCATTCATCGAAGCTGATGGCATTTTGTGTTTTAATGTGGTTGCGTGAAGAGTTGTGAATGTCTGTGTGCTTTCTCGTGTTTTATTTTGTGTGCAATCGTGTGTGGAGGGCAGTTTGCCTCATGTTTCCTGTGATCGAGTACGATTATTTGGTGCACGTGTGTGTGGCAGACGTTTTTTTTAGTGGTGTGATGCCGTGAAGCTTTAGTGTGCCGCTGAGCAGCTCGGACGCGAAAAAAAAGACTACTTTGAAGCACCAATGTATTCCCCTGCAATCTACAGCTGCAAAAAGCGTATCGGGATGTGCATTATTCGTAACAGAGCACTTATTTTTGTTACAAGCGAGCGCTGATGTAGACTCGCGCCGACGGCTCGAGACAACAGCATTAAATAAATCATGTGTGCTTTTGTGGTGCGTTTCGGTGGGCCGATACGTCAGCCCTTAGAATCTGCCCGGCAATTGCCTCCCCACGAGTGGAATCAGTGACCCTTTTCATTTCTGGTTAGTCAAATGGGCAGCATTCATGGAGAGTATTGAGGACTATACTCCACGAGTGATTGGCCCTCCTAGGGCAAACTGTTCACGTATGTGGTGTAAAAGGTACTCCTAATAATGATTCAGAATAGAACCTGTAATGTACAGCCACTAAGCGTAGAAATGCGTGTGAAAGCGCTTTTCCTGGGAGAGGTGGTGGCGCCAGAGAAGGCGTGAGGTGAACTAGGCCCGTCCCGCCGTTTTGACGGCACACAGCAGGCCGCATCTTGTAATTTTTATCCAGTAGTCGTGGTTGTATCATATATATAAAGAAGCAAATTCAGCTCTCTTCCTTAAAGGGCTTTAAACCACTCGGGGATGGTGTTGCGATTGTGCACGAGCCAACCACCATCAGAATTTTTCACAATGGTGCCTTAATAGCGCAGCCGCACGGATTTGATGATTGAGAAGGGACCCGCGCTTCGCTTTTTTCTTTGCTAAGCTTTGATTAGTATCAGCTCGTCTCTCCTCCTGGTAGAGTGCTCCTTCTTGCTGTGTGAGGAGAAAGAGCAGTGAGCACACTTGCACAGGCTATTTTTATGAATGACATGGCTAGAGGAGAATGGTGACATCATGGCCAATGCTGGGGAATACCAAAAGGCCCATAGAGGACAAGGGATTGTGTCTTGGAATTTGTGGCGTGCCTGCAGTTCATAGTGCTGCCATGTTTGGCATTGTTCATTTTAACGGCATTCTGAACTTTATGCGTGAGTTTAGTCGAATTGTTAAAAAAATTATTGAAGATGCTTCAGGGGCCCTTCAATGAGGCCCTATTGACCTCTCTGTCGGAGTTTATTGCATCAAGAGTTGATTGCTGAAAAAAAAGTTCTTGAATCTATCAAGTATGAACAGAGTTACAAAGATTTTTCGCACACTTTGAGTGCCTTTTGTTTCCTTTCAAAACATTGAGCGTACTGAAAGAAAGCTACACAGAGGGAATCGGGGGTGGGGTTGAAAAAGAAATAAGGAGAGACATCAGTGTATGTCACTATCATCAGCACTTTCTTTTTACCTTTTCTTTAATGTGTAGGCTCACTTTAGATGTGATAATGAGTGTACTAGTGTCGCTACTAAATAATTCTGGCCCTGTACAAACTGTGGTGCCGTCATGTAGTGGCGCCTTTTGGCAGCCGCAGAAACTATGTAGCACAAGAATGTTCTGATTAACCAGTTGCTCTGCCCTTCCTTCCATTGACATAGTTAGGTCTGTCCATGATGAAATTTGCCGGGAGAGGAGCTAGTGGTTTATAGCCGGCTTTGAAACGTAATTGTAAGTTTTGTACTGTGTGCAGTGCTATAATATGTGGCTAACATATTCACAGCTTGACTACTGATCCGCAGCATTTTCTGACAATGTTCAAACAATGTTTCATGGCCCCTTTTAGTGGCAGTCTAGCTATCTTGCTATGATTTGTGGCACAACAAAAGGGTGAAGATTTGGTTCCTGGCACTCTAGTCAATGTGGATACAAAAACACGTCTACTAAGGCTTTCCTAATCGGACATGAAAGCCCTATGGTTTGTAACGTGAAGTTTTTTGGATTCATTGTAGTTCTGAATATTTACTTACTAATCAATATAAAAAGTAAATATTGATATCAATGAATATGCAAACAGCAAATGATTTCACTCAATGACAGCAAAAGCTTACATTACATTACTGGCGATGAAGAACAGTGCAGACACAACTGAGCAAGTGCTTCGCTTAGCCTCCCATTTTAACTTGTTATTGCAGCTGGGCTAGCTTCCCTTTCATATTGTACGAGTTCCTAGGTCTACCTACAAAATGAGTTTATTCTGTCATGCAAGCTATGTTTGTCGTAATCAACAACAACTTTGTGTTGCTTTTTCTAAAAACCTTACTTAATACCAAAGCTGGTGCAGTTGGCTAGATGGGAGCATAGTGTTTGGACTTAGCTTCTCGACATATGCCAACAATATTCTATGTTGCAGTTGCGTGTCTGTCCCAAGTCAGTGTGCATCTCGACAGCGGTGTCACGCAAGGATTTATTCACACGTAACCTGGATCAAGTGCCCCTGACAGACTTTTTCGGGAGTGTGCGGAATGTTGAACTCACTCAACAGAAGGTCTCACTGAAACCCCTGCCACCATCGAACTCATTTCTGTGAGTATGGCCGCGAGCTCTTATATTACAGCTGCAGTGCTACAGGCAGAGAATATGGCAACTTATGAGGATAAATTTTAGTATGATTGTTAATGAAAAATAAATGGCTGTGGCATGTTCATAATAAAAGACTGGGTATGGGATATTAAAGTGTCACTTGGTTCAGGCACATTTGTTACACCTAGGGAGCAGTTACAGAATTGAAATAGCGGTTATTGTCAAACAAACTTCTTTGTTGCAGTACTTCCATTTAAGTAGTGATGAACACGAAAAGTGAGACATCGCTTTCATTTGAAACTAGTGGTTTTAGTGATGTGGCTTGATTTTGTGCAATATTTATGCTATACTGTATCCATAATTTTTGGTAGTAAGTACTCAGCATAGTCAGCATAACAGGTTTGTGGGGCACAAGTTCCACAAAAAAGCTTACCGTATTTACTCGATTCTACCGCGCTCTCAATTGTAACGTGCACTCGGTTAGCACGATGAAAAAAAAAAAAGTAAGACAGCGATTGCAACGCGCACCCATTTTTCTCGTTGGCCCGCACGATCACACTACTCGGGAAAATGACTCCTTTCGGGAGCGTCTTCCGTTTAAATATGAGGTACGGGGGAAGCTTGTGCCTATCTGACGTGCAACGGAGCATTGCCGTCACTCTTGTTTTACCGTGGCCCAATGTCAGCATGCGAACTTGCTTCGCCCCCTCCTTCTCGACGGTTGTGGTGCCAGGCATGTCGAAGTAAAGAGGCGTCTGATCGGCATTCCCGATTTGCCCAAGCAGGTAGCCGTTGTTGTGCCGCAAGTTTACCTCTGAAAACTGTGAAGCTTTTCTTCGTACTCTTCCGGCAAGTTTTGGCGCATGCCCGTTCGCTTTCGGAGGGAAAAGCCTTTCCCCTTCATAAAGTTAGTTAGCCAGCACCTGCTCGCTTTGAACTGGCTCCGCGTTAGCCCTTTTTCTAAAGCTAACTGCATAGCCCGAACTTGGAGCAGTTCTGTCGACACGGGCCGCTGTGCCGCTCGCTGCTCAAGCACATACTCGGCGAGCAGCTCTTCAATTTGCGGAAACCGGCCCTGCTGTGGTCCACTAAAGCCTTTACATGAATCTTTGACAATCTTCTGCTTTTGCTTCCGCCAGTCCCACACGCACGTTTCGGGAACTCCGAACGACCACGATGCGGCCCGATTTCCGTCTGTTTCGGCACATGCGATGACTTTTCTTTTAAAAGCGGCATCGTGGTGCACTCGTCGAGTTTCTGGAGTCGGCCCTTCCATGCCGTCGATGCTAATGAACTACAAGATGACGAACTCTTCAGCACACGTACGAAGTGCCGCACATGGGAAACACATAGGCAGAAATGGCCAACGCGCCATGCCGAAGCGCGTAGGGGGCGGCCATTTCGGAAATGCCGATGGCAATAGAATGACCGTATTCATTTTTTTTTTCACACTCGATTTTAAAGCGCATGCGATTTATGAACTCGCTTAACCGGAAAAAAGGTGTGCGTTAGATTTGAGTAATTACGGTAATTCCTGCTCTAGTTATGCATTATATTTATAAGTGACTCAAACGCTGTGTTCACATATTACTGTTCATAGCAGCTTCCCAACTCCAGGCTATGAGTGCAAGCTATACTTCAGAGATGTCTCACCCCATCATTTTGTGATGCTGACAGTGTGTTTCATATTGTTGATTCTAACAAAGTACTGTTGCGATTAAATACTACTGAAAGGTGCATAAGTTTTGAACCTTGTTGTAAAGAAACATTTAAAACTGAAAATATTGATGCATATATACATGTGGACAAAAACAACAATGAGGGGATTTAGCGGACACTATGTAGTAGGCCTCTGGATGTTCGAGGACAAAGGCTGCGATCTTGCTGTTTAGCTGCTTAGAACACACTGTTATCACTTTGCCAACGTCTGCCTGTCTTTTGTTCGCATTGTACCGCGATAATATTTTACTATCACGACTTTAGGCAAGTTCTTAAACAACTAGAGCCTTTTACAGCTGTCAACAACAATACTTTCATGTATTGAGTTCCTGCATTTTCAGTCAGTACATTGATGAAGCAAACATTTTATGCTCCAGCATGAAAATCTATAAACAAATAAAGCTTTAGACGATTGATGGTTTGCGATAGTATAAAAAGTTGACTGTCCACATGGCCTTCTTTTATTTCCATCAGTAAATGTTTCATTACATAAATGCATTATCAGCTCGCTAAGTGGATACTGGGTACTGATTGCACACTGGGTATTTAGCAAAGTGCAGTGCAAGCTCTTGTGGGCAATGATGAAGTGAAGTGGCTAGAGACTAGCACATTTATTCAATGTTCTGAGAGTTATTAAAGGAAAAAAAAGGTACTGGAAAGCTTCTGTCTCATTGATGCTACTTGTCTTCATTATATTCTTGCCATTTTCTGGTTGAATTTTATGGAACAAACAATAAAGTCCTTCTTAGCAGCATACATCAAGAATCGTGAGGATATTAACTACCAAATGTTCACTGCTATAAGTAATGTGTTGCTGACTTAAAAAAAAGTTGTGCAGCATTTTGGTTAGAAGTATGTAAAACTTTGGCAGGTATTTTGGAGCTTTGATGAAAGCCGAATTTTTCAACAGGATGGCAAACTTGAAATTCTCCTGACAAAGTATGTGCTCCTCAACTGAGACTTCTCAATGAAATCATTGCACTCGTTCTTGACTTGTAAATTGCTGTGTGACATGACCTTTTGTAATTTTCAGAGGCAAACCACAAGAAAAAAACATCACTGTCAACCAGAAGCAAGGCTGGCAAAAAATTAGGCAATTTTCGTTCCTTTCATAGCGAAGCCACATGAACTTGGGGGATGTCTGCGCAATGACCAAGGATAGGTCATCGCTATTTCATTGTACAGTCATGCACAAACTGTAGATAAGCACACTTGTACCAGCTTGCAAGTTATGATATTTAATAAAAAAAATGGAACTATCAGAGTGCCTAGATTCCATTATATGTAAAGGAGCCCCGACATCAAATTTCAGAATCGAGATTTGTCCTTCATTCAATTGCTTGGTGTGCATAAATCGTCTGCGCCAAATTTGAGTTGTGTCCGTCGCGTGGACATTATCTTATTTCGACGGCAAACAGCTTACAATAGCTTAATAGAAAATAGAGTGCCTTGCGACATTGACACTAGTGCTACATGTTCAGTGTGACACATTTCACACATGCCATCCTGAGTGACGATGCGCTAGTAGCGATGACGTCTACGATCCACGTGTTCTTATCGTGGCGCCAACTGGCGCGAAAGCCTGGAAATGCACTCACTCGCCATGTCTGATTTTTGTCACACCACTTTGAATGATTTCGTAAAAGTATCAAGATGCAAACCACCTATAAAAAGATGGCGAAAGAAAAGAGCATGATTCAACGAGTGCTCGTAAGTCAGGTGTCGTGGAGCTGTTGTGAGTTGCAGTCATCTGGTTTCGAAGCACGAAAAAAGCGCAATGAGGATGTCTTTTCATTACGTGCATGTTACACACCAACACGACCACAAGCTATCAAACTGGAACAGCGCATAGCAGATATCACTTCCAAGTAATATGCAGGTATCGTTAATAGTGAATTTTAATTCGTCCACAAACTCCTTTGTGTCTGCTGTTGTGACCCTCGTCCATGGGCGCTATGCTCGCCATGAGAAGCAAAGCCGAGCGACGTTCCCACGTCCGGGAGTCCCTGTGCTCTTCTCTCGGAAAGAGCCTCAAGCAGCAAGAAGCAACAAAGGGATTATGTGGCAACTTTGACTGTCCGTGTGCCAATATCCCTACATGGCTTGTTTAGC
Source organism: Rhipicephalus annulatus (assembly GCA_013436015.1). Classification (NCBI taxonomy): domain Eukaryota; kingdom Metazoa; phylum Arthropoda; class Arachnida; order Ixodida; family Ixodidae; genus Rhipicephalus; species Rhipicephalus annulatus. The sequence goes on from WOVY01000458.1 coordinate 102,745, forward strand.
GAGACGGCGAAGCAGATCGACCGCACAAGTCGCTAATCCTTTGCTGCCCTTCCAGGGAAGGGCGGAAGCAGCAACCCAACCACTAACTTGTTCCGGGAAGGAACTCACTCCCCCTCTCTTCAGTGAAACTGACCAGAGGAGCATTGCGTCAGGAGGTGCAATTACTAATCGGCGACCTTGTGTTATTGTGTCTTGTGTGTTATTGGTGTTACAATCAAAGAGCCCGACAGGGCTTAAAACAACGCTGCAAAGTGTTGGACGTTGCTCTGAACCATGGTTTAACAGTTCATCCACACCACACTCGTGCTTCACGGAACTCCTAACCTCTATGCTGTAAATAGTTGTAAATAGCACCAGTAAACCAGTTAGTTTTTCGTATCCCCAACTTGTCAGCATTAGTTTACTCCACCAGAAGTTGCACCACGCGAGTCCGGGTCTTACGTAACCCTGACATCTTGGCAGCCCACGTCTTAGGGGACGCTTCGGGTAGACCCCGGTCTGCGACAACTGGTGAAGAGCGCTGGGATTCTAAGCTACAAGTGACAGCAACAGTTGGCCCTTAGGAAGCAGCTGTCTCGAGACATGGATCACATATGGGCGAGTGCTTGGCTTTTTCTTTGAGTGAACCAGGTTTTAAAAAAGGGTAAATTTTGGAACTGGTAGTTAACTTTGCCGAAAGACTCAGTTTCGTTGTTTCGGGAAGTTATGTTCAGAAGTAGCGAGCACTCAGTACGATCATGGACTTACGGGAACTACACAAGCCAGACTTGTTGCTGTTGTGTGAGGAATCGGGGATCGATACAAAGGGTTTGGCACGAAAACCCATAATCATACAAGTGATGAATGATTTGGGGGCAGACGATGAGGAGCTTTGTGAAGCATGGGACTGTTACAATGTTGGCTCAAATGCAGCGCCCCCACGCGGCGCTGATAGTTGTGTTGAGCTGTGCAAGTGTGGCACCTCGAGGGGGGGGGGGGGGGCATTTTGGAAACAATATAGACAGTTCGTTCTGGGAAAAAGGCTCAACATGTTCTCATGTTCTTCGCGGGCCTGATGGCCTACTGTTCATGGTATCACTACTGCCTGGCCATCCGTTGAGCTACACTTGTAACAACTGCCGATGAGCATGAAAGGAAGTTTTATGTAAGTCTTCGTTCCCGCACCGCTCTGCCATCTGTTCACCATGCCAAGTTTTGGCAACCTCGAGCTGTTCGAGGGGGGAGGAGACGACTGGCCCTGTTACGTAGACCGGCGGCTCAAAGCATTTTTCCTGGCGAATGATGCCGCCCCAGACAAGCGTACTGCCGTGTTCATCAGCTGCTGCGGGCAGAAAACGTATGCTTTGCTCCGCAATTCGGTCAAGCCCGCCAAGCCCAGTGACAAGACGCTGGACAGATTCTTCAAGTTCCTGGAAGCAATTATTGTCCGAAGCCCTCTGCCGTCATGCAGCGTTTTCGTTTCAACTCGCGCGTTCGTGTGGAAGAGGAATTCGTCAGCAATTTCATCGCAGCACTAAAAAGCCTGTGCAAGCACTGCAACTTCGGGGCTGAACTCGAAAACATGCTCCGCGACCACGTTGTGTGTGGCATAAACAACGTGGATGTCCAGACAAGACTTCTGGAAAAACCGGACCTCACCTTCGACGATGCCGTGCAGACCGCCCTGGCAATGAAAGCAGCAAAAAGAGACGCAGGTTAGGTAGCGCAAGCGAACACAAGCAGCGCTTTCTCGACTCATCGTGTCTCGTCAGGTTCTGGGGGCGTAACCTGCGACTGCTGCGGGGACGAATATCTTGCATCAAAATGCAAGCATGTGAAGAAAATCTGCAATTACTGCCACAAACGAGGTCATTTGGCGAAGGTGTGCAATTCGAGACGAAGGGACAGCCAAGCCCAAAGCAACAGCCCTACCAAGGCACGTTCGTTCTCGGCTTGCAGTTCACAGTCGTCGAGTAACCATCATCGTGTTAATACTGTACGCAAGCAGGACGCCGTTATCACTTCATCTTATGAAGTTTTTGACATGTGGCCGGTCGACTTCGCCATGCCGCCTTTCACCGTCACTGTTGACGTTTGCGGCAAGCCGCTCCGCATGGAAGTGGACACAGGGGCAAGTGTCGCTGTCATGGCCAAATCGCGTCTTCTTCAGCTTTTGCCTTCGGTTCCTGTGCAGCCGTCACAAGTGCTTCTGCGAAGCTATTCCAAGGAACTAAAAAAGGTTCAGGGCAAAGCTGACGTCAGTGTGAAGTTTCATGGCAGGGAGACTGACCTACTTATTTTTCTGGCCGGAGAAGAATCGCCCACTCTTCTTGAACGCAACTAGATGCGTGAGCTGGGCATCGGCGTCTTCGACGTTGAAGTGAACATCCGCGCACTTTTCGACGTCAAACACCTAGTCCAAGACTACGCTGAAGTGTTTGAAGAAAGCCTGGGTACATTGAAGGGTGCTAAAGCTTCTCTACATGTTCCTTCAGATGCTCCGCCTCGGTTCTTCAAGCCACGTCCACTGCCGTATGCACATTTGTTCCTGTGACCAAAAGGGATGGACGCATCAGAATCTGTGGAGACTTTAATGTCACCATAAACCCAGTGGCAACAGTGGAGCAGTACCACATTCCAAGGATCGAGGACCTGTGGACCGTACTTGCTGGAGGTGAGAAATTTAGAAAATTGTATTTGCGAGATGCGTACCAGCAAGTTGTCCTTGACGAGTCCTCTGGGGAGTACGTCACTATTTCGACGCATATGGGGTTCTTTCAGTACACCCGGTTGCCTTTTGGCGTCTCATCTGCTCCTGCCATATTTCAGCACAAGATGGAGAACTTGTTCAGGGTAGCAGTCTACATGGGTAGCCCCATGTGGCAGTCTATTTCGAGGACATTCTTGTGACTGGCGCAAATGATGCTGAGCACCTTCGCAATTTTCGTGCTGTGCTTAGCAAGCTTCAGGAATCTGGCCTCAAGCTGAAACTTGAAAAATGCCATTTCTTCGTGCCACAAGTTGAGTATCTCGAGCACATCATCAGCAAGGAAGGCCTTTCCCTGAATGTTGACAAGGTAGCAGCCATTCTGCATGCACCTGTGCCTCAGGATGTCAGGGAACTTCAGTTTCTTGGGACTTGTAAACTTCTACAGGCGCTTCTTACACAATCTTTCGTCACTCCTTCGTCCACTGCATTTGCTTCTTTGTGAAGGGAAGAAGTGGCAGTGGGGACATGAACAACAAGATGCATTCAATGCCTGCAAGCTTTTGGTGACATCAGCTCCAGTTCTTGTGCATTTCAACCCTGCCAGGCCTGTTTGCCTCAGCTGTGATGCATTGCCTTATGGTACAGCTGCAGTTCTGGCACACAAAGATGCTGATGGCGGGGAACATCCCATTGCTTTTGCCTCGAAGAGCTTGTCAAAAGCAGAACGAAACTACAGTCAACTCGACAAGGAGGCACTCGCTTTAGTGTTTGGTGTGGATCGGTTCCACCAGTACTTGTGGGGCATCTCATTCGAAGCACACGCTGACCACAAGCCACTTCTTGGACTACTGGGTGCCAACAAGCCCGTTCCCGTGCAAGCTTCACCTCGAGTGGTCAGGTGGGCTCTGAAGCTTTCTGCTTACAAGTACGCACTTGTATACAAGCCTGGCAAAGAGCTCGGCCACGCTGATGCTCTTAGTATACTGCCTCTCCCAACTGACACTACTGCATTGCCACGACCTGCTGAAATCTTCTTACTAGAGGAGGCATATCCCAGACTCCTTTCACCAGGTGTTGTGGCCCAAGCAACACCAAATGACCCAGTTTTGGGCCATGTTGTTCTTGCAGTTCTGAAAGGAGAAAGCCTTCCAGTAGGACCAGAGTGGAATCCTTTCAATACCTGAAGCTCAGAACTCAGTCTCCATGAGGGTTGCCTACTCTGGGGATCAAGAGTAGTGGGGATCAAGAGTAGTGATCATGAGTAGTGAGTAGTGGTAAAATGCATCAGAAAACCATTGGGGATTTTATAAAAGTTTGTTATTCTGAAGTATTCGTTGAATCGACGTTTGTGCAAGTGAGAGTTCACTGTACTCTCAAAACTCTAGTGTCTGAAAATTCATGACCATAGATTTGTTGATAGATTTTAAAAATTTCCAATCGGTACGTCATAGATTTCAAAGTGCTTTTCCTATTTTGGACAGATTGGCTCAACAATGGGTTGGAACTTGGCATGCTAAGCTTTTGGCCCTCAGAAAGCCATGTACTTCATTTTCACTTTTGAGCAACTACACAAGTTTTAGTTGACAGTTAAAATCTATGACGTTATGGAAACTGTTGCAAAAACTGGCGTTGTCACCTGGATTTTTTTTGTTTTCTTATTTACCAGGCGTCTCTTTGTCACAAGCTTGGTGTCTTCGGTATTACAAAATGGCAGTTTACTACTACGCTGAAATTTTATCTTAAGTGTCCCATCCAGTGCCTTATATTCAGAAAGTGTGCACATGACTTCTGCACATTGGCAAAATGAACACCTTTTGCTCCTGTAATTTCAAATTCAGTATTGCCTCAATCAGAAGGTATGATGGAGGGAAGAAAAAATGTTGGTAACATGTCTACTCACACCTGTTTGGCATTTATAAGACACGTCAGCACTGGAAGCAACTCATATGAACTGCCTCATAATTCTTGAGCCAATGTTCAACTTAGTGTTGATAGTGAACTCCACTACAGTAGTAGGCCTACTACTACAGATGTAATAAGACCAGTAGTCTTGACGTTCACAGCGACGTCATTGCTATGTTTTAGCATTATGAATACAAATATATTATTACCTTATGGATAGCACAGGAAAAAAAAACAACTAGGTCAGAGCTTCTCTTGGGTACGCTATAGCATACTTATGATAGTATATTTGATTGGTCACTCTGTAGCATTCGAGACAAATTTGCCTGTTTCATTCGAAGTGACAAGCTCCAGATGAGAGGCACTGCCACCTTTAACGTGGGTGCACAACCAAGATTAAACTGAAGTATGTGGCTACTCTTATTGCTATGGGAACAACTAGCTTGTTTGACAGGGGCAGGAAGGCAAAAGCGGTGTCCGCTGTCCACTGGCTGCTCGCGGTACACCAGACACGTGCGGTGTCCATTGTGTGTGGGCCCCTGGTGGCACGGTGCTAACTATGAAATCTCCCCCTCACTTGGGAGAAGTAAGCTTTATGAGGGCTCGATCGCGGATGGTGTCTGCACGATGCACGAGAATAGAAATGCATGCGAAACGGAAGCAGATTAGTCTTGCTGCAATTCACAGTAAAAATTGAGAAGAAAACATGCACATTCCATTCGAGTGCTATTCTATTGATAGTGCAAAAAAAATACATGGCATAGTTGGTTGAATGGCTACAGGATTTTGCCTACCACATATTTGGAATTTACAAAGTGCCATTCAATTTTACCAGCTCTGCGAACGGGAGGGCTCCGCATTGGTGAAAATCAAGCTGAAGAGCAAGAGGAACCAGTAAAATTTATCATAAGAATACGATCACAGGAACAGCTTGATAGTTGTGTACCTGTGAGTCATGGGCAACTCTGTACATTCTCATTGAACCAGCATCGATTTACCTTGCACCTCTTACAAGTATTGTCTTCGGTTAGGCACTTCTAGAGCAGGCAAATTTTGCTGATAATGGCTTCAAGACAAGTGTATGACTTGTCGAAACTGCCATCCAACAATGGAACTTGTCATACGCAGCAGTTAAATGAACCATTGGGTTATAGCTGCACGCATGCTTGCGTTGTGCTAGCCGCCAGCTTCCCACGACAGCTAGCATTTTGAGGCACTGCCTTTAGGATCGGCAAATGTTTTTATGCAAGTCTGCGTACAAAGTTATAGAATTAACTATCAGTAGAAACAAGCTCTAACAGACCCTATTAAGGGCAAACTCGAAGGAACCTAGATAGAAATTTAATGCTCAAGAGGAGGTTTCACTGCTTGCAAACTCCGATGATACCTCTAGAAATAGAACATGGGAAGTGCTTGAAATGTTTTTGACAACCACATGTCAATACGAATGAATTTCTCACATTTGAAAAAAGTTTAATTTTGGCGACTCTATGAAGCAAGACTTTATTTAGGGTGAATATGCTGTAAATTTTGCCCCCATGGCCATGCAAGGTGTACAAATTTCATGGATTTTTAAAAGCATTGCTTGGATAAAAGCGGTATATTTAAGAGCAATGCAAATATAATATATATATTTATAGTTCTCCATCGTCAAATTAGTAAGAAACCATGGATGGCAGTCTCAGTTGTGCCAGCCATTGAGAGGAATCAACTGATTCTTCCTATAAAGGGGCACTGACATGAAAATTTTACCTCTTTTTTGTTCCAGTTGCAATAAGCTCGTTATTGGATACAAATCACTTTTGTTCCCACAACTAGTTTTTTTTTTTTCATATATAACTGTGACTTAGCCCACTACAAGCATGTCCACAGTTGAATAGAAAGGCAAATACCTTGAAAATCGCGTTACCTTATGAGTCAGGTCAGCACAAATGCACGCCGTGGCGTTCGATTATGAGTCGGGTCAGCACAAATGCACGCCGTGGCGTTCGATTGAAAAAAAAAAAACAAAAAGCGCCGAAATAACCCAACGTGATGCTAGTTTCGCCTCCAAACAAGCAAGTGTGCAGAAACATGCCGCATTTGGGTGGCCACTAAAACCAGCGGGCAACGGACGCTTTACAGAAGCAACACAGCATATTGCTGCGGCGGCGGGCATCATGTGCTGCTCGTTAGCCGTAAAATGGCAGAAATATGCTTGTGGCACTTCGTTTTTTACAGTTATATTGAAATATACGATCTTTTTTTGCTGTAACACGTGCCTTACGTGAACAACTTTATTATTAATCTCGTTACCAGGCGATCAGCGTGTTTCTGCTTTAAAGCTTGTTCTTCACTTGACCAAGCAAGACAGCCTGAGCATCTATGAAACGCAAAGGCCGACTTGGGCGTTTTGAAGTCCGCTGCTTGCTTCACGTCGACTTACTCAAGTAAAGTCGAAGACGCGAGCCAAGTAACCTCTCTGCATTCGGGGGTTAGTCTGCTCTAGTACGTGAATGTTTTGGGTGTTTTTGTTGCAAATTTGGTTTCAGGAAGGGTCGAAAGAGGCGGGACCCTGCAGGGATTTGTTCGTAAACCCATCTGGCCCTGTGAACATACAGAACAGTAATGCACCCTCCACACACCGTGCTCATAAGGTAATTGTGCATGCATGCTAGGAGCACACTGTAGTGCCCGCACAAACTCTTGACTGGTGGGCGCTGGTCATACAAAGTCAAACCAAGTTGATGTCCATTTCACAAGGTGCTAAGTTTTGCATGCAACCTGCCACGATGGTCTAGTGATTATGGCGAGTGACTGCTGATGCAAAGGTTGCAGGATCTGATACCGGCTGCATTTTTGATGCAGCTGAAAATGCTTGAGACCTATTTAGTTAGATTTATGGGCACGTTTAAGAATACCAGGTGGTCAAAATTTTTGGAGCCCTCTACTAAAGTGTCCCTCCATCTTATTTATAGTTTTGGGATGTTAAACCCCAGAAACGAATCGCGAGTTTTGCATGCAGTGGTGTGGCACATACTGAAATTGATTTTGAACATGTCCTAGGCTAATTTTTCATCCGCATTTTGTAGATATGTGTGCTCACACAAATTTATCTTGCGAGCTATCTCACCTTCAAAATTTTGGGTCCATACTCCTTTCAGAGTGATTAAATAAAGTGATCTCTGAGCAGAATTGCACTTCAATCCAGGCCTTATAGAGTCATGGTAAAAGAAGGGGACAGCGGGACAGCGCCAACTCCTGAATAACAACACTCCAAATAATACCTGATAGCTTTTTATTAACTTAAAACCATAGGCTGATTTAATGGTAGTTCTTTCAGGCGGTACCAGAAGGCCTGCGAAAGAAAATGAAATAATACATTGATTAAAATCTTTAGAAAGCTGCAAATAACTAAAATAGCATTGAAAAATGACCTATTAGCTACACCATTCGGCAAGAATTGCTTCATCAGCACTGTTGCTAAAGGAGATTAAAAAATTTCAGTATCTTGAGATGTAAATTGTCATATAAAGCGAAAACTTTATATGATAAGTACTTTGACACCACCCTGGAGTAAGCAAATACAAAACCTAGTGTTGTATTTTCCAGCATATAAGACAAGTTTTGTTTCCACAGATTCTGTAGCATCTATCATCTATCTCCATTCTCCACAAAATTATAACACCATTTCAATATCATCATCATCATCAGTTTTCATATTAGAACTCAGCAGTTCAGCCGCACACGTTATTTCTGGTCAACATTTATCTTTAGTAAGCGTGCATTCAGCGTGATGTGATTATTTTTCATGCATTCATGTCCAGGACAAAACGCCAGAGAGGCAATGTGAACGACGTGCTTCAAGGTGCTTACAGGGTAGTAGTGCACAGGTTGTTCAGAGGACTTTCAAGAAACCCCATGGTTGCAGGCCAGCAAAGTAGCAGGGCTTTTAACAGTGCATTGAAGGATGAGGCCTTTTACAGCTTCAAATGCAGTACAGTCAAACCTTGTTATTAACAAAATTGGAGGGCCACTTGCGATTCGCTTGTTATAACCAATATTTTGTTATAGCCACAGGGGGCATTTGTTGCAAATATTATGTACTGTACTAACCCAAAACAAATAATGGTCTAAATAGCATCTTGCCGCATTGGTACGCAACAAAATAACCACATTCTGCAAATAAAAAGCAAATGTCATGCACCTATTTTATTGGACTTCAAAATACACAGCTCACAATTCAAACAGACATAGCTGCAAAGAAGTTCGTAATCAGAGGTTGATGCATCTTCCTGATGCAAACGATGGCTCACTGGCTGTGGCCGCAAGGTTCAAACCATCTTCCCCGCCTTCGTGAGCGCCGAAGTAGCGACGTAGTACATCTACCGCGTCTAATGCCCCCGATGCCACTTGCACGTTGGTTTCTTGTTTGTCGCGAGTTATCGTCGCTGGTCTCATCCAGATCGTTGGCAGCCCACACAATGTCATCATCGGGGACTGTTCCGTAGCCACTACTTCTGAGTCTGCACTCACATAGTCGCAAAATGACTCTCTGTCGGGCACGACACCGACGTCACGAAGTGCCATGCTGCAAACTGATGTGTTGTGCGCCACATCTGACTCGTCTAACAATGGCACATCGCTGGCGCTTGGTGCGGCGGCAAATGAAACGTACTGAAAGCAATTTGAAATTGTGGCTGCCGTCACACTCGCCCACACCGCTTGAAGCATTTCGAGCGCAACATACAAGTCAACATTAGTGTTCCGCTTGAACCTAATGTTGAGCCGAAGTCTGTCAATCACGCGCTTGCGGTAACCTGCCTTCAGCAACATAATCGTGCCTTGGTCAAGCAGCTGTATTTTTGCTGTGCAGTTGGCAGAGAGGAACAGAAGCTCGATGTTACGGAATGTGGCAGCGGTGTGGTTGGCAGTACAGTTATCTAAAACAAGGCACACCTTGGGGTTTGCCTTTGCCAGCTTCTCGTCCCATTCGCAAAGCCATTTTGCGAAAATCTCCCTGGTCATCTAGGCTTTGCGATTGGCCGTCTACTTGACTGGGAGCTGCTTCTTCCGCTTGAAGCACTGGAGGATGTACTTTTGCTAATCACGAAAATTAACAGCTTCTCAGAACCAGTCATGTTGGCACAAAGTAGCGCAGTGATCCACAGCTTACTTTGCTGCCATGGCACGGCCCACCCCTGGGGGCTGAAGTCTTGTGCCGCAACACCTTGAAAAAGAGAGCAGTTTTGTTTGCGTTATTAAAAACAATGCCTTTTCTGTTTGAATTTGTTTCATGACATCGTATTTTGCATAAGCCAAGTTTAAGATTTCGAAATCGTTTAGTTAAAGACATCCTCTGTACTGCATGTTTCCAGAAGCCACACCATGGTTATCTTTCACCCATTTCGTAGCCTCTGCTTTGTCGACAGACTGCGATTCGCCGCAGACCATTCTTTCGACGATATTGTTGCGCTCCTTGAAGCGTCGAAACCAACCCAAACTTACTACGAAGTTGTCATAACTCATGACACAGGCGAAGTCTCTTGCTTTTGTTTGTAGCATGGCGCCGCGCACTGGCAAATTTACTGACCTAAAACCATTTAAAAACGGCCCTTTCAACCACTTAAAATGCAGCAGCCCACATTCTCTTATGTTACCATTCACACCACATGAAACATCTTTGATGATGGACTCCTGCTTGCTAAAGATCGCTGACAGTGTATGCATCAATACGTTGAAGTCTCTTGCCACTTTGCTTTTCTTTGTTCCCGATTCAATGGCTTTTATCATAGCCGGCTTATCATCTAATGTTATACACTTTCACTACCCGTCTGGTGCAGAGAGAGTTATTAGAAGTGGAAAGGGCACTCTCTACTGCAGTCCTTTAGGGAGCACGACTTAGCGCCGTGAAGAAGGGGAAAGGAAGAACATAAGACACAAAAGAAACGAAAAAGGTGAGACATTCGCAGTGTTGAGGAGTCCTTGGCCGTCGGTGGTAGCCAAGCGGTGCACTTGCAATGCCCGTACAACACTCTCTCCTCCAGAAACAGCATACGCTTGGCAGTACTTTTCAACTGCTACAGTTGTCACGTTGCGCACCATCTCGAATTCGCGTTGTGTGCTGTCGTGACATTGGCTCAGAATTTCATTTCCTAATAAAATTTGTTCTTTATATACTATTAGGGCAAATTTTACCTCGTTAAAATGTGGTTTTCAATGCATTGGTTTCTACAGGGACTTTCAAGGGGAATGACGATTTGCTCGTTATTATACCCACTTTTTCATTATAACCCATTTCATTATAACGAGATTTAACTGTATAAGTCCGTTTTCTATGGCTTATGAAAATTAAGTGCCATGTGTGAGTATATCACTGACTGACACAAGTGTGCAATCACTTTTCACCATGCTGAATGAGTACACAAATGTGCAATTTATACACCGGATAATACATTTAGTAATTAAGTTTCATTTCTAATGCTGCTTTCCAATGTTATGCACTCAAAATGGCGCATTACTTCAGGTATGAGACTTAGATCAACATACGCTAACAATCAATGGAGTCAAAATACATGGCCCCAACACACTCTTTCAGCTTAAAGGGGACCTACAACACTTTTTGAGCATGGTCAGAAAATGCTGTCGATCGGTAGTAGATGTTCCAGACAACACGTGAGCCAAATATTATCGCACAGCATGCGGCCTGGAATTCATAATAAATGATCAAAGTCAGCTAAAGATTGCTTTCTCTTCTCTCGAAAAATGACGGAAGGTGCTTCAAAATCACACATAGATTACCCATCTATTAGCCATTGGCCGATTAGAACATGGTGCGCTCTATTGTTACAGAGATCGCCGCGAGAGGCCGTGACTTGTCCATGCGTGCGCGCGTGATGGCACTGAAAAAGCTGCATATTCGAAGAAAAAAAAGCGCTCAAGGTCATAAGGTGCACGTGACGTTTTTTGTTTGCCCCTCTCATCTCTCCCTGCTTAGCTTTCAGCACTTTCGCCGGGGTTGAGAAAAGAGAGAATGCAAGTGCGCCGTGTGAGAAATCTTTGTAACTCCGCTCATATTGGACAGATTCTTAAAATTTCTGCAAGTAGAATTTGTGAGGCGATACTCCTTTCCAGTGAATCGATTCCATGGTTACTCAAAAAAGTGTTTCGGGGCCCCTTTGAACAATATGGTGGCTTTAGTGATTAGACAGGCCACGTGACAACAAACACTGTTAAATGTTGAAAAAGCAGCAGCTATGATAACGCCCTTTAACTCAGTCATACCCAAAACTCTAGCCTTCTTTGGAATGATTTTTTAATTTCCAAAAGCCGTACGGCTGCTGCAACTAGACTTGCATCAACACAACACTAAACTATGACTTCTATAGAAGACAGGCAACGAAGCAGCACAAGTCAATCCTTACAGTCAAAGCAAACATGGTGAACAACAGACAATCATGAGATGTCTGCCACTAATTGGTACTTGGACCAAAGATCATGAGAGCAAGCTAGACCAAGTACCACAAACCTACGTGCAGGCGTAAGTTTCGGCAGCCAGTGTCTTGGAAAACGGAAGACTGCATGCAAGGCACCAAGCCATGTGGTTGTAAGTTTGTTGCATAAGCCTGTTCATTATGTATTATAAATTCAGTGCTTTAATTTTTGGGATTGCCTTCAGCAGTAATACATAAAATTCTAGGCTTGTGCGAATAATGAATTTCAGGTTCTAAGTGAATTCGAAGCAAATAGTAATATTGGTTGAATAATTTCAAATCGAATTCGAATAGTATATATATGTATGGCATATAAAAAATGGGCATATTTTTCATGACCTAACCTGCACAATACTTTTTTAATTAAAAATAAAGCCTCCATGCAAATGCCATTTTTTTTTCGTTCAAATGAAGTAAAAACAACGGAGTATTAGCAGGATCTGACTTTCAGTATGATGCGAGTGATAATAAAAAATATGTAACATTTAAATATTCATATTAAAGCATACAAGCCGTCATATGCTTTTAAGCTTAAAGAAATGACGAATCAATTTGACAGTAATATGTTCATTTAAATAAGCCCTAGAACACTTCTTCAAGTAGCCATGGAATGAATTCACAAAAGAAACTGGTTGCATCCCGAATTCACCATGACAGAAATTTTTAGAATCCTTCCAGTATGAGCGGAGTTTCAGAGATTAGTCGCACGCTGTAACTGCATTCTCTCTTCTCGTCCAGACGAAAGCGCTGGAGGCAAAGCATGAAGGGATGGCATGGGGAAAGAAAATACATCACACGCGCATCATGACTTTTGAGCACTTTTTCTTTTTGAGTATGCTGCTTTTCACGGAGATTGTTCACTTACGCCTGTACAAGAGGCGGCTTCCCGCGGCGGCCCCAGTAAGGCCGAGCGCGCCGTGCTCAAACCAGGCAATGGCTGATACAACGGCTGTGCCGATTGATTTTTGAGCTTGTGGCGTTATTTGCTCAGAAAAGTGAGCAATTTTCAACTGACTTTGAGAATTTATTGTGAAATGCAGGCAACATCCTGCACTATAATATTTGGCTCATGTGTTCTTGGTGGCCTCGACCACCGAGCGGCAGCATTTTCTCACCATGCTGAGTGTTGCAGAGCTCCTTTCAATTTGAAGTGGGGCTTTGTGGCTGAGCGGATTTCCCTTGGACAGATTCTTTCATGGTTTAACATCCCTACTCTGCAGTGAAGCCACCTTTACAGGTGATTACGGGTGGACTGATATACATTTATGCGTTCATGCAAACTTCAAAATTTTGAATAATTTAAATTCTAACTGAAATAAATTTGAATACTCTACAATTGGTACAAATACTCAAAGCATTCGAATATTCGCACAAGCCTACAAAATTCACCTTGCAACATAGCGTGGCTCTAATTTTGTATAGCACACACACAACCAATAAAGCAGACCCATCTCATTGCATTATTAGTCTACTGCAACAGAAGTAAAATCACATCTCAATGTTTAATATCCAACTCCACAACCTCTCGGGGTCAGTTATGCATAATATGATTACAATTAAGTACAGTACAGTAATGCAGCTACACTCTTACTTTGCCCATTCCACAGAAAGAATGAGGTTGTCATATCCATAGCCATTGACAGTAGCAATAGCTCGTGCAGCATCTTCACGGTGCACAAAATTGATGAATGCGAATCCCTGCACGAAAAGAAAACCAGATCAGCAATTTTTGTACAAACAAAAACATTCATAGAAACACAACTGCAACCTAAAATTTAACCTTAGGTTACAACTATATGACATGATAAAACTAAACTACAGCCACAACAATGAGAGAGACTAGAGGGCGTCAATAGTATTACAACTGATTTTTAAAACAAACAGTGGATACGTGAAGACAGTAGGTTTCTTATGAAAGGCACAGTTTTCATGCCATGCCCCTGTTTGCCCTAGGGTCAAAAGCAAAAGAAACTAACTTGGGGGTAGCAGCACCACCCTAAGGTACAATGAGCTTTAGCCCATTAAAAGTAAATGACTAGGAGAAATTTCCTAAATTGCATTTTACAACCAGTAAATTGTTAAAAAAAACTTTTTGATAAGCTAAGCAAGCAGATAATCGTGCTATGAAGGCTGACAGCGAGACAACTATGGCCACAATTTGAAGGTCCCTTCGAGGCAGGGGCAACTGACAGGCACATCAGCTTAGCCTCAGGGCTGGTAAGGCAGTCTTGGGCATTGAACAGTTACTAGTAGTCAGACGTCACCCCGATAACTAGTTACTATTTCCAGTAACTTGTAACTGTAACCACACAAAAATGAGTAAACAGATAGCTGTTAAATGGAACTTCTGTTAAACGGAACACATTTTGTTGGGCCAATCACATTCTATTTAACGAGAGTCCCCTTTAGATACCTTTAAGTTAGAAAAACTTGTAACTGTAACACTGTTACTTTTGTACACAGTAACTGTAACGGAAGATACCGCTTTCCACTTTCTCAAGCAATCTTCTTTACCATATGCTCTCCACCTTTCAACTTTCCACAATAGAGCTTCTCCACACAGTTTAGGAGAAGATGTTGCTAAGAAGAACATCATCCGTGCAATAAATCAAAATGAATCACATTGCAACTGAACAGCTTTTCAAGTTTACAACTCCACCTTTCTTGGGGGAGGGATGGGGCCACATACGGTATAACCTCGTTACAACGGATCTGCTTACAACAGACATTCAGTTACTACATACTAATATGCAGTGTTACGCCGACCTCCTTATTTCTTCCCTTGATTGAGCTTCGTTTACTACGGATTCGGGCACAATGGACATTCGGATATAATTGACTAAAATGTGAGGCCAGCAATGTGGCCAGGACTCCTTTACAGCAAACTTTGCTACCGCGAACATCCCAAGTTCAATAACTTCTAGCTTCAAACATCGCTTAGCATACTTTGGGGATGGAAATAGGGCCGCAGATATTGCCGTACAAATTTAAGAATGAAAGTCGTATATCTCTGATCTGTTAGTGACGAGTTATGTTTAGCTGCGGCGACAAAAAAAATGGCGCGCAGCGTAATTTATTGTGTGCTGGGGCGCTGACGCCCGAAATGGCTGACCGCTGCCACCGTTGTGCCGAGTGGTTGGTGCATGGCGAGCTTGGCTGGTGTCCGCTACCAATGCGCTACCAATGATTAGTGGCGCTAAGGAGCCAGCGGCTGATGTGATCTGTTGCTTGTGATGAAACACAGTACGGCTTCTTCACTTTCACATATTCGCTAGCGCGACGGTTCTGCCCACCAAGTTTGGGGCAGATTGAGTTAGGCCTAGACACGAATTCGAGCAGAAAGCGCGGCTGCAATGCGCATGGCCGCAAAGATCTGTCCAGCGGTTGTCTTTGTCGGAAGGTCCGAAGCACTGATAAGCAGAACCTTCTTGCCAATGAGTCAACACTATGACAATCTGTTCGAGATGCGCTAGTGCGATGTTCGCGATGAGTACGGTGCGCGATCGTAATCTGAAGACTGAAATTCCGCTTTCACCTGTCTTAACAACTTGTGAACACAGAACGAGCACGAGAATGTCACTAAGTAGTGCGATTTAAGACAGCCGTGACCTCCCGACGCACAATAAGCAGACCACGCTATCCCAGAGGCGTATACAGAACGAGCAATGAACTAGCGAGGCGTACAAGCAGACAATTGGAATCCTCCAAATAAATTTCAAACATTTGCTTTTTGAACACGAAATGCTTTTTAGAAAATACTTTTATGACGAGAACAAAATGTTGGTGGGCAGTTGTGCTGTCGGAAAGCCACAAATTTTCGAAACACGCCGTTTTTTTTTTTGTTATTTCCACGATGATTTTCACCACCTTGGAAAGTGCAAAAAACTTTATACAGCACTTCTACGGAGTTTTCAGTGAAGATACTTTGGAATCAGATAGAAAACAGGCTACAGGCACTGAAGAATGATTTCCAAAAAAATTTGACCTGACTCGTGATTTTTTCGGTTATAACACACCCATTCACTGTTTCTATAAAAGTCTGTTGTAACAGTACTTGGATTTTACATACTCCTATTACAACAGACCAAAATCCTCCTCACTATGGGGGTCTGTTGTAATGAGGTTATACTGTATCTGTATATCTGTTTTGTCCCTTGAGTTTCTAGCTTTGTTCCTGGTATGCTGGTGGAGCATTCCTTTGCCTCAGGCTCGAAACTAATCATGTTTGACAGGTGGCTGAAAACAGCAGCACAAAACGGCTCAAGTCAGATAGCTGTGAACTAGAGAAACAATTTTTTAAACCTTCTTTGTAACCAGTTATCATAAGACTACTTTGATTTAACGCAATTATTAACAAGATGGCAGATGTTTCGTCTCTTATGCAGGTTTTATCCTCAGCATACACTTTTCATAACTTTTGCGTGGTCGGCTTATAATCAGGGTTTGCCTAGATTTGAGTATATTATATGCCATACACGGTGGTATAGTATCTCAAAATTATTATGGCTTCAACATCACTTCTGAGCTTGAGAGAAAAACTTCGTAATTGTATAACTTTGGCCATTTTTTCTGGTCCATTGAAACAGTGTAACTGGGCTTTGCTGTGTGCATTCTGATTATATTGACATCTTTCCTTTTAATCACAATACTAAACTGAATATAGCCTTTTTAAGAAGTCATTTAGATACACATTTGGATCATAGTAATTACAAAATAGACCGCTTATTCTTACCGCTTATTCTTAAATGTAAGTCGCCGAAGTTGCAAATATCTGCACTATATGCGGTAAAGCGCTATGAGCATAACATTTTTGAAAGGCTGCACGTGTACAAAAACTGGCTAAGAAACAATCATGTGGTTTCAACTATTAGTACATGCGATCGAGACAAAAGTTAGCATCAGCTTAAGTTTAATAATATTGACCGGTTGGCATTTGCGGGCTTGCAGTGCCGTCATGAACGTGGAAAAAAAAGTGCCCTAACAGAAAGCCGCTAATTAACTTTTCGGACCTCCTCGTTCATGTGGACTTCGCCGTGATACCCCAATGTGCAGAAACTGTACGGTAAACGGCAATTGAAATTTCCACATGCTTTCAATTTTCTTAACGCCTGTGCAATTTCAAAAACAGTGGCGGCCACAAACTGCTACCCGAGTGTTACACACACAGGCCCTCATCTTCATTTAAGAGGTAAGTCACCCCTTCTATATATAACAAGTGTGACATGTTTCATTCACTCGGCCTCAAACCACCACTTGGATAGTCTGTGGCCACTAGTGATGAGGCAGCTAGCGTTCGTTAAGCCTAGCGTGTGGGCTGCAATGAGGCATGCCGTAACAACACAGTGATCAGGCGTAGAACAGATCACACTCACGAGCTAAATCTAGGGCAGCACGCATGAAACAAAGTTTCTGTTCGCGGTTGGGACACGGCCATGGTGCCTATTTTAAAAAAAGGTCTTCCAAGTTCGTAAGCCTGCCTGTCGGTGGTCAAAGGTAAAAGCTCAATCACGCGTCAAAGCAGTGTCACTAGACAACGTGCGAAATCTGTGCTCTACTATTTTTCCGATAGAAAACCGAAAAGACAAAGAGCGGTAGACACGGGGGCCTGTTCCTGGCAAGTGAGGGGGTGGGGGCGGGGAATGATTCTTAGACGATAAAAATTGATACAGTAAAATCTCGTTAATTTGGAATTTCGGTTATTTCAGACACAGTGTCTGGTTCCATCCAAAATGTACAGTGTTCTATGACTGGAAACTCATTAATTCAGACTAATTCAGCCGTGCTTCGGTTAATTCGAACGCCCAACCGCGGTCGAGTCATGACGGGGAAGCAGCAGCGGATTCTGTCGGCCAAATCGACGGCGCACCTGAATAACTTTGGGATCGAATTGCGGCCTCTGAGATTCAAAACTTCTCGGAGGCACCCCCCCCCCCCCTAAAAAAAACACGCATGGTGGTTTAAACAACCAAAATGAAAGGCAGTGCATCGCTACTGTCATCAGCAACTGACAAACGATGGATTTGCCTTTCCTTTTTTCTTGCATGTCGAACACGTTTGCGTGATGGTTGTGTTGGATTGCTAGTGTGCTTTAAATTATTTATCTCTATGTGATCAGTGCCATCTGCAGTCTTACTGTCTGGTGTTTTTTGAAAAGTTCGCCGGTTTTTATTTTGTTTTTATCACCATGCGTTTTTTTTTGTGTGTGTATCTGTGTTGTCTACTTCGTGCACACGCATGTGACCACTGCGTGAGTGTCGCCGAGATGGCTTCCCCTCTGTCTTCTGCGGCCCCAATCGCCCCAAACTCCTGCAGCGAAGAGGACGAAGTATGAAGCAAAGGATTTGGCTGTGAAGGTGAAAATATTGAAGCGTTGCAAGCGGGAGCATCTCGAAAAAAAGTGATGGAAAAGTTCAATGTGAAGAAAAGCACACTAAGCATTTACGTGAAGAATGAAGACCAGATTATGCAAGCGTATGAAGGGGACATGTTTGGTGACCAAAGAAAGAGGCTTCGAACCGCAGTGCATCCCAAGCTAGAAGTGCTGTTGCGCCGGATTGCCGTTTCGCGCAATGCACGTTTGCCCTTGAGCGGCCTCTTATCTGCGCACAAGCAGAGAAGTTCGCGGTGACCGTGAAAATTGACTCCTTCAATGCGTCAGAAGGCTGGTTCGACCGCTTCGAAAATCGACACGTGATGGTGTTCCGCAATGTGTGTGGTGAAAGAGGTGCGGTTGACAAAAGTGTTGTGCAGGACTGGCGGTCTAGACTAGCCACGCGTTTTTTTACGTACGAGCTGTGCAACATTTTCAATGCTGATGAGACAACGCTGTTCTATAAGGCTCTGCCTGACAAGACAATCGCATTTAAGGGGGACCCATGCATCGGTGCAAAACGAAGTAAAGAGCGCATGACAGTTCTTCTGGCTGCTAACATGACCGGCACAGAGCGGCTGCCCCTGCTGGTGATCGGGAAGGCTGCGAAGCCAAGATGTTTTCAGAATATTAAGCAGCTGCCTGTCGACTACCGGTTCAACAAAAAGGCTTGAATGACTGCCGAACTATTTCAAGCCTGGCTGCGTCAACTCGACCGCCGCTTCGCGGTCAAGGCTCGGAAGGTGTTGTTCGTGCTAGACAACTGTAGTGCGCACACGAAGGTGTCCGGGCTCGAGAACATTTAACTGCTATTCCTGCCTCTGAACACAACGGCTTCCCTGCAGCCGATGGACCAGGGAATCATACAGTTCATGAAAAGCCGCTATCGACGGCAGGTACTCGAGCGGATGTTGCTCTGCATAGAGTCAGGCAAGCAGTAGAAAATAAGCCTGCTAAGAGAAATCCACGTGCTGACATACGTGTGGAACAACACACCACCTGCAGTAGTCGCAAACTGCTTTAGGCATAGCGGCTTCGTGCACGACGCTGCTGATCCAGGTGTGGTTACCGATGAGGAAACCGGCGAAGAGAAAGATGGCCGCTATGTGAGCATCATGCCAGCTGATGTGCCCCTGGGCGATTACTTCGCAATAGGTGACCAGTAAAAGAGCGAGGGATTGTGGGATGCTACCGTCTGCTACCGGCTTTCGGTTCGAGAACGAGTAGACGACGACAAACCGCTTTGCCGCAAGCCTCAGATTATTCGGGATTCGCGTGTTCGGTCGCCCGTTTGTCTTCGTCCTGGTAAACCATGGTCGGTTGTTCAGCTGTTGGCTGCTCCAACTTGAGCGTGCAAGGCAAACGCAGATATCATTTGCCATGTAATGAAGACAAAAACGAGGTGGGCCGCGACTGTGAAGAGAGCCACAGCGACAGGTAGCCTTTGAGCATGGAACTTTGAAGCCAGAGTGTGCGAAAACCATTTTATCACAGGTATGTGTGTATTCCACACTAAAAAAAGCTTACGCATGAATTTGCTGCAAATATTATATTGAGAAATAAATTGTCATGCAGGCGCGCCTAGCAAAGATATTATGGGAATGAGCGGGGAAAATCTACCTGCCATACGAGATTAGCGCCAGTCATTCCATCTATATATATATGACAAAAAAAAAAAAACACGAAAGCTTCACTCAAAAGTAAGTTTACACGAAACGCTGGACGAGTTAATTTGCGTTTATCTTGGCCAAACTGTGCGCCAAAACGGCATACAAAGAAAGAAGTGCGTTAAACAAGCGCAGGATTTGAATTATTCGGCACCGTCTATGTCTGACTGTATTGTTTATGTGCCGCCATGCTGTGCAGCTTGACCAAGATCAGCGTTCAGATAAGCATCTGACTTCGACTAAGAAATGCATCTTATAGCGCGCTAAAGGCTAGAAAAAAAATATCTCAATGCGTTCATTAAGTGTTGCGCTTCATGCCAATGGACTGACGATGTCGGCTGAAGCAGCGATCCCGAAATGAACTTTAGGCACACTGCTACAGTCATCCCCATCCCCCCAGATCTTTAAAATGATGACTTTTTATCTGCAGTGATTGATTGATTGATTGATTTGTGGGGTTTAACGTCCCAAAATTACCATATGATTATGAGAGATGCCGTAGTGGAGGGCTCCGGAAATTTCGACCACTCGGGGTTCTTTAACGTGCACCCAAATCTGAGCACACAGGCCTACAACATTTCCGCTTCCATCAGAAATGCAGCCGTCGCAGCCTTTTTATCTGCAGTACCGTATCATACAAGGAAAACTGTTTTGTGTATCGACTGATGTGCTAACCAAATCGACAGCACCCCCGAGGAGCATAAAAGCATTGCAGGTCATTTTAATGCGACGAAAAAGTTTCCGGACCATTTATGGTTTTCGTAGCTTGTCATCGTCACAGTCACGGTTGAAAAAAAAATAAAAAATAAAGAAAGCACTGACATTGCACGGCGAGGTGCTTTTTTTAGGGGCGAAGCTCCTTAGGGCGTGGGCTGTGCGTCCCCTGTACCCTGTATGTAGCCATCTCTAGTTTAGTTCTTGCAGTGTTCACTAGATGGCGGTACCGTCCCCTGTATGTAGCCACTTCTAGTTTAGTTCTTGGAGTGTTCACTAGATGGCGGTACCGTCTCCTGTATGTAGCCACCTCTCGTTTAGTTCTTGTAGTGTTTACTAGATGATGGTACTTGTAGCTGATGATGAAAAGATGCAAGATGTTATAAACTAGAAAGCGGTACTTGTAGTTGATGAAAGACGCGAGATCTTATAAAATAGGAATGATGTCACATATGGCGCGTGTCATTGGTTGAAGGCAATCGTTCGATTTAGTGCGGCGACGTACGCTAGGGGGAGCGATGTAATAAAATCGAGCGGGCAAAATGTACAGAGGATTCATGGTTTACCAGGTTTACCTCCAGAGCTTCGCCCACTCATCATCATTCACTTCGTGGATATGGCGGAATTTTTTCAACGAAGCAGAACGAAAATGCGCGCGTGCCGCTGTTGACTCGTGCGGTGCGTCAAACCGGAAGCCGCCGTATCCCACAGTTCCCTGCGATTGCCCATTTTACCGGTGACCTATTGACAGCGATGTTGCCGTGGCCGGCACAGTGATCAACAGCGATATCGTCGCCGAAGTCTTGTACGGCAAAGGGGAATAGAATGACGAGGACGTAAGTGATGCTGATGAGCGTGCACTATGACAGAGGCTGTGCATGCTTTGGCCGTTTTGGAAGACATGCATGCTTTTCTCGGACAGTGTGCGCGGACTAAGTCACCTACAGGAACTTTGCAAAATTGTGACCGTCGCACATTGGATCCGTGAAGCAAACCGCGATCACAGACTTTAAGAAATAAAAGTTTGATGGTGTAGGAGGCATTTTTCAAGTGTTTAGTTCGCACTCGCAATGATTCGTACCTTCGGTTGATTCAGACATTCTATCTGGTCCCGTGAAGTTCGAATTAACGGGGTTTTACTGTAAGTGTCTGCACCAAAGTGCAACACCTCAGCAGCTGTTCACAATGGATGGGGTAAGGAGAAATTAAAAGATATAGAAAAGTAAATATTGAGAAAAATGTAAAAGATTGGGAGGCGAGTGGTTGTCGAAGAGAGAATATTGCAGATGTGACTATCGTCAGTCACGAAATCCACCAAATGTGGATGACAGGCAGCTCAAGGAAATGCAACAAAGGCTTCCCCGTTGTCGACACAACACTCGCTCTCCTCGAAGTTGACACCTGCGTAGGGCTGCTGCACCCCCACACCCATTAACCGCCTCTCTTCCTTCTTTCTCTCCCCCTCACCCGCTCCTTTGTTTCCCCTCTTCCTTAAAGCCGTTGTTGCTCTCTCTCCGGCTAACGCCGACGCATCTGCGCTTCTCTGAGAAGCAAGCTCGCTCCCTGCATGTCTAGGCATTTTCCGGCAACCGCATTATAACCAGTTTTTTACCTCAGGGGACTTCACAATAAGCTGTATGTGTACATATGGAGTCCAATGAGAGATACACGAGAGTCAGAAAAAAAACCACATTAACTGCACAGTAAGTGGTTACGTTATACTAAATGGTCCGTGCTGTACAACACATCTGTACAGCTCTCACTTGCTTCACATAATGCTAAAAACATACCTTCGACTGGCCAGTGACATTGTCCTTGGGCAGGTAAATTCTAGCGATCTGACCAAAGGGCCGGAACAAATCACGTAGATCAGAGTATTGCACATCTTGAGACAGGTTAGTCACTCGAATTGTTGCGGCCTCATCTGTGGACAGAAAGGGCAAATTAGTCTGCCAATAAAACAATAAGAAGGGCAATATTAACACTACACATGCATGCACAGCAAAGTACAACATTACTATACTAGCGACTATTAACTTGTGATGGAAAGGACTGCAAAAACATTAGAATAATACAAAGGTCCGCAAACTCGCTCATGAGTAGACTCGCACAGACTGATCAGAATCAGACCGGGCTGTGAGTATGAGAGAGTCCTGGTGAGTAAAATTTTGGTGGGCTTATACCCGTGACACACGGGCAAAAGTAAAGTACTTTGAAGTAAACCCCTTTTGTCGCCTAAGGGGACCATTTGCAGGAAGGAGTGGCGCTGATGACACACGGCACCGGACTACTGCTTTAGGCGCTGCCTCAGAAGAACGCTGCAGAAAAAATGGCGCTGTTTGTGGAAGCAGCAAGATTGGAAATATTAAAAAGAATCTGCGCATGTACATCACAGTCAGCGACGCCGGAGCATAAATCCGTTTTTTTTTGGTCTGGTGGCTTATAATGCGCATACCTGTAATTTTCTTTCGCTTTTTTGCGTTTTTAGCAGCAACTTAAGTTCGTCTGGCAGCTATGAACAGTCCGTGTTTTGTTGTTTTTTGTTTTTTGCCGTGCTTTTTACATGGCTGCGTCCAGCTGGGTCAGTGACGGCGTGCCGCGTTTCATCGTGGTCCTGCGATGTCTCAGCGCAGAGACAGAGATAAAGCAACAGTTGAGGTGGGCCTGACTCTTGTCGCTCTCGGCTCCATCGAAGATGAGCTAAACGCTGCGAAGGCAATTTCGCTGTGAATTTGCGCCCGTGTACGGGGAATACCGGCGTCGGTGAGGCTCTCGGCAATCGCCTGGTACACTCCATCGTTGTGCTTTTGCCCTTGCAAGGCATCCAAATGGTCCTCCCATAGCTTTATCAGCGCCCAGGTCTCCTTTTCAGTCCACTAGACGCGCGGTTTTTTCTTCACCGACAGAGCCGACTCCATTGTTACAAGATACTACGTCACCGACACAGCAACTGCCGCTGCCAACCCTAACATGATCGCGCTAGTGACGTAATGCAGGCGTTTGAGAGTATGGACAGACTATAGGCCTTAACTTTTCAACAGATCGCACTGCTGCTGAAAATGAAAACATTTTCTGAGCGCAAAAAAATACTGACAGGGCACCGCAGTGTTGCGACACGTTTTCTTCTATTGATAAATTATGCACACTGTATGCGAGAGTACTCCCTTCCAGCCAGAAAAGTAGATGCGGGATCTGCTTTTGGGAAAAGGATCTTTGCCGGAAAGGAGTTACTCCTTTGTCGTGTGTCACTGCGCCCGAACGCCTTTCGAAAGATGTCCCCTTGTCTAAAGGACTTCAAGGCGCCCGTGTGTCAGGGGCATTAAAGGGACCAACAACTGCCCAGAACATGAAGCAGCCAGGTTTGGCAAGAGAAAAAGATGACGAAACTATTTTTTCAGAGAACAGTCAGGTTGGAAGCAATAAATGTGCACTTTTTTGTTAATTTTGCTTAATTGTAACTTCGTTCATACGAAGTTTTTGTGGTTCCCATGAACTTCCTATAAATGGGAGTCGACTATATTTATTGAGTGAGTCTGAGTGAGCTCCATCAGTTTTCATCGACTTGTGGTCATATCTACTCATGCTTGCCCTTACTGTCAGCCTTATATAGGCTCAAGCCTATTCACTTGCAGTGAAACCTCATTAATAAGTATGTGACGAAAATGGCAGCATACCTATGCACTAAATGTACTATGCATTCACTACCACTTACAAAGTTTCATCGCCTGACATGTGCCAACGCTGCCAACAAAGGAATAAATACAGTGCCACAGCAAATATTGCTTTAGGTTTCCACCACAAAGCCAGTCTTCTCTTTTTGCCAAAGTGCAGAAAAGATTGTCACTCTGGCACGAAAGTCTAATAGCACGGAGTGGCGATGCCAAGAAACGTTTCAAAACTACTGCAGGGTCGAGGATACGCAGTGCGGTGAAGTTAAAGAACGGGCATAATTGGCCATCTGCAATACATATGTTCCGCGGTCTGTTTCAAAGCAAAAACTAAGTTATTTTTAAATGTGGTACAGTCGCTAAGAGCCAAATTGTCTACTAGTTAGTTGTGTGGCCGCTGTTACTGCCGATCCAATTGCTGTGGAATACGCCCACTCTGCTTTAGACCATGCCCAGATACAGAGAGTAGTCTGCTGGGTTAACGTGCTGATAACGAGCTTTTTGTAAGCGATGCTCTAGTAGTTTTGGCAGCGGAGAAAGGCGCATTTCGGCTGGCGCTTAATAGCACAAAACGGTTAGCGCTACACTTGCTGTACCGTGCGCATGTTAGCGTTAATACAGTCGATCTCCGATATATCGATAATTTGACACAAGAAATATGCGTAATTAGGGCTTACATTATTATATAGCAACTCTTAAAATGCCTTTCGGAAACCGTAGTAAATGCTAACATGACGATACGCTCACAGTATGCTTAAAAAAAGGCGACAACTTCTATTGCAAGTTACCGCACTTAATTTCGCGTGAAAATAATCTGTACACTTGCCTTGCCTTATGTGCGCCGTCATGTTCATCAAGTCATCCTCATTAATTGAGCATTGAAGCTTTCAAAATAAGAAAATTCAGCTCCTTCAGCTACAACAATGTTGATTGATGGTGCGCACCGATGCAAGCTCTGTAGCGCGGTAAAATGTTGTTTAGCGGAGGAGTCAGCATTTTCATAACCACACATGTCAACTTCCACGGCACCAGTAACATCAGCCATAATATCAACATTGATGCAGTCAAAAACAATGATGTCATCTGCACCGATAAAGTCACTTTCTGTACTACCGTCTCAGGTGGCACCTGGAAATGCTTATTAGCAGCGAAATTCACTAAGGCACCGTACACTGTTGTCAGCTAAGATGACACTCACTAAGTCATCACCTGTCACGAAAGCCCACGAGAAAACTGAGCACAACGGTGTCTTTCTTGACTATGTTCCTAGCACCAGTTATTACTTTTATAACTACGAGTGACCCAATTTTTTTTAGTTTAGTTTAGTTTTGTTTAGTTTTTTAGTTAAGTTTAGTTTGATGCCCGTTAGAAGATTCAGCCCTAAAAGAGAGACCTACTGAGTGCACAAGCCGAAAGTGACAATGCTGTCCACAAACAACAAACAAAACGACCACATACCCCACCACTGATGTATCTGTAATCGCGATAACACGAGGGGCATTGTAGCAGAAGCAAAAAAAAAAAAAAAACCGTAGGTGCCGAAATCTGTATCTTATAACCAAAATAACAAAAATAACGTAACTAGGTTGCGAATTTCAAAGGCCATGATTTTCGGGCCCGCATGCCATCATGTGTAAGCAAACAAGAAAGGGAATGCGCACATCGTAACGAAGCCGCTGAGTCCCTTTGAATTCATGTGATTGTGGTGCCCATGGCAAAGTGATTTTGGTGCCCTCAGCAATTGGCCCGTTTGAAAACACTGTGTCCTTGTGTTACAACCTACAAGAGATCGTACATCACGTGCCGATGCACTCGCAAACGCTGTGAAACCAATGAATCGCACCACCTTTTCGTCACCTGTGTGCGAGGAGAGATCTAATTCTTAGAACGTGGCCGAAAAATGAGCAATCTTTGCCAGAATAAATGCACTTTCTAGGCTTTGACCCTGTGCAGCGTTCAATATATTGAATATTACGCTCTGCAGGAGTTTGATATACACATGCAACAGTCCCATACTTTTGCATGGGAATTTCAAGGGAATATATTAACTGTTTCATCTAGTGAATAATTAGATACGACCGAGTTCGATTCACCTGAGATTGACTGTACTGAGAAATTTCTCGGTGCCCACGAACTGCAACGCTAAACTTTGTGACAGCGAGCTGCTTATGCTTCTACAAAGGGGTGCGCGCTTGAACACGGTCCCACACAATGAGGTGGCAGCAATTATCGGCCCAGCACATTCAGGTAGTCGCCTATTATAAGTGTGCAGCAGGCTTAGAGTGGTGCTACCCCAGATGCATGCCTTAGCAGATAGCTGGATATGCTTACTGTGGTAAAGCTTTTTGTTGCCAATAAGTCATACTGACGTGTTTGTCGGTGGTCCCCACCTGGCCTTCGTTTCTTGCTTATGATCGGTCTTTAGGGTATCGCTGCATTGTGCGACACCCTAAAGACCGATCTTCCCACTTATCAAAATCACGGAAATCCGTTTGCGGCACATTGTCGCGTCTGCAAGTTCAGCGTTGCAGTCAACTGTTACAGCGCAATATGTTATCGTGCTATGCAATTGGTATGCACTCACAGGTAGGCATAATAACAACCATTATGTCTTCAAGGGAAACTCAGGTGCATTTTCGAGCACACTGAGATCATACCGTTTTCAAATAATATAGACAGTCTTCCAACAACTAGGGTGGTTCATTTTGACGAGACATTTATCAATAATTATAATTAAGTAGTGAATGATGAATCAAAACAGCAACCACAACGAGAGCTGCTTCGTCCTCCATGATGGGTATCGGATGAAGTAACGAAATGTGCATTTGGTGACGCCACGAAATCTGCTACACAGCGCCACGGCAATCTAGGGTGAAAACATAGCTCACGTGCCTCTTCTGACGCACAAAAAGCAAGTTGGCAATGTCATGTGAAACGACATCAAGCTGTGTGAGCTTGTCTGAACTTACCAATGACAAGTTCAGCGATGATTGCAGCTGCTATATGAGCGCATATCGTTGCTGTTGGGACCTAGGAAAGAAGACGAGGACAAAGCGAAGAGGCTGACCCACTACGCACGTGTTCTTCTTTGGATTCTCTGTCCCCATTAAAGCGATTGTAGTTGTGCCCAATACGCTCCCGAGTTTTTATTGCCGTGTGCAACAGGATCGGCTATGTCGTGCCAAAACATATGGTGCCAAAGACACGGGAGCTGCGGCTAATCGGCGACATGGACGGCAGCATCAGCAAGAACGATATCTTCAAAGAATAATCATCGGTGCTTAGTAAGTCTCATCGTTGGCCGCGCCCCGCAACATCAACAAGTGGACGCAAGCCCAAGCCTTCCTGTGAGTACACTGCAGCAATGGATCGTTTAAAACAAGAGAGATCATCGGCACGCACTCAGAACACCAAGATAAAAAAATTGCCCGCAGCTTCCCTCGGGGGAACAGTGAGGAGGATGCGGAGCATATAATTGGTTAACGGGGTGTTAAAGTGCGACTTACTTGGGTCGATGGCTAAATTGGTTAACGTGGTTGTGAAATGGGGTGTTAAATTGCGACTTACTGGTCGTCTACCACCTTCCAAAGGTGTCAATTTTATGAACTGGATCCTTCGCTTAAGCTAAAGCTACCATCACACCTTTCCCGCTCCGATGCGACACTGTTATGCCGCCTTTGGTTGGGTGTTGCATTCACAAAGGCGTACTCCTTTCGCATTGGTATGGCAGACACTCCTACATGTGACTACTGCGGAGATGAAGAGACCATCGAACACGTCCTGTGCAGCTGCGCTTGCTACGACACACAGTGATGCCAGCTACGGATGGTTTTGAATCGACTTGACCCCGGACCATTTTGTGTGCAGAAGATACTAGGACCTTGGGCATCTGCCTCAGCTGCGCAGAAAGCAACTAAAGCACTGCTACTTTACCTTAAGTCAACAAACCTGAGCGACCGCCTGTAAACTGTGTGTGCTCCCCGAGTGTGCTCGTGATTGTGTGTACCTTCTCATCTTTCTGCAACCTCTTTTCTCCCCTTTATCCCTTCCCCAGTGCAGGGTAGCTAACCGGATGTGCGTCTGGTTAACCTCCCTGCCTTTCCTTGCATCTTTATATCTCTCTATCTACTTGGGTCGATGGCTAAATTGGTTAACGTGGTTGTAGGAGGGGGTGTTAAATGAGTGAACACGTACACACGTATGCAAAAGGGCGGCGCTGGTCGAAGGGACGTCGATCATTGTATTTGTGGATTCGTTGGCATTCATTTCACGGCGACTTCGGACGTCGACGCGCCGTACAAACCAACGGACGAGCGGCAACTGAGCGAGCGAGCGCCGACCTTGAGTATATATACAGCGCGACGGCGCATGCGCTGTCAGCTGTCGAATGTTCTCGAAGGAGAAGCGCGCGCGCGGCACAGATGGCGACGGCGCGACGGCGCATGCGCTGTCAGCTGTCGAATGTTCTTGAAGGAGAAGCGCGCGCGGCACAGATGGTGGGCGACGGCGCGACGGCGCATGCGCGCGCGTCAGCTGTCGAATGTTCGAGAAGCGGTGCGGACGGTGCGGACGGCGCACTACAAGGCGCGAGTATAAGATGCTTCCGCATCTAAAAACAAGGCGGCCGCTAGTTTGGGAAGCTACAGCACCAATAGAGCGATACTCATGACATTGAAGGAGCGGCTGACATCCAGCAATGAGAAGAAATGGAAGAGCACATCCCAACGAAGGAGCTCACAACTGAACACGCCGCAGCAGCCAACTATGAGGATCAAGCGGTAGCGATACTTGCATGCCTTCAGTGCCAAATCGAGGACATCAACAACTTGCAAAGAGCCGTCAGCAAGTACCGTGCATGCTCCTGCGAACGTCGGCTACATGAGCGTCAGTCCTTGCCTACCTCGATTTGAGATCAAGCAGTTTAACGGGAACATACGTGAGTGGACCTCTTTCTGGGAGCAGTGCGATGGTACTGTGCATTCAAATTTGGCACTAAGTGAGGCAGACAAGTTTCATTACCTTCAGAATAGCTTGAGAGGGAAGCTCCTGCAGCAATCGCTGAATTTTCGACAAGCGCATGCTATGAAAATGCTGTGCAGCTGCTGAAAGTCAGATATGGAGACAAAAGGCAGATAGAGCAACATCACCGAGCCTTGAGAGACATTTGATGTGTGAGACTGGCATCTGACGTAAAACAGCTGCGCAATCTATAGAACCAAATTCAGATGAACATGTGTTGCCTCGATGCGCTCGGGCAGAGTTGCCAGGTGCCACCGAGCAAACAAGCAAACAGACACCCCAAAACAAGCCTAAAAAAGCGCCGGCGCTTCTCCAAATAAGCCCAAAATAAGCGGAAGTTAAACAAATGTTCCTATTCTTGAAAATTGCGTAGTAAAGAAAAAAAATACTACGAATAGATCTGGAAGGCGTACAAACATTTATTTTGCATAGTGAGAATATAGGTGCATGAATAAAAGCAAGAATCCTTTAGGCTTACACAAGTCATCGTCAATGACATTTGGCAGATCAGGATAGTCTATGGTGTCCACGTCCGCTGAACCATACATGTTCTTTGCGTTGAATAGTTCCATCATTTTTGCGGTCGGTTGAAATACTCGGCAGCGAACTCTACATAGTGAATGTTGCAGTTTTCGTCTTATTTCGAAGGCGCGATTTCACGAAGTTCGTGCGTGAAAAACACGCCCGACATCGGTGTTGCTCAGGGGCATGGCCAAAAGGCAGAGGGAATGCTGCTAATTCCGTGAAGCAGCTTTCTCTACTCGCATCTATAAAATACAGGACTTCTACCCAAAAACAAGTAGTGCTATTTTTTTTTTCTCATTTTTCCAGAGAAGAAGGCAGACCTGCCTATATTGGGTGTCTAGAAGACCTATATCTCTTTTAATCAGTATAATCTCACATCATAAACGGTGTAACCTCACATCATAAGGACATCGTATGTCTTATAAGGACATGTGCTTCAGTCACCCTTCACTTTCACAAAATGATAAAAAAACTGAATTGTTGAACAAGATGTGAGGTTACACCGTCTATGGTAAAGGTTTTATCAGTTTATGTGAATTATTGTGCGATGCTGATTTGCTCATGCACAGTGTTCATGAGTATACTTCGTGGTTTCTTAATAAATAAAGGTCATTTGTTAGTCTGCGCTAGTCCGGTGTGTTCTTTTTATGCGTGTCAATCAATAAATCAAATCAGTTTATTTGGCATTCGTCCTCGTGTGTGTGCACTGAAGTTCCAATATGCTGCAAATGCCGACTGGTAGGGAAGCGTAGTGTCACATCGTGTTTGTTTTTGATAACAAACTGCTTGCCGAATAATGCAACATTAATTATTTTCTGAAAAAGCACAGGTATGCCCCAAAAAACGCGACAAGCGACCATAAAAATTTTCAAGTGTCTCTGCGAAAAAACAAGCCCAAATACACTTATAATAAGCGAAACTGGCAACTCTGCGCTCGGTGTGCCGACAACCAGCTTTTCTGCGATCCTCTATGATATACTATTAAAATCACTGCCGCTAGAGACCATCGTTTCTTTTCACCTCCAACGCCGTATAAATAAAGTCATGTTCCGAACATCGGTCGCTACAAACGAAGGAACAGCATCATTGTGTCAAGAGCTCGAGGGTTTACTCGCATCGAAATTGAAAGCTGAGAGCGACCAGGGGTACAGGACTCATCAGAACGCACTTACAAACAGGAAGCATGTTCCATCGGCATCTCTGCTGTATACTGCGCATACGAAAAAGCAGAAATATGACAAGTGCTGCTTCTGTAAATCCATGAGACATGAAACAGAGGTATGCGACGGTTCTCTAAAAAAAATACAGACTAGTCAGAAACATGAGGTGCTATGAATGCACTATATAGTACCGGGACACCTAGCCAGAGATTGTAGAAGATGCATAGAATGCAAGTCTTGCAAGAAAAGGCACACAAAAACTATGTGCAACCCAAGCGCAAAGGGAAGAAGTGATAAGAAATTGAGCACTATGACAGCATCTGTTACCAAAACGCAGTCAGATCAAAGTTAAAGATCAAACTTGATGAAGGAGTGCATCTGCAAACCTTTCTTTGTTGCGTGGGAGGAGATAATAAGACATAAGAGGAATGTTAGACAGCGGCAGTCAGTGCGCATTTATAAAGAAAGAACTCGCTGCACGTTTGCAGCTGAAAGTAATCAGCCAAAGAAGCTGGCAATCAATACATTTGCATCTAAAGTACCTTCCCAACCGCAAAGAAGTAAAACTCTCACAATAGGTGCACCCCCCTCCCCTAGTTTAGTCGTGGAAAATTAGATTTTTTTTGATTCCGCACATAATAGGCGCACCCCAAACTTGGCTGTGATCATAAACGATTATACCCCCAGGGGTACAGTTGGAACTCGGTCCCTGTACCCTGAAGAAAAAAAGAAGGCAAATCGACAAGCAAATAAAAAAAATTTCAAGTGCAACGACCTAACCAATCTGTTTGTCGAAATAAAACTTGAAAAAAAAAAGAAGTGTCCATGAGTGAAAAACAACGGGCTGTTCCATCAATTACTGATACCCGCCGAATCACCGGGCTCCTTGGAGGTCACGTGTACAGCGCCGGGGGCTCGATCACCATCACCACCATCAGAGAAAAAGAAAGAAACACCATTTTGCAAGCGGTGTGCAAATGTTGTGGTCGTGTATGCAACTTTGGTTTTACCATGGGGAAGTACGCAAGCTACATGGCAACCGGGCTGCAAGCAGGCATTTCGGTGTTGGAGAAACTAGTGTTTGGTACTGGAGGGATCAAGAAGAAAAACTTAAGGTGTCGAAGAAGACACGATGGGCTTTCCGCTGTGCCAAGACCAGCAGGTATCCGAACATCGAAGAGCAACTGGTCTGGCATATACAAAAGCTACGACAAGACGGCTGTGCAGTGTCATTGGATATTGTACAGACTGTTCAAAGCCAGCTCCGGATGGACAACTCGTTTCATGCGGTGCCATGGCCTCGCACTGCGAAGGCGGAACACCTTGTGCTAGTGCTTGCCCGCAGCATATGAGGACAAAGTGGTGGACCTCCACTGTATCGTTATAAAGCTCCGACAGCAGAAAGACTTCATGTTATCCGTGATCGGCAACGCGGATCAGACCCCCCTTTGCTTTGATATGTCGCGGAACATGACAGTGAAGGAGGAAAGTACACGGAGCGTCATTGTCAGGACGTCTGGCGCTGATAAACAACGATGCACCGTATTGCTGGCGGTGACAGTGGATGGGCGCAAGCTACCGCCTTACGTTATTTTTAAACTTAAGACGCTCCGAAAGCCAAATTTCCCTCAAGGCATCTACGTCAGAGTCCAGGAAAAAGGCTGGATAAGTGCGGAGCTCATGACGGATTGGGTGAAAAGTCTGGGGTCGGTGGCCGGGTGGTCTGTTGTTCTCGTCCATGCTTGTCCTGGACAGCCCCGCCGCGGTGGTCTAGTGGCTAAGGTACTCGGCTGCTGACCCGCAGGGCGCGGGTTTAAATCCCGGCTGCGGCGGCTGCATTTCCGATGAAGGCGGAAATGTTGTAGGCCCGTGTGCTCAGATTTGCGTGCACGTTAAAGAACCCCAGGTGGTCTAAATTTCCGGAGCCCTCCACTACGGCGTCTCTCATAATCATATAGTGGTTTTGGGACGTTAAACCCCACATATCAATCAATTGTCCTGGACAGTTTTTGTGGGCACCTAGTAGACCGCGTACGAGATGAGCTAATGGAGCTGCGCACAGATCTGGCAGTGATTCCGGGTGGCCTCACATCGATACTGCAGCCTTTGGAAGTGTCGTTGAATAAGCCCTTCAAGGACAATGTTCGAAATCTGTACACCACCTGGATGGCTGGAGGACATCATCAGCTGACTCCAGGTGGTAAGACTAAGAGGCTGCCTGTGGAAATGCTGTGCGCTTGGATCGTGGAAGCGTGGCAAGCGATCTGCAAAGAAGTCGTCCGGAAAAGCTTAAAGAAGATGGGTACCGTAGTTACTCTATTCTACCGCGCCCTCAATTCTAACGCGCACCTGGTTTCCACGACAAAAAAAAAAAGTAAGACATCGATTGTAACGCGCACCCATTTTTCGCGACAGAAGAAAAAAAGACAGTAGGAGTCAACTTTCGCACATTGAGAACGAGTATATGGGTTTTGATACACTGAAGTTTCGAAAGATAAAACACAAAGTCAAACAGCCCGCCCTGCAGCTAAAACTGTGACCACTACGGTGGCGTTACGAGTTGCGTAATAGGTCAGTCCTCGTTGCTAGCAAGTTGGAGAACTCCTTATCGCTGTCAACGGCCCAAAGCATTTCATCCTCGGTACGGTCCATGGCATTCGAGATGCCACATTCCTTGAACGCCTTGATGACCATGGCTGATGGTATTGCACCCCCCGCGTCCTTCACCCTTGTAGCGAAGTCTTGCAGAGAGGTGCGCTTCATCCTGTTGCCTGGCGTGAAATCATGTCGTCCATTGATCAGCCATAAAGCGCCCGAATCTTGTCCTTCACCGGCTTGTTTAGGCAGACATCTAGCGTTTGAAGTTGTGATGACATGCCGCCAGGTATGACTACAAGGTCCGTATTGCACGCAGCGAGCTTGTCCTTGATCCGCTGGTCGAGATGGCACCTGAACGTGTCGAGCACGAGCATCACTCGCAGGCCCGAACCGGCGCCAGGCCGCTTCCGCCAGACGTGATGGATATAATCGGCAACCAGGCTCGTCGTCCTCCAACCTTTCTTGTTAGCCCGCACAATCACACCACTCGGGAAAACAACTCATTTCGAGAGTGTCTTTCGTTTAAATATAAGATACGGGGGAAGCTTGTGCCCATCTGACGTGCAACAGAGCATTGCCGTCACTCTAGTTTTTTCGTGGCCCGATGTCAACACGAAAACTTGCTTCACCCCCTTCTAGATAGTTGTGGTGCCAGGAAAGTCGAAGTAAAGAGGCATCTGATCGGCATTCCCGAGTTGCCCAAGCAGGTAGCCGTTGCTGTGCCGCAAGTTAAGGACGAACCTCTGAAAACTGTGAAGCTTTTCTTCGTACTCCTCCGGCAACTTTTGGCATATGCCCGTTCGCCTTCGGAGGTAAAAGCCTTTCCTCTTCATAAAGTTAGTTAGCCAGCACCTGGCTCTGCGTTAGCCCTTTTTCTAAGGCCAACTGCATAGCCCACACTTGGAGCAGTTCCGTCGTCACGGGCCGCTGTGCCGCTCGCTGCTCAAGCACACACCTGGCGAGCAGCTCTTCAATTTGCAGAAACGGACCCTGCTGTGATCTACTAAAGCTTTTACGTGAAGCTTTGCTGTCGACAATCTTCTGCTTTTGTTTCCGCCAGTCCCACAGGCACATTTCGGGAACTCCGAACAACCGCGATGCGGCCCGATTTCTGTTCGTTTTTGCACACGCGATGACTTTTCTTTTAAAAGCGGCATCGTGGTGCACTTGTCGAGTCTTTGGAGTCGGCCCTTCCATGCCATCGATGTTAACGCACTACAAGATGACAAACTCCTCAGCACACGTACGAAGTGCCTCACATGGGAAACACATTGGCAGAAATGGCCGACGTGCCATGCCGACGCATGTAGGGGGCGGCCATTTTTGAAACATCGATGGCAATAGAATGACCGTATTAATTTTTTTTTTCGAACTCAATTCTAACGTGCATGCAATTTATGAATTCGCTTAACCGGAAAAAAGGTGCGCGCTAGATTCGAGTAATTATGGTATCTCGAGTGCACAGGATGCGAGTGAGGATGACATGATGTGGGGTGCGGATGATTCAGACACCGAAAAATAATCGCCGCTCAGCGAGGATGAATGTGTGTTCCCCGACTCTGACTCCAAATAGGAAAAAGGAAGAACACCTACAACTTTTGTGTAAACAAACTTTACGTTTGTGTGTGTGCAGTTGACGAACGGCTTTTGCTTGTTTATTAAAAGGTACGTAGGTATGTTTGTTTCATGCTGAATTAATTGGTAAACGATAAAGTCGCCTTTTACTTGACAAATGTGCAGATTTAAAGAGCGAGAACAAAGTAAAAAAAATTTTCGAAAATTTTACCCCGCCTAATTGGCGCACCCCTAACTTCGAGCCGGATTTTCTGAAAAAAAAAAAAAAAGTGCGCTTATTATGCAAGTAAATATGATACTTTAATTTCACGTGAGAAGTCAGTTTGGTGACAAAGAAGAGATCATCGAAGCTATCACAATACCGGTCAATTGTCAGGAAGTCGCAGTGACGTATACTGACTGTTCCTTTGACAAGAACCTACGTGCATTGAAGATGGTATTAGCGGACAAGCTTACTATTCCCATGGTGCAAGTTGAGCCTGGAATAAGCTTGTTTGTTGGATCGAATCAAATATGGAAAATCGTAACCGGTGAAGATATTAAAAGCCAAAAAATTGAAGGACTAGTGGCTATTAACACCATTTTGGGTTGAACGTTGCAAGGACTCGTGAAGAAACGGAGCTTTGTTGAAAGCCCATCCAGGGTGATGGTATGCGTATTAAGGACCGATATACATACGCGAGAGGAGATTAATGATGATCTGCAGTCCTTTTGGAAATTGGACGTTCGGGGCATCTCCCCAGAGGAAGAACAGCTCACTTCTTCAGGCATGTTGTCCAGGTTCATAAAGAATATTGCCAAGAAAGATGAAAGGTACGAAGTTGAAGTGCCGTGCGAGGAACCTGGCATACAACTATTCGAAGATGACTACCTTGTAGCATGTAACCGCCTTCGGAGCCTTGTTGCAGACTGTACGAAAGTTTTGAAAAGACCCGCACAGAAGATCAGTGCTACCACAACTGAGGCACCGGAATTTGTCGGGACCTAAGAAAAGACGAGGACGAAGCGAAGAGGCTGACCCACTACGCACGTATTGTTGTTCTTCGGATTTGATCTGTCGCCATTAAAGTGAGTGTAGTCGTGCCCAATACGCTCGGAGTTTTTATATGCTACAGGATCGACTATGCTATGTGCTACAGGATCGACTATGTCGTGCCATAACAATTGCCTTTTGATTTCACCTGTGAAAGACATGGACTTGGTGTCTCCAACAAAGATGAGCCTCACCCTCTCATTGTCTTGGCATGGCAAGTTCAGTGATCCCACAGAATTGTACTATTGGCATTCCACCATCTTACGGGACAAAAGATGGTAGCATGCCAATAGCGTGCAATTAGGCTAGCAATATTACACGATAAAAGGTGCCACAAGTGCCCTTTCTTTGCTTGGCACTTCTGTGTAATGAGTACCGCGTTTCTTGAGCACAATAAACCCCAAAAATACACAAACCAATATAATTTAAAGCCAGACTACTGACACAGAGCGAAAGCACGCATGCACGAGCGTACACACACGCATGTATACGCACGCACTTGCCAGTGTCTACGCCTATCAATCTTGTTTGCTTCTGACTGTACAAGTCATCATGAGCCAGAGTTTCACCACGGCACTCTTTTGTAGCACATTAGCACTTGCGAGCCCACAAAAGCTTCACTTAATGTTTATTTCCTTGACTACATGCATGCGTGACAAGCAATTCGTAATTCGCTTAGATTTAATGTTTTAAATCAACATTTTAGAGAACTTAAATGAACACAGAAGTGCTGTTACACAAAACCGTAATCTGACCCTAAATATGAAAAGATAGATGTAATGTAATTGACAGCTCACCCTCCTCTTTGCTACAGACTTTGAGACCAGCCTTCGCTCTATCTTGTAGTGCCGCACAACCTGAAATAAAAAAAAAAAAACCAAACCCCATTACAGCAGCTAGGTGGCACTTTCAGGACAATGTCTGTGCTTTCTGCTGTTCCATAGTTACATGATGTTGTTCTTCTGCCAAATAAATGTTTTTTCAGCATCACTGCAGATAGCATAGATGCCATGCGCAGCCACTAGTTCTGCTACATGTTCGACGTTCAAAGCCACATCCGGAAGTTAACCTCCTCTGAGCAGCAGTCCAACTTAGCCTGACAAACAGAGGTCAGTATTTTGTAACAGTGCGCTGTTCTCTTCTACGCTGGTTGTATCATTTACTGCTCATACCTGGCAGATGCCATTGATAATAAAAGTGAACAGTCACTTTGACCACTAGCCAAGCATGAAAAGACATCACTACAAAATAGCAACCCAACATAAAGTGACCTCCAGTTTCCCAGCACTTTGAACTTAAGCAAAACATGTCAAATGTAATAATTGGATACATAACACGCAACCAGTCCTAATGCAGTGTTCTAGATGGTAGGAAGAAAATGCAAATACATATAAGCGGCGTGGCTGCAAGCGTGACTGTGGGTAACGCAAAAGGTGCACGATAAAAGCCGACGAGAGCATTGAAGTAGTAACTACTTCGTTTTAAAAGGGATATATAGCTGTGAGCGCCCGCATGCGCACTATAGCGTAGCGGCCTATCTAATCGGCAGCGCCACCTGCGGCGCCATTACTCAGATAAACTCCAAGCCCAAGCGAGGGCCGGGGACACGTTTTTGTCAATCTCGCTCCCGCCTCCGGCGCGGTCGGCACGTTTTTCATGTTCGAATAAAGCGCATTCTTCTCGTTCACAACGCCTCTCAGCCTTCATGCCTAGCCCGCCCAGCCCTCACAACTGGCGCAGTCGACTCCGAACCATGCCTGGAACGTCGCCTTTTGCCCGCCTCGTGAAGTGATCCGCCGGACTAGCCGCGCGGCGCTCCGTCCTGTGTTTACCGTCCGCCGCCCGATACGCCTTTCGGCCGCTTCGTCCGAGTCATTTCGT
Source organism: Rhipicephalus annulatus (assembly GCA_013436015.1). NCBI lineage: Eukaryota > Metazoa > Arthropoda > Arachnida > Ixodida > Ixodidae > Rhipicephalus > Rhipicephalus annulatus. Next base: position 141,018 of record WOVY01000458.1, read on the forward strand.
GCCTTTGCCTTTTGTTTCGCCGACCGTCGTGCTGACGCCCACCCGCCCGATGAAGTAGCTCGCCTGCAGAGCCGAACCAACTTGACCTGCCCGCCTTTTTCGTCTCTCGTGAGTCTTGTGCTCCTTCTGCTAATTTCTTGTGAACGCCATGCCGCTTGTGAACTGGAACGAGGCTACGCCTGAGGACCTCGCCGGCTTTACAGCAGACTTCCTCCGTGAAGAGTTGGTTCGCCGAAACCTGGACGCTACGGGGCCGAAGGAAGAAGTGATCAATCGTCTCCTCGCCGATATAGCCCAAAACCGCTCAATGACGCCTTTGTCGCCTTCCCCAGACTCCTCAGCGTCCAGCCAGCGCCCGAACACTACGCCGCTTCCTTCGAGCTTCGACGCAGCCCAAAGTACCGAGTTGCTGACGGGTTTACTTCAACAGCTCCTTCAAGTGTCACAACGCGCTGCAGCGCCAGTTCAGGTCACGACTCTTCCAGACCTGTCCGCATCGCTTCCTACATTTAATGGAGACGGCAGCATTTCAGCGTCCCACTGGATTGAAGAGTTGGAACGAACTCGAAACCTAGCTTCGTGGGAGCCTTCAACCGTACTCGCCGTCGCTCTGGGAAAGCTCCGTGGAGCAGCCGCGGATTGGAAAGCAGTCATTGGCCGTCAGTGTCCCACCTGGGAAGCCTTCAGGCAAGCTTTCTTGGATCAATTCAGCGCCAAGCAAACCTTACTACAGTGGCAACAAGCTGTTACTTGTCGCGTGCAAGCGCACGGAGAGAACCTGGTCCACTATTCTTTGGCGAAGTTGAAGCTCATTTCGGGATGCCCAGTCACTCTTACCGACACTCAGCGCATAGAGTACGCCCTTCAGGGCATTTCCGACGAGAACCTGGCCACTACTATAGCAGCACAACGGCCAGAAACCGTCGCCGCCTATATGGACATCGTAACGCAGCTTGACCAAACATTGAGCCACTTGTCTCGTCGACTCCCACGCCCAGGGTATTCAAGCACCAAACTAGTAATGCCAAGCCCACAGGTGCCCCAACACAGTGAAGAGGGCACGAATGTTCAGGCGGTACCAGACAAAACAAGACAGCCGCAGCGAATCGCAGCCCTACCACCAGACCAACAAGAGGCTCGGTACCAGACCATCTCTACGAGGCATGGCGCTCCTGCCTACCGTTCTGGCCAGAACTTGGCCGAAGCCGTGTGTTTTCAATGCCGCCAAAAAGGACATCTAGCTTCAAAGTGCCCATCCAGAGCTACTGCCACACAGTCTACAACGCATCCTTCGCCAGCTCTTCACAGCACGCTTTCCGAGACCCTTGATGGATCGCTGGTCCAATGCGCCCTTGTAAACGCCACAATTGCTGGAAGCGGCCAAGTGGACGCATTTCCAGACAGTGGTTCCAAGGTGACACTTGTTTCTCGTCACCTTGTCAGATCTTTGCCCCTCCTGCCCTGGACCAGACCCCCTCTAGTTGTCGTTGGAGGAACGACAGTGGCTCCTGCTGGTGCTATCTGCTTGAAGATCTCTGTGGGACCCATCACCGGTTTGGTGGAAGCCGCCGTCCTCGATAACAATGCCATGCCACTTATATTGGGGGAAGACTGGTTTGCTGCCAGTCACGCACAGTTGGTGTTCCAGCCACCCATGCCAACTGAAATTCGTCATTCCACCACAGGAACAAGTGTGCGGTGCCATGAGCGACTGTTGCCCAGGATGTCGAACGCTGTTATGATCCAGGGGTCATCTTTCAATTACCATGTATCTGGACACCACAGCTCAGCAGGCCTCCAGCGAATGCCACTCCCAGGCCCAGATGAACCCCCGTGGTTAGCACTATCTTGCCAATATGAGGTTTCAAACTCCAACGGCCCGTCTTCTGAATGCAGGCGAGGTGCTTCTTCAACAATAGAGGTTTGCATTGACCCATCCTTGCCTGCCGCTCAGGTTGGTAGCCATTTGCCAGCACATCAACAACGGGAAATCACGAGCATTCTTTCGAAGCACGCTGAAGTATTCGCTCGTGAAGAGGATGACTTAGGTCTGTACGAGGGTGTTGAACACTCAATCGACCTTCTTCCCGATGCTGTACCATACAGTCGATCCCCTTACCGTTACTCTGCTGCAGACCGTCGTTTTCTTGAGGCTCAAATAAGCACACTCCTTCGGCAAGGCATCATTCTACCAGCCTTAGGACCTTGGGCATTCCCCGCAGTGGTTGTCAGCCGAGGTAGCAAGAAGCGCCTTTGTGTTAACTATGTGCCCCTAAACAAGATGACTGTGAACGTCGTGCAACCACTTCCACATGCGGATGACATCATGGATGACATTGCTGGGTCACAGTACTTCGCCTGCCTTGACCTAAAGTTTGCTTACTGGCAAGTTCGCGTTCGTAAGGAAGACCAAGCAAAAACTGCTTTTGTGACCCACTATGGCACCTTTATGTGGACCCGCATGCCATTTGGGCTGAAGAACGCACCTGCCACTTTCCAGCGAGCCATGCAGTCAATTTTGCTAACCTGCAGCCCCATTGCCCAAAGTGCGGTGTGCGGGTGTACTTGGATGATGTTCTGGTTTTTGCGCCAACTTTTGACGAGTTTGCAAGGTTACTCGACGAAGTACTTGGTGCACTCCTTGCCAGTGGATTCAAGGTTTCACTTGACAAGTGTAAGTTTGCTTGCAGTTTTGCCTCCAGCGGTACCCTCCTCGCGACCTCACCGCCAAAAGCGCCCACCCGAGCGCTTGAAGGACTATTCTCTCTCGCAGTGAAGCCACCAAGTAGTGCTCCTTTCCTAGACCAATGGGACTTGGTCAGACAAGGAGGGGCCGGATGTGAGCGCCCGCATGCGCACTATAGCGTAGCGGCCTATCTAATCGGCAGCGCCACCTGCGGCGCCATTACTCAGATAAACTCCAAGCCCAAGCGAGGGCCGGGGACACGTTTTTGTCAATCTCGCTCCCGCCTCCGGCGCGGTCGGCACGTTTTTCATGTTCGAATAAAGCGCATTCTTCTCGTTCACAACGCCTCTCAGCCTTCATGCCTAGCCCGCCCAGCCCTCACATAGCCACAATCAAACCTCACTATAATAAAGTTGCATCTTGCACGAAAATAAGTTTGTTATATCCAAAAATTCGTTACAAAAGTTCATTCTTAACAGTGTATCTATTGCTAGACTATTTTTATATTTTGTTATATGTGGTTTCGTTACATCGAGGTTTGAGTGTATATACAATACAAATAGGAGATGACATTTATCTGCACAGTACTCTCAGAGATGAAAAATGCTCCACTAGCTGAGACTTCAGAAACAACATTTCAAGCAGTTTACCTCTCCTGCATTTTGTATGCCAGGTTTAGCCATAAAGTCGTTAAATACACAACATATAAAGAAAACAAATAGAAGCACTATGTGCACCACAAGGTTAACAAAAACAATAGTGCTTTATGCAAGACGTGGCAGGAAAAGCAAGCCCTACAGTATCTTTCACGGCACACCTGAAACGTTTTTTAAAACTTGTAATCGATTTTGATAAAACTAGCTGAATTTAATTATATTTGTATACTTTTTTCAATTAAGCAAATATTTTGTAGCATAATATGCAGGTTATAAATTATGCAACATTTCACGTGCTTTGTCGAGAGCAAGATTTTCAGAAAGGGCGAGTTCCCAAAGTGAATCACATATCACAATTATCTAAAGCGAGAACTGCATGCAGTACAACATGGTTGTTCTAAACCCATCTGAATGAAATTAATGATAGAGTGTATGTACGTTAGCAAAATTTGGCTTTACAGTAGCCTGCTTACAAAAATTCAGCATACCACAACTTTTTCAATGCAGCGAGACGCCAGTTGCTGCACGGTTGGATTTACTTGAAATGTCCTGTCACACATAACATTTGTATGGTTTCAGCGACAGCTTTTTTAGGGGGACCCAGAGCCCTGAGGCCAACAGTGTAGCCAAAGACGGTTCTAAAGGGCACAACTATTCAAGCCACACGGAATCCATGGGAAAAGAAATCGACGTAATTGAACAAGGGCCGAGCTAAGTCAGACGTGGGTTATATTAACATGCAGGGTGGCAGGAATAGGTTAAAGTGGGAAAAGATAGAAGAGCAGTTGAGGCAGGAGGAACTAATGGTATATGGGGTTGTGGAGACACATCTTCGGGACATGGAGCAACCACCTTGCAATCCGGACTACGTATGGGAATATTGCAATAGAACAGAAGGCAGCAAAAAGGGGGAGTCGAATTGGTGCATTCATACATAAGAGCATGGGTTGGCAAAGAGTCAAGCAGGGATGCATGGAACATTTATGGTTAAGAGGGAAAGTAGCTGAGCAGACGATACTCCTTGCTTTGGTGTATTTGTGGACGGGAGCAAAGGCCAGAGAGGAAAACTAGGCAATGGTGGAGTGTGTATCAAAGGACATTAAGGAATTAGGAGAAGAGTGCGAGATAATTATATTAGGAGATATGAATGCGCACATGAAAGATGCAGATGGGTATACTAACTCAACAGGCAAAATGATAATGGATATTTGTGAAAGGCATGATTTGATCATTTGCAACAGTACTGAGAAATGTGAAGGGCAAATAACATGGGAGGTGGGAAGGCTGCAGTCAACGATAGATTACGCACTGATGTCACATAGGATGTATGATAAGCTCACGGGAATGCACATAGATGATGGTGGCTCCAGAAGTCTGGGTTGCGATCACAAATGTATCAGGCTAAGTTTTGGAAGAGCAGCGAAAGTGGGAAAGAGACCAGATGAGCAACTACAGGAAAATTTTCATTCAGAAAGGCAAATAGCAATTGCTACTAAATGAATTTAGAAAGTAATCAGAGGATAATAAAACAGAGGGGACATACACAAATCTAATTCGACTGTTTGGGCTAGAGCTTGCTAAGGCGCGTGACAAGTCACAACGGAAAAGAAGACGCCCAAGAGTTGGTGAGATGAGGAAGTAGAAGCGAGCCATAGCAAAACGTCAGGAAGCCTCTAGGGAACACAGATATGCTAAGCAACGGGGTGAACCGACAGATGATGTTGAAAGAAAATGGGAAATCTTTCTAAGCTCTAGAAGGGAAGCATTCCTCCTGATCAATGAAAAGATTAGAAGAAAGGATGCTCACTTCCTGGCAAAAGTACATAAAAAGGACAGAAAGGCAGCTGCAAAACTTTGGAACCATCTAAACTCACTAAGAAATGAAACAAATCTAGAGCAGAGGTTTATAACTACAGCTCAAAGTGCTAGGCTAGAAGGGGACGAAGCTATTGTATATATAAGAACAAGGGTGACAGAAACATTTCAACAAAGAAGTGCTTTATGCACCACAATAGACAGGGATGGATCAAGTGGCACAATGGCTCCATTTTCACAATGAGAGTGGGGAAGGGCTAAGAAGAGGGTTCCAAATAGTACATCAACAGGCCCAGATGACATTCCAAGTATGCTGATAAAGACATTGGTTCCGAAGTCGAAACAGACTTTGAGAGAGGCAGTGAGCAGAACTATAATCGATGGTGAAGTTTTTGATGGATGGAAACTTAGCAGGATGAGCATGATTTATAAAGGAAAGGGGGACAAAGATGACATAAACAACTACCGTCCTATAACAGTGACATCAGTGGTCTACAGGCTGGCGATGCAAATTATAAAGGAAAGACTGCAGTCATGGATAGAGGATGAGGGGGTGCTGGGGGAACAGCACCATGGGTTTTGGAAACACAGGAGGTTGGAAGACAATCTGTTCTCACTGACGCAGTGCATCGAAATAGCAGAAAAGGAACTCAGGCCCCTGTTGCTAGCATATTTCGATATCAAGGGAGCGTATGATAGCGTGGTTCAAGAGGACTTGTGGGGAATACTAGACACACTGGGTGTGGAAGATGGAGTCACTAATCTTTTAAAGGAAATATATAAAAGCAACAAGGTAGTTATAAAGTGGGAAAAACGGGTATCCAAGCCCATAGAGGTGAAACGGGGACTTAGGAAGGGGTGTCCACTGCCACCCTTGTTATTCCTGATGTACCTACAAGGATTAGAGGCCAATTAAAGGGAAGTGGACTTGGCTTCAACCTCTCTTTAGTCAAGCAAGGAAATCTCAATGATCAGGCACTACCAGCATTAATGTACGCAGATGATATAGTGCTAATAATACTGATTGTTGGCCTAGTTGGTATTTACTTAATGGCATGATTTGGCCGCAAAAGAGACACACACAAGAAAAGGAACACTCAAACGACAAGCACAGGCGGCACTTCCAACTTCAGGCGGCACTTCAGTTGGAAGTGCCGCCTGTGCTTGTCGTTTGAGTGTTCCTTTTCTTGTGTGTGTCTCTTTTGCGGCCAAATCATGCCATTAAGATATAGTGCTAATAGCCGACAACAAGAAAGATTTGCAGAGATTGATGGACATCTGCGGTAATGAGGGAGATAGGTTAGATTTTGATTCAGTAAGGAAAAATAAGCAGTCATGATTTTTAATGATAATGATGGTAGTGAGCTTAGAATACACGAAGCCACGCTAGAGATAACAGATATATGCAAATATCTGGGCGTATGGATAAGCAATGGTACCGAGTACCTAAGGGAACACGAAATATAGGTAACGACTAAAGGTAACAGGAATGCAGCAGTGATGAAAAATAGGGCACTGTGGAATTACAATAGGTATGATGTTGTGAGATGGATATGGAAAGAGGTCATGGTTCCTGGGCTGACGTTCGGCAATGCGGTCTTGTGGATAAGATCAGAAGTTCAAGCAAGATTAGAAATTAAGTATCATGGAATAGGTAGGCTTGCCTTAGGAACTCACGGGAATACACCAAATCAGGGAGTGCAAGGTGATATGGAATGGACATCATTTGAAGGGAGGGAAGCTAGCAGTAAGATAAAATTTGAGAAACGATTGAGAGACATGGGGGAGGAGCGTTGGGCTAGGAAGGTTTTCAGCTACTTGTACATGAAGAATGGCGACACAAAATGGAGGAAGCGAACCAGGAAATTGACTGGTAAATACTTAGAAAACAGCAGGTGGCCAAACCAAAAAGAACTATCGGTTAAGAAAAAAGTGAAGGAAACGGAGACTGACATGTGGAGAATTGGCATGATTAAGAAGTCCGCACTAGAGATCTATTGAACTTTTAAGCAGGAATATGCCAAGGAAAAGATCTATGATAATACTCAGGATAGTTCTCTACTGTTCGAGGCCAGGACAGGAGTATTGCGAACCAAGACATATCGGGCCAAATACGAAGGGGTAGACACAAAATGCAGTGCGTGTGGAAAGTAAAAAGAAACTGCCGAACACTTGATAATGTTCTGTAAGGAGCTTCACCCTATAGTTCAGGATGATGGCGCAGAGTTTTTCAAAGCACTGGGGTTTAGGGACAGGGAGGGCAAAATAGACTTTAAGCGGGTAGACCTAACTAGAAGGAGGTTATCTGATTGGTGGCTAAAGTCAAAGCTCGAGTGAAAATTAAACCCTTCACTGCAAAGTACGAATCCTCAACTTCACTATTTAAAGGAAAAAAAAAAGATGAATCTAATGGTTAGTTCATTAAGCATAACGGCTAGGTGGCGCTAGCCGCCGCCCGATCTAAAGGGAGCAGCCACATCCATCCATCCATCCATCCATCCATCCATCCAGTCCGTCCGTCCGTCCATCCATCCATCCATCCATCCATCCATCCATCCATCCATCCATGAGCAATGGGACAAGTACCTAAGGGAACACAAAATATATGTGACGACTAAAGGTAACAGGAATGCAGCAGTGATGAAAAATAGGACACTGTGGAATTACAATAGGTATGATGTTGTGAGAGGAATATGGAAAGGGGTCATGGTTCCTGGGCTGACGTTCGGCAATGCGGTCTTGTGGATAAGATCAGAAGTTCAAGCAAGATTAGAAATTAAGTATCATGGAATAGGTAGGCTTGCCTTAGGAACTCACGGGAATACACCAAATCAGGGAGTGCAAGGTGATATGGAATGGACATCATTTGAGGGGAGGGAAGCTAGCAGCAAGATAAAATTTGAGAAACGATTGAGAGACATGGGGGAGGAGCGTTGGGCTAGGAAGGTTTTCAGCTACTTGTACATGAAGAATGGCGACACAAAATGGAGGAAGCGAACCAGGAAATTGACTGGTAAATACTTAGAAAACAGCAGGTGGCCAAACCAAAAAGAACTATCGGTTAAGAAGAAAGTGAAGGAAACGGAGACTGACATGTGGAGAATTGGCATGATTAACAAGTCCGCACTAGAGATCTATTGAACTTTTAAGCAGGAATATGCCAAGGAAAAGATCTATGATAATACTCAGGATAGTTCTCTACTGTTCGAGACCAGGACAGGAGTATTGCGAACCAAGACATATCGGGCCAAATACGAAGGGGTAGACACAAAATGCAGTGCGTGTGGAGAAGAAGAAGAAACAGCCGAACACTTGATAATGTTCTGTAAAGAGCTTCACCCTATAGTTCAGGATGATGGCGCAGAGTTTTTCAAAGCACTGGGGTTTAGGGACAGGGAGGGCAAAATAGACTTTAAGCGGGTAGACCTAACTAGAAGGAGGTTATCTGATTGGTGGCTGAAGTCAAAGCACGAGTGAAAATTAAACCCTTCACTGCAAAGTACGAATCCTCAACCTCACTATTTGAAGGAAAAAAAAAGATGAATCTAATGGTTAGTTCATTAAGCATAACGGCTAGGTGGCGCTAGCCGCCGCCCGATCTAAAGGGAGCAGCCACATCCATCCATCCATCCATCCATCCATCCATCCGTCCGTCCGTCCATCCATCCATCCATCCATCCATCCATCCATGAGCAATGGGACAAGTACCTAAGGGAACACGAAATATATGTGACGACTAAAGGTAACAGGAATGCAGCAGTGATGAAAAATAGGACACTGTGGAATTACAATAGGTATGATGTTGTGAGATGGATATGGAAAGAGGTCATGGTTCTTGGGCTGACGTTCGGCAATGCGGTCTTGTGGATAAGATCAGAAGTTCAAGCAAGATTAGAAATTAAGTATCATGGAATAGGTAGGCTTGCCTTAGGAACTCACGGGAATACACCAAATCAGGGAGTGCAAGGTGATATGGAATGGACATCATTTGAGGGGAGGGAAGCTAGCAGCAAGATAAAATTTGAGAAACGATTGAGAGACATGGGGGAGGAGCGTTGGGCTAGGAAGGTTTTCAGCTACTTGTACATGAAGAATGGCGACACAAAATGGAGGAAGCGAACCAGGAAATTGACTGGTAAATACTTAGAAAACAGCAGGTGGCCAAACCAAAAAGAACTATCGGTTAAGAAGAAAGTGAAGGAAACGGAGACTGACATGTGGAGAATTGGCATGATTAAGAAGTCGGCACCAGAGATCTATTGAACTTTTAAGCAGGAATATGCCAAGGAAAAGATCTATGATAATACTCAGGATAGTTCTCTACTGTTCGAGGCCAGGACAGGAGTATTGCGAACCAAGACATATCGGGCCAAATACGAAGGGGTAGACACAAAATGCAGTGCGTGTGGAGAGTAAAAAGAAACTGCCGAACACTTGATAATGTTCTGTAAAGAGCTTCACCCTATAGTTCAGGATGATGGCGCAGAGTTTTTCAAAGCACTGGGGTTTAGGGACAGGGAGGGCAAAATAGACTTTAAGCGGGTAGACCTAACTAGAAGGAGGTTATCTGATTGGTGGCTAAAGTCAAAGCACGAGTGAAAATTAAACCCTTCACTGCAAAGTACGAATCCTCGACCTCACTATTTAAAGGAAAAAAAAAAGATGAATCTAATGGTTAGTTCATTAAGCATAACGGCTAGGTGGCGCTAGCCGCCGCCCGATCTAAAGGGAGCAGCCACATCCATCCATCCATCCATCCATCCATCCATCCGTCCGTCCGTCCGTCTGTCCGTCCGTCCATCCATCCATCCATCCATCCATCCATCCATCCATCCATCCATCCAACCATGAGCAATGGGACAAGTACCTAAGGGAACACGAAATATATGTGACGACTAAAGGTAACAGGAATGCAGCAGTGATGAAAAATAGGACACTGTGGAATTACAATAGGTATGATGTTGTGAGATGGATATGGAAAGAGGTCATGGTTCCTGGGCTGACGTTCGGCAATGCGGTCTTGTGGATAAGATCAGAAGTTCAAGCAAGATTAGAAATTAAGTATCATGGAATAGGTAGGCTTGCCTTAGGAACTCACGGGAATACACCAAATCAGGGAGTGCAAGGTGATATGGAATGGACATCATTTGAGGGGAGGGAAGCTAGCAGCAAGATAAAATTTGAGAAACGATTGAGAGACATGGGGGAGGAGCGTTGGGCTAGGAAGGTTTTCAGCTACTTGTACATGAAGAATGGCGACACAAAATGGAGGAAGCGAACCAGGAAATCGACTGGTAAATACTTAGAAAACAGCAGGTGGCCAAACCAAAAAGAACTATCGGTTAAGAAGAAAGTGAAGGAAACGGAGACTGACATGTGGAGAATTGGCATGATTAAGAAGTCCGCACTAGAGATCTATTGAACTTTTAAGCAGGAATATGCCAAGGAAAAGATCTATGATAATACTCAGGATAGTTCTCTACTGTTCGAGGCCAGGACAGGAGTATTGCGAACCAAGACATATCGGGTCAAATACGAAGGGGTAGACACAAAATGCAGTGCGTGTGGAGAGTAAAAAGAAACTGCCGAACACTTGATAATGTTCTGTAAAGAGCTTCACCCTATAGTTCAGGATGATGGCGCAGAGTTTTTCAAAGCACTGGGGTTTAGGGACAGGGAGGGCAAAATAGACTTTAAGCGGGTAGACCTAACTAGAAGGAGGTTATCTGATTGGTGGCTAAAGTCAAAGCACGAGTGAAAATTAAACCCTTCACTGCAAAGTACGAATCCTCAACCTCACTATTTAAAGGAAAAAAAAAGATGAATCTAATGGTTAGTTCATTAAGCATAACGGCTAGGTGGCGCTAGCCGCCGCCCGATCTAAAGGGAGCAGCCACATCCATCTATCCATCCATCCATCCATCCATCCATCCATCCATCCATCCATCCATCCATCCATCCATCCATCCATCCATCCATCCATCCATTCATCCATCCATCCACCCATCCATCCATCCATCCATCCATCTCATCCATCCATCCATCCATCCATCCATCCATCCATCCATCCATCCATCCATGCATCCATCCATCCATCCATGAGCAATGGGACAAGTACCTAAGGGAACACGAAATATATGTGACGACTAAAGGTAACAGGAATGCAGCAAGTGATGAAAAATAGGACACTGTGGAATTACAATAGGTATGATGTTGTGAGAGGAATATGGAAAGGGGTCATGGTTCCTGGGCTGACGTTCGGCAATGCGGTCTTGTGCATAAGATCAGAAGTTCAAGCAAGATTACAAATGAAGCAACGTGGAATAGGTAGGCTTGCTTTAGCAGCTCACGGGAATACACCAAATCAGGGAGTACAAGGTGATATGGGATGGACATCATTTGAGGGCAGGGAAGCTAGCAGCAAGAAAAAATTTGAGAAGCGATTGAGAGAAATGGGGGAGGAGCGTTGGGCTAGGAAGGTTTTCAGCTACTTGTACATGAAGAATGTCCATACAAAATGGAGGAAGCGAACCAGGAAATTGACTGATAAATACTTAGAAAACAGCACGTGGCCAAACCAAAAAGAACAATCGGTTAAGAAGGAAGTGAAGGAAACGGAGACTGACATGTGGAGAATTGGCATGATTAAGAAGTCCGCACTAGAGATCTATTCAACTTTTAAGCAGGATATTGCCAAGAAAAGGATCTATGATAATACTCGGGGTAGTTCTTTACTGTTTGAGGCCAGGACGGGAGTATTGCGAACCAAGACATATCGGGCCAAATACGAAGGGGTAGACACAGTATGCAGTGCGTGTGGAGAAGAAGAAGAAACTGCCAAACACTTGATAATGTTCTGTAAAGGGCTTCACCCTATAGTTCAGGATGATGGCGCAGAGTTTTTCAAAGCACTGGGGTTTAGGGACAGGGAGGGCAAAATAGGCTTTAAGCGGGTAGACTTAACTAGAAGTAGGTTATCTGATTGGTGCTAAAGTCAAGGCACAAGTGAAAATTAAACCCTTCACTGCAAAGTACGAATCCTCAACCTCAATATTTAAAGGAAAAAAAAAGATAAATTTAATGGTTAGTTCACTAAGTATTACGGCTGGGTGGCGTTAGCCGCCGCTCGATCTAAAGGGTACAGCCACAATCATTCATCCATTTATCCATCATCACGGCGGCGGGCGGTACCAAGGAGGTTATACTAAAAACTTCTGGAGTGGCGGAGGGGCTAGTGGATGAAGCTTACCGCCGCCATATTGCCCAGGGCAGAAAATGGATGGGCGCATTGTAGTGTACGTGGCTTTCGCTTTGTTTTAGTGCCAGTAATGTTGCGCGTGATGCCTCTAATTAAACAAGATGGTTTCGAACATGTCAGTGATGACCTTAAAAAACGACGATGGTGGGCTCTTGGGTAGCATTTGGCAGCGCGAATCATGTAAAACGGACACCGGGTACAACTTTTGATGTGCACGTAGGCACGCTTCGCCCGCTCGCTTTTTCTCGCATATTTTCATGACTACGACTGCATCCGCGACTACATATACTTCCTTTTTACGTCCGGGTGCACAGAGATACTTGGAATAAATTTTTTGTGCGTTTCAGGGTTCCGAAGACGTCGTAATGCGCGGCACATGAGAGGGCGCTATCAGGAGAAAAGGTTTAGCGCCGAAAAAAAAAAAATGACGAAATATGTTTAGTACACATGTTGAAGCATGCTGCTTCGATGAGACAAGGTAAATAGCGAGACGGCGGGCTTATAAAATTACTAGCGTGTTTGCATCGTTTCCATGCGCACTTACGAAAGCCAGTACGCGAGTGTGCCTAACAAAAGTGAGCGTTTCGCTTTCGAAAGGTAGCTAATGTAGCACCGGCTCTGCATTTCTGGAATTTGGAGCTTCTTATATTTGCATGAGTACTACGCTCCCAGCCTCAAAATTTCTGATATGTTGCGATACGCTTCTCTTTATGCAGGAGAAAAAGGAAACAAGCTCCATTGAAAATTCAGGGAAGTATGCTTTCGCCTAAAGCTCCTCTCATTGATGGAGCTGTCAAAATCCCGCCAGCCCTGAACTTCACCCACAAAAGAATGGTACAGGCAAAAAACAAAAAATGAAAAAAATTAAAAAATCAAAAACAAGGTACAATTAACAGCTGAAAAAGAAGGGTACGACATCGTACGCAGCAGTACCAATGGGGCCTTTTAAAATGCATTGATGATTCTCGGAATTTCTTCGACCAGATAATGGAGCAGAACGTATCACCAGGGGAACGATTGTAAGTTTTCCAAGCATCGTTTTCCCTGTATATCCAGGAGCTTCACAAACGAGTACGTGAAAAGGTGAAAGACCCCCCCCCCCCCCTAATAAACAGAGTTTGCACACAGGCTGCACTGTTGTTTGCCAAGGGCGTATGGTTGCGTGCGAGTGAAACTTATACTTTCCTTGCATCTCCTAACCGGTCACTTCTGCTGTGAGAAAACTGTGTAAACATTTATTGCGAATTGATATCCTTCAGTACTATTTTTTTTTACAGCGGCAGTTGTTATGAGGTCAGAACACGGGTCATTTGCGACGCCGTAGTTGTCCGCCGCCGCCCCTAACCAGTATAGAACAAAAAAAAAAACTCGGTAAATAAAGAACATCAATAACACAATGGAATTCCAACCCAGGTCCTTTGCGTGCTTGTCCAGTATTCTATCACTGAGCCACGCCAGTGCTTGTAACTTGTTTCTAAACTGGCCATAGGCAGACTTGATGTCGGGAAAGGAATAAGAAAGCGTTTTATAACGTCGAAGAAACAGCCAGGTGTCACACAATACGAATTTTTCAACGAAATTTGTCATTAGACGATTGGGTCGTCTAATGCTCCAAATCATTGGAAAACTTGTTCCTTACCACCCGTTAAATGTGCCGCATACCCACTTCACGCATATTTCTTCATCGTCATCAGCCACAGCTTAAAAAAATCTGCACAAACTTTCCAACAAGTGTGTAGCGGATACCGCGTACGCTTCTCCAAAGAACGACGAAAGATAGCATAGTGAATGCTGGCCTACTACACAAAGTGTATTAATATTTAAGGCGCTGTGGGTACACAGCAGTGTGCTTGTAGCATCCCAAAGAGTGTTTAGAAAATGCTCTGAAAGACCGCTTTTCTAGCTTTAGGTGCGACTGTGCTGCGCGTTCCGTGCATGCCTGGCTTTTTTTTTTCTTTTTTAAACACGCCTAAAACGCTAAGTGCCAAAGAAAAATTAAAGAATATATGCATTAGAGTCGCTCCCACGTTCCCTCGCTGCCTAAGAATAATAAACCGGTACTTTAGTAGCCATAACGAAACGCACGGCTGCCAGCGACCACAGCATTACGGCGCTACAAGGCAGGCGCCACCGCCTTCTGCCCTGAGCAATATGGCCGCCGCGGCTTCACTATGATACATTGGCGGCTATGCGGGACCGCCACTCCAGAAGTTTTAGTATAACCTCCTTGGGCCACGGAGGAAGGAAAAGGTAAGGAGAGGCCCTGACGTCACTCGTTGTGAAGCCGCGATGAAGCCGGAAGTCGGCCATATTGACTAGGCAAATTCTCCTCTCTTGTTTACATATGAATGCGAAGCAGAAGGCGCGACTCCCTCTCCGGCTCGGAAAGCACGTGGCCTGCGCAGCGCGTGTGTCGGGACGATCCGAAACTAATGGAACTGGGCTCATCACTCAGAGCCAGCGGGACACCTTCAGCGAAATCGCTTCGTCCGAGTAATAACAGGGAGTAACAACAGCTCGCCGACAACGAAGCAACTACGAGAGAACGCGCGCTAGATGCACTGACAACGGCGAGTGCTTTCACGTCATTAATTCAGCAACTGTACAGACAACACGATCGGTCGTGCGCCTTCTACGGTTGCATTCCGCCACGCGACTGACGCAGCGTCCTGCCACTGTGTCCGTGTTCCGCGTGAAACTCACCGGCGTCAGCATTCTGCGACCGTGGTGACTTCGAGCACGGTGCTAGTGACAGTTGAACGTGGTTGCTGTTACGTTGAGATTACATGCAATGCTGGTGGTGAGTGTACCAAGCGGAACAGAAAAGTTGTTTTAATACGCACATGCAAGTTGTTACTGTACACACACAACACGAAACTACGTATGTGCACATGGTCCTCATGGCGTCTTGCTGGGCTCAACAGCGCCGTCCGTTGTCACAAGCAGGAGCACTGCTCAACCGTCACTGACCTGCAAGGCGTTCGTCGTCATTCAGCTTCGTCATGGTGCCCAACGCAATTTCGCTGAGCATTTCGCTGAACACTAACTGCTTCATATCCGCGTCATCAGCCGCACGACACATGGATATGCACTTGTTCTACGCACTGTTGAAACCCCGTGATGGACAAAGGGATTTGTAAACGTTGCTAAGAGTAATGTAACAGCCAGGAGAACACTGCGTAACCAATAACGCGGCGCAGAGCACAGATATTGTCCGCCACGACTCAGCACGAGACCTGGGGAGGCACACATTCCGCCGCCAGCCGCGGCCGCTCACTGCTAGACCAGCTTCACTGCGCAACACGTAACCATAGCAACGCCGCCATTGTGCCTAGTGAATATGGCCGCCATGATGTCATTTCCGCCACATTTTTTACGCCCTGCGCCGGCTGGGCATGCCCTCTCCTTACCTTTTTCCTTCCTCCGTGTCCTTGGGCGGTACCAGCCAACGCCTCCTATTTCCTGTGCCTGCCGAATGAACGCGAAACACCGGTCATTTTTGGCGCCACTGCCTACGAAGGGGTAATGGTTTTTGTACTTGGTCTTTGAGATCGGCAATTTTGGCGTTTGCTACTAATTTTAGAGGATTGCTTGTAATAAAAATGTTGCTTGCTGAATGTCGGCGTCACTTACGTATTGTTAATTATAACTATGTTTACGTCTTTTTAAAATTTTTTTACGTTATTTTTGTTGCATATAAGTTCCAAAAACGTAAAAACTAACCCTAGGTAAGTGACGCCGTCATTTAGCAAGCAACTTTTAAATACAAGGCGTCCTCTGAAATTAGTCGCAAACGCCAAAATTGCTAATCTCAAAGGCTGAGTACAAAGTCTCTTACCCCTACTACGTAGGCAGCGTCGCTATAGATGACTAGCGTTTCGCGTTTATCCGGCAGGCACAAGAAATCTAGGAGGCGTTGGTATTGTACAACGCCTCCTCTAGGTAATGTACGATTAAAAGACATAAAAAAATAACTCTTGGGTACACCAGCACAAATCTCGCAATTTTTATGGTAGCTCAAACAAACAAAAATTGAAATAAGTATATAGTATTCAACAATTTTTTTTGTAATATTAGTTTAAGTTGCAATGGTGAGTAGGCCAGATGCAAGCCAATAACGCAGCCTTTTTGTCAGCCACTCTTGCGCGCATCATTTGCGCTCCATCTTCTGTATGAGATTTGAAGAGATTACTTGTATGTCAATTTGAGCCGTGTCAAATTCATCGCGCGCAGTGATGAAGCATCGCATTCCAGTTTCCTCCCATTTTTTTCAGAACCTTTGAAAGTGTCGGGTGTTTCTGCATACTATTGATTTGCGACATCTAGCTGCTCACAAGATGGCATGTGGGCAGGGAGCTATGCGACCAAACCCGGTGGGTGGCTAGTGCATCGTTTTTTCTGCTCGACTAGTTGCGATTTTGACTGTGAAATTCACGCGTGTGCACATTTTTTTGTTTTCACTGGCAGGATTTCCTTTTTCATCCTGTACGTGCGGTGAACGTTACGCTCGGAGCCGAATCGGTTCCTGCCGAGTGCGTGAACCTGGTTGCAGCGTCCTCGAGGTTTGGATTGATATTTGCAGCATTTGATCAGGGTGAGTACAACTATTTTGATTGTGGTCCTTTAGCGCTGTGAAGTTGTATGTCACATTCGGTGAATATTGTTATCTATGATGATTTGTGGAGTTTAACGTCCCAAAACCACCGTATTATGAGAGACGCCGTAGTGGAGGGCTCCGGAAATTTCGACCCTCTGGGGTTCTTTAACACGCACCCAAATCTGGATACACAGGCCTACAACATTTCCGCCTCCATCGGAAATGCAGCCGCCACAGCCGGGATTTGATCCCGCGACCTGCGGGTCAGCAGCCGAGTTTCTTAGCCACTAGACCACCGTCGCGGGGCAATATTGTTATCTATTAGTATCTTAGGACGGGAGCATTGATGCTGAGACGCGTTCGTCGCTAATTATCGGGAAATTACTAAAGCTCACTGTTTAGCTCGCCGCAAATTCCCGGAAGGATATAAACGGATGACCAAGACCAAAGAAAATGCCTGGCACTGAATACACATCAAACAAAACCTTACACAAAGCTTTATGCGCGCGTACTATCCACCCGTCCAAATAGATACACGCGCACTTGCAAGTTCTACAATGAACACACGATCGTCACGCAGGCCGTCTGGGAGTGTATGAAGTCGCCATCTATGCATGATAATTTGAACACTATGGAAAAGATAGAGGCTGCGGTGCAGTAGTTCGAAATGTGTAGTGGCTTGGGTCACGGAGGACATCTGGCTGTCAAACTCTAGCTACAAGCAATCACGTGACTACAGCAAACTTGCGTTGCCAGACTGTGGAGCTGCAGTATTAGTGTCCCAATGACTGGCAAAGAGTGTTCTACTCTCGTCAATGATCCCGGTGTTTGTGTACTCATAAATACCCCATAAAGCGAATGAGGAAACAATTGCTGCCTCAGCTCAGATGGCAAGAGCATTTGACGTGTAATCTGAAGGTTGCAGGCTTGGTCCCTGCTGGTGGCAAGTTGTCTTTTTGTCCACTTTTCTTCTCATCTACATCACAGTTCCAGGGTGTCTACCAACCTGGGAAAGTCTGGGGATATCTGCAAAACCTGGTCAGGTCATGGAAACTGACGGCAGTCTGTTTAAACATCACAGAAATAAGCACTACAATTGACTAAAACTTAAAAAAAAAAACTTGCACTTTCAGCTACAACTACAGTAAACAGCTTGAAGAGGCATGAAAAAAAAAAAAAGGGAAGGGCAGTGCATAACCATTGTTTCTTTGTATAAATGTGAAAATATAGACCTACCAAGAAATGCATAGTTTACTGACATTTTGTCACCGATATGGGAGCCTTGTTCACAATAAAAGCCGTAGGAAAGGCACAGCGTATCTAGGTACGCCTAAGTACGTGATGTAAGCACCGAGAGTACATTTTCGAAAGCGTCGCGTCACTTCTGTTCAGCATATGTGTAGTTGTCTGTATGTGCAGCGATTCGAGGTGCAGGCACGATGCGAGCTGCTTCTTTTGAGGAGAGCGGGCTCACTTGGCTAGTCAATTTGGTGGCCTGTAGATTCCATTTATTTAGCTAAGATTTTCGAGGCCATGTGTCGTTTCACGAAACCATATTCGTGTTGTTTAACTCTTTTGTTGAAACCACAGTCTCACCGATGTACTGGTTGTCGCAGTTGTGTCAGCCCATGGCATAAAGGAGACTGGCGAAATTTCTGCTCGGCAACTTCTTTCTCACGTTGACGAAAGCATTCCTTAGATTTCATGATGGCACATGCACTATATTTTGGTGTCTGTTGCTTCTACATATGGCATGTTTGTCTTGGCCACGATTTCAGCTTGGCTTGAAGATCTTCTGGTTAGGCCAGAACTGCCACCAACAGAGGCTTGCCAGGCTATGTCACGCCTTTTATTATTAGGCGTATTACTGTTATTATTATTGGCAAAGGAATGGCAAACGACCTCAGCTACAAACTTATTGCTGGTAGCTTGCATTTCAAAGGTAGCATTGAGTTTTTTGAGATGGTGCTACTAAATCTGTGAATATTTTTTAGTGTCCACATTTTTTAGTTTATCCATAGAACGTGCTCACATCCGTGATTTATCCATGGAATTTACAATGCCGTTGCGACCTGAGAGATTCCTTCTTGCCACCACATATTCAGATGTCAGTGTCTTAAACTCTATTCCACCAAGAAAAAAAAAGTTTTGCAGTATGGTGCCGTCCTTAAGAAATTGTCATTAGTTGTCAGAATGCGTAAATTCTTGCTGAACAGTATATTTCAGGTAGTAAGTACAGCAAATCGGGTTAGATCAGATATAATAAAATCCACATTCTAAATAGTAAAATCAGTAAATAGAGTAGTCCCGGTCGATCTAATTTAATCAAATCCACATGCTAAGTGACTTGGGCATATACTCCAGTGGTGAAACCGGCCAAGCTCCGGCATCCTCCTTTTACACGGATTGCGCGAGATTGCAGCACTTCTAAAAGGTCTGACTACATGTGCGCGTTGCTGCCCGTCAGTGCTTGGCTTTTTGATACGACGCTGCATCCTTTCCCAATGAAGGGAGAGGGCAGTGCAGCTTTGCATAGCCATGCACTCTCTCTCCATAGGGAGAGGGCGTAGCACGGTGTCAAAAAGTCATGCGCTCCGGCCCATGGCTTTTTATCACTGCCTGGCTTAGAGGTTTTATTTTGGCCAGATGTACATATTTTTTCATATTTACTGCATGCGCTCAGAACATTGTGAGCGTGTGTGGTAAATATGTTTACTTATATATGAGTACCTCATTTTTTTTTAACCACTCGAGGGTTTCTTTTCAGTGCACATAGTTTTACAAGCAAGTGTGATGGTCCTGGAATTTGCTTTTAATCATCACGGAAAACCTGGCAAAGTCAAAGAAAATTTGGAACAATCAAATTGGGTGAAACCCTGAGTTACTACAATAAACTTAAAACAGGACAATTAAGAATACCTTCTATACTTTTCTTGCCTTTTATTGTCTGCTGGTTTTCAATTATGCTTGTCCATTATACAAGGGCATCAAAGCTGGCAGCAACTCTTTAGCTTCACAGTATGCATATGTAGCTCCCATTCACTCTGCATCAGTCTTTTTGTGGAACTTTACCTTGGGAAATAGCGGATGTGAACCAGGAATTCTCCAGGAGATAGAGGAGCACTTGCTCAGGCTTTCACGACAGATGGGCCAAGCCAAAGTACTTTTCCCAATTTACTTTATTAGCTAATAGCGCATGTTAGCATAATACAGGGGTGCAACAGCTATGTCAATTTTGATACAATTCGTCATTGTTTTGCGAGCTGTGCCAAAACCATGAAATTTGCTGTAATTGCACCGCGCCGCACCAATATACCCGACCAGCCTCAAAATTTACTCAGTTGCGCCAATTTTAGCGATAAATGTAGTTCATATTGGCCACTTGCGTTTTGCGCCATCAACCAAACCCAGCGCGCAGACCCTAATCTTGAACCATGGTGTAAGTTATATACTCGTTAGGTGAGGACACTCTCGATCGAGACGCGATTGACCTGATCAAGTATAAGATTAAGTAACTATGCTGCGCGTCCATTGGTCCGCTGACTGCAGGGGATACCTACCTATTAGCGGGACGACGGAACTTCAAGCAAAAAAAAAATGCGTTGGCGCAGGCACCAATGTTTCACGGTATATGAATTTTGAGTCGGCAAACATGGTTATGGCATGTTAGGAAAGTATGCCACGTTTTGCGCGTACCAACAAGGTCGATGTGCTGCGAACGCCGTCGTTGCCAGCGACCACGTTGGTTGCCATATCAACGACAGGTAAATAATTTTTCTGGCTTGAAGCTGCGTCGTCCCGGCGATAGATATGTGGAGTCAGGCCAATGCGTGCACGCCGTTGTTATATCTGATCGAAGGAGTCTTGCAAGCAAGCCGAGAAGTTGTGCCTTAAACGCAGGGGTGCAGCAGCCAAAATAGAATTCGGAGCAATTTTCGGAGCACCAAAATGTTACTTTTGAAGCACGAAAATTTAAATTTGGAGTAGGTTACAGGAAAAAAACTACTTTTTTTATCACGAAAAACCAAATTTAGTACAGTAAAAGAGAGGCCTACATTTAGAAAAAAAATATGAACAATACATTGAACTTACCTAAATCATGCATAGGGAACATGGGCACTGCTATTTCAATAAAAGTACTATTCCAAATTACCCCACTGAGCAAACAATCAAGTCTAGATTAGCATTTGCTGTACCCATCAAATCCTTTCACAGCCTCTGCAAATTTAAATGTGGCTCTGCCAAGCTGGCAGCCTTTGAATTCCGGACGTTCGTAATACCGAGGAGTAAGGGCAGCAAGAAAACTGGTGCATAACTTTTTGTTTTTTTTTAGGGCAAAAGAAATGTCAATTGCTGCTCCAAATGATTGCCAGTAAACTTCATAGATGGCAGCGATCATACTAGTACTCACGATGAGGTGCCACATACATGCATGAGTAATTGAGCGAAATGTACTGTGTCTTGTGACTAACGCTAACAGCACCTTCCAAATCATAATAAATTATCATTTGGAAGGGGCTGTTAACACCAGTCATGGGACACAGATTATGATGTCATGTGATCACGCCATCATGTGATGTCACAGTGCCAGCACTGTGATGTTATCTCAGGTTGATTGCTGTTTGCAGCACTCATGTTGATGCGGGCGATTGATTGATATGTGGAGTTTAACGTCCCAAAACCACTATATGATTATGAGAGACGCCGTAGTGGAGGGCTCCGGAAATTTCGACCACCTGGGGTTCTTTAACGTGCACCCAAATCTGAGCACACGGGCCTACAACATTTCCGCCTCCATCGGAAATGCAGCCGCCGCAGCCGGGATTCGAACCCGCGCCCTGCGGGTCAGCAGCCGAGTTGATGCGGGCGATCACTTCTTGTTGTACAGCATGGTACCTTAAAAGTACCATGCTGTACTTCAGATTTCCAGCTTTTCACCTCATAGTGCTGCATGTTGTTGATGCTGACTTCTTTTCTGGGAACTGTTTTGCATTCAGACTACTGCTATATTTATATTTTCATGCATGGTATGGAAGTCTGGAGCTTATCTACTGGTGTAAATCTTGAAAAATAAAATCTGAAGGGGACAGACATTGTGCCATGGCAACCATTTTGTCTTTACAAATATGTCTTGCTTTTAGTTGTATAAAAATTAAAAATATACTTTGAAATATAATTTAAAAAAAAACTGAGCACGGGCCTCGGCACTGCGTCAGGAAGCCTAACCTAATAATAGTAGGCAGCCAATAGTAGAATTTCATGTTGGTGAAACTAGTAAGTGTAGCTGGTAGAGGGGGGGGGGGGGGCTGAGCATATTTCTAGTTCATGTATCATTTGTTAAAACCATCAAATGAAAATAATAGCACTTTGAAATGGAAAATACTCAAATCTCTATGTAATGAACATGGATATAACGTAACATCTGTTATAACTAAGTAAATCTGTTATAACATCTGCTATAACTAAATAGACATAGTGTTGTAGTATAAATGTATAACTTATTTTTTGGATATAATTAGGGGTGTTCAAATATAAAAATTTTTTAATATGAATCGAATACAAATACATAGCTTTGAATAAGAATCGATTATCGGATAATGGAGAGGTACAATTTTTTTCCACCAGTAATTTTTTACTCAATCATGTATTTAGGTTGGAAACAGTACAATTGTTATTATAGTCGGTTATTGCACACACAAAAAAAATGTCATCATCTGTACTTCCCAGAAAGCATAAGACTGTAATAGTTAAGCTTGTGACTGTGATGTCTTTGGTTCGATCCACATGTTAAACAAACCTTTTGTATCTTTTTTTTTTCATGTGGCAGGACTTTATTACAGAACAAAAAGAAAAGATTTCGTACCTGCCATGACGACTAGTGAGCATGAGGCCACTGGTTTGATAGTGTTAACAGTTGGGACCAGTGTACTTAAACTTAAGTGGTTATTAAAGCAGCTTAGATGGTCATAATTCATCCAGGTTCCCACACTATCAGCTCTGGCTCTTATTTTATAGTTCTCTTTCTAATTTTCTCCCCTGTTCTCACCTGTCAAGCCACCAAGAAAAATAGGAATACTTGGGGTGTTTTTCAACTACACAGCAATACTCGTTATCTCGCTTGCTTCCGTTGCCTTTCTCGAGGACCGCGCCCGCCATTTTCCGATCAAGAATGCTGTGTTGCACTGATAGCTGCACGGTTGGAACCGTGGTGTACCGTGCGTGCAGCGATAACGCGAGGTAAGAGCGCAAGATAGATGATTAATGATGTGTGATAGAAGGACGCCCCAAATACGCCTTTTTGTTGACAGAGCCACAACTCCTGGCGGCGAGGGCACTATTCTGCTGCATCGCAACGCCTTTCGAAGCACTGGCTACAGACGGCAGTATACTGACGTTGGCAAAAGAGCAAGATTGTAGCAACGGTGTAGTGGAGGGTTGATAGCAGAAGACATTGCCGTGTGATGCGCGTACGACGGATTTTCAAAGGCGCTTTCAGGAATGCAGCGTAACTACACAGTAATCCGGCGTCACCTTACGTGTGTCACCATCGCGAGTGCCAGCGCCGTAAAGCACCACATCAGCGCCCAGCCGGATTTTTGAAGCCCGTCGCTCCTCCGGCACAACCGTTCCAACAAATTGGCATGGATCTACTCGGACCTTTTCCCAAGTCTCGGGACGGCAACCGCTGGATTGTAGTCGCTGCTGATTACATGATGCACTACTGTGAAACAAAGGCATTACAACATGGCACCACCATTGAGACTGCCCACTTTTTTATGAAGAACATTGTCCTCCAACATGGAGCACCAGCAGTTGTCATAACTGATCGCGGCACAGCTTTTACCACCCGGATGGTACAAGACGTCATGCAGCTTAGCTGCTCAGTACATCTGAAAACTACTGCATACCACCCACAAAGCAACGGCCTTACAGAGCGACTAAACAAGACGATCGCCGACATGCTATCCATGTACGTTGACCAAGACCACAAAAACTGGGATGACATCCTCCCTTACGTCACGTTCGCTTACAACACCGCTGTGCAAGAAACAACTGGATTCACATCATTCCGGTTGCTTCACGGCAGGGAGGTCACTACAATGCTGGATGCCATGCTTCTACCAGACAGACACCAGATTAGCGTCAAGACGAATGTATTTATCAGACTGGCAGATGCAGCTCGTAAGCTTGCAGTCGAACGAATCCATAAGCAACAATGCATCGACTCGCTGCGGTACACCGCTCGTTGACGCGATGTCTCTTACCAACCCGGAGAACGAGTATGGTTGTGGACTCCCATTCAACAACGGGGCCAGTCGGAAAAGTTGTTCCACCGCTATTTTGGTCCTTATAGGGTTCTCCGTCGTCTCAGCGAAGTGAACTACATAGTTCTTGACGAGAACATGGCTCGTCAATCCCGCCGTTTACAACAGCCACACGTCGTTCATATTTCGAGGATGAAACCGTTTTACCAACGCTGACTATTCGTCAAACTCTTGAGTAGACTTACAGTGATTGTGAACACCCTCTTGTGTACTGCTTATGGTATGTGTTTTCTTTTCATCTGGTAATTATGTTGTGACATCGGGACGATGTTCTTTGAGAAGGGGGGGTAATGCCACTAGTACAAGTTCTGCTAGAATTATATTCATAGATGCTGGCGGTATGTGCTGCTCTTCAGAAGAGGACAAAGTTGCGCGTGCAGAGAAAAAACGATAAAGTTGTATTGCCGTTGCTCGAATCAGTTTGACATCCTTGTGTGCCATTATCTACAGGTTACAGTTACGGTGTAACATGACAATATGCACTGTGTCCTTGCTTTTGACATGTGCTCCTCTCATTTACATGTATGTTTAGGTGTGAAGATCTGCACTCTTGAAGATATTCAAAACTGCGATGAGGAGGAAGGACCCAGAAGCAAAGGACCCGCTGAGAATTGCCCCTTTCGTCTGTTACCAACGGCGGGGCCCGTCCTTTTGGTGGCACTTAATGCTGATGACACTACACTGGCTGTTGGATTGTTGCGGGATGGCATTCCTGTTGCTGACATGTATGATGTTCGAGGCTTTGCAGGCCAGGTAAGAGTTCAATATACACTCAAACTTCGTTATAACATAATGGGATATAACGAAATAATTGATATAACAAAGTAAACGAAATTCCTCTTGAGAACTCTATTGAACCATGCATTTTAAACCTCGTTCTAACAAAGTAAAATTGACCAGTAAATGGATATAACTAACTGAATTAGTCTAACAAATAGTCTATAAAAAAAAAACGACCGTAGTGTGTTAAGTATATCGTTTTATAAGGAGTTTGACGCTCGTTCCGTGCGGCTCTTTCAAAACTACTGCGCCGACCTTACAGCCACGCCATGGCGGCCGAGGGAGCCGTCCTTCTCACACAGCCAGCAAAGAAAATTGAGAAAGCGCTCAGCGGATCACATGACCGAGGAGCGCCGCTGTGGTGCAAAGTTATTTCCCTCTCTGCGCTTTAAAGACGCCGGCAACGACTGCGTTTCTGCTGCTACCCTCTGTACCGAGAAAGGAGGGCTCTCTGCGACAGCTTTCTTTTTTTTTTTTTTCCTCTCTCCGCATGCGACTTTGAAAAGAGAAGGGTCTCTACGTGTAGAGACGGAAAAAGAAGCGTGGCACAGGCACGTCACAGATTGGCATTTGAGAGAGAGCAAACAATCCGCCATAGTCTTTTCGTTTCTTTTCTTCTATTCTTTCTTCGCGCGCAGCGTTGAGAGGTGCCGCTGCGGGATTGGGCATGTTGCTGATAGCATTTTCGGAGTGTGGTATGTTCGAAATAATCATTGCAAGTGCTTGCGCGTTCGAATTAAAGGGCATTTTCGCCCATTGGAATACATATAGCTTTCACAAGACCTCAGCGTGAGTTTGAATTAACAGGAAGTTCTAATTAAAAGTGTTCGGTTTAATGACGTTCAACTGTGTTTATTTTCCGCCGCACGCGTGGTCGCGTGTCGGTACATCGGGCCGTGAGGTGGTTTCCTTCTTTGCATGCTTAAAGGTGTGCGCCCATCAGAGCATACATTGCTACAATCTGTTATAATCAAAATAACGAAATAATGATTATAACAAAATAATTGTGACTCCCCTTCACCTTCGTTATAACGAGGTTTGAGTGTAGCCCTGTTATCCTACTATGTGACAATTTTAGATTGCCCTTCTTCCTGGTCCTAATCTTGCCATATTATTATTTGGTTTATTGCTGCAGGCACTAGAGACTAGACCTATAGCGACAGTACGGCTGAGTACAGAGCCTGGTGTGACCTTGCAAGACTTTGCATGGAACCCGGTAGTGTGCGAAATGTTTGCTGTCTGCCTTGGCAATGGCTCTGTGTCCATCTATGAGCTTTCTAGGGAATCTCTCAAGATTCTTGGCAACATTCCAAGCTCTGCAGGGGGCACTGCTTGTGAGTACATCATTGTTATTGCCACTTACTTTTTTAATATTATGCTATTGGTCTCATGGTTCGAACAATAGTTTAATATTAGTTTCGCATTATGGAGACATGATGGTCACGGTTAACATGGTGCAATAAATTGTGCAGCTGTGAAGATATTATTGCATTATGAAAAAGAGAATGGATCAGGAGAACCAGGTCCTACTTGGCTTCCGGTATTCTAGTTCGACTTGAACACCTGGATTAATGTTTGTTAGCTTTTGTTAGTCTCAGTATTCTTGTCAATTTTTTTTCATTGTCTGATTTTTATTACATCTCATGATTCTTTATAATGACATAGTGTGAAGGCAAGAAACATAATAACTTTAGCAGTGGTGGTCCAATCGTTCCATATGGGCCAGCTTACTACAATGGCATTTCTCTGAGCTTTACTGAGCTCATTCAAGTACATTTTATGCCAACTGCATCGTAGTGCATATTTCAACTGCTTAAACAGCATTGGAGTGTTTCTGGCCTAAAGCATTTGTGATTTGACAACAAATTTACTAAGCCTTTACAAACCCCTGCAGAACTCAAGGATTGGCTCTCTTTCTCTGATACATTTTACCTCGTTATAGTCGACCCAACCAAAAGTGTGTGTGTGGTCTTTGTTATTGACACTTCATCATGTTGACAATTATAGTCTGTCTACAAGCTCTATCACTCTTGATGAGGAATAAATAGGCAATACTGTGTAAATGAGTGAACTATTTTTTTTAGCTAGTCAATATGCTTATTTGTAGTGTAGTGCACGTGGGTCATGAGACTATACTGTTTTAGGCACCTTGTGCAATAAACAGCATCTTCACACAATTTCTGGGGTTTTATACATACCAGGACCTCGAGGCATCTTCATACAAATTAGGGTTCGGGCATGCAGTAGTTGGATACACTCAAACATGGAAATAAAAAAACCTGGGTATAATAAAATATCAATTATAATTAAGCAAATAAAGAGCAGTCTTGCTATAGACATAGTGTTAAGAATATACCTTTATAACAAATTTTCAGATATAGCGAACGTATTTTCGTGTAAGACGCAACTTTGTTATTATGAGGTTTGAGTGTATTTTGCAAATTAGTGCATTCCATGTCAGTCGTGCAGTGTGAAGTTCTTTGGCATACCGATTGTTACGCTGAGGCTGAATGTATCAGCACG
Organism: Rhipicephalus annulatus; assembly: GCA_013436015.1. Classification (NCBI taxonomy): domain Eukaryota; kingdom Metazoa; phylum Arthropoda; class Arachnida; order Ixodida; family Ixodidae; genus Rhipicephalus; species Rhipicephalus annulatus. Next base: position 168,658 of record WOVY01000458.1, read on the forward strand.
GCAACTAGTGGTGTCACTAGCGTGTGTCAAAACGTTATTCGCGCATTTTCAATTGTACATATTGTGGTGGCAAACCAGTGTGGATAGAAATTGAGCCATGGGGTCATGCACATGCTGCAGCGAGCCAGAAATAATGCGTGACTGTGCTTATGTGTTTGTTAAACTTCTAACAGCCAATATTGGCGTCACTCTCAAAAAAAAAAAAGGTCAGACAAGTTGTTGTCAGCCTGCAAAACTTTCCAGCTGATTTCCACCCATGTACTTGTCTTGATACAAAAATGCTTGCGAGTGTGCTCATTGCAGCACTCATATGTCTGCTAATTGTGCAAATTTGTGCAATGATGAATCGGGAGCATTGCGGCTGCATGTTTTTCCCTGGTCACAATCTACAAAAGTGCAGTTGCGGCTTGCAGTGGCTTTAAAATCATTAAATCTAAAGTGTAATACGAAATTGTTTCTCTAAATAATAGCCTTTGTAAATTAGAGATGAACAGTATGTACTGTACTGAACAGTATGTATATTCTCGGCACTCGCAGGACCCAAATACTACTTTCTCGAAACCCAGTTTGAGTTAAACAGCTGTCAGCGGCACATCCTTAGAGCTATAATCGTGGTGGAGCAAGAGCCATAAGCGGGGGAGGTCACCCCATTCGCTTTTGAAAAACTAGGAGTGAATGACATTTTGACACCTGTCACTTGCAGACTGTTTGTGCTATGCTGGCATTGTCACTGACGGCTCGCCACAATGCCAATTTTGTGTGTTGTGGTGAAGCCCACATGTGACATTGTTTTGTGTAAAGACTTATTAATGGCTACTCTCTGACTAATAATGTTGTCTTCTTCGCTACAATAGCATTACATTTCTTGGTTGCTCATTAAGAGGAATATGCACTAAAGAGTTGCAGGCTGCCTGCTGTACAACTCCAGGTGATCCTCCAATTTGTCTGCTCCAAACCTACTCCAAAACACAATTTTTTTCAGCTTTAAACCTGCGACTAAACACAGTTACTTCTGCTACACATCTGTGACAAAACAGCTTTTTTTCCTGCTATAAAAATTTATCAAAATCTCAAACCAGCTTGACCATTACTGCTTTACATATACCAGTAAGTAAGATGGGCAGTGTTAAACAAACTGAACATAAATAAAGCCAGTTTGCATTTTAGAAGTTGCTGGTGAATTGTTTTTCTTTTACCTATATTTTGTGCACCAGTGTGCTGGAGCCCCAAAGGAAAGCAGCTCGTGGTGGGAAAGAAGGATGGCAGCCTAACACAATATAAGCCAGACATGCAAGAGGCCAAGAGCATTGCACCTCCTTCGCTCCCCAAGAACAGTGTCTTAGGTGTGTCTCCATTCTCATCTCTTTTTATTTAGTTTTCATCTCCCCCCCCCTCCAATGTTGCAATTATATTCACACACTGTATATGGCGAATTCCATTGAAAGAGCAGGAGCACTCAAAAGCACACTGAAAGTGCTCTGTTCAGAGCTGGCGTGTTTCAGGGGTCGAACAGGTGCAGGAGCACTGTCATCCACTGGTAGAGTGAGAGTGCTTTTGCTGCGCCGAAAGCAGCCCGGAGCAGTTTGTAGTGTGCTCGACTGAAAAGGGGAGTAGGCGGAGTACTACGAGTCACGTGGCCCTGAACGTCACAGTTTCCAAATTTTTCTTCAGCCGGCGAGTACGGCGGCAATGGTAGCGACCATTTGACATTGCTGTTTTGTACGGATGGCTATGATGAGAGCTGGCCGTTTGCCGAATAAGCCATTGCACATGCATACTAGGTATTAGGATAATGAAGAACATGTAGCTGACCGATGTCACAGGTATTTTGCTGCTGCCCCACAAAGAATATGCTGGGGCTTGGAATGTTTCAGTCACATGGTCTCCCTACTCGTCACCTTCTCACCTGTCCTCAGGGAGCGCGGCGCATTCCAACAGCAGGTTGAGTGGCCCGGCTCTCAGTACTCTGCCCTCCACTCCTCAGTGCCCTGCCCCTCTACTCCTGTTCTCTCAATGGAATTCACCATAATGTTCACAATCTGGCAAGCCACTTCTACTGCGCTACCCACTGTGTTTTGAGGGCCATTTTATTCTCTGTGGTTTTCAGGGTGAGTCAAGAAAGCTAATGCCTTCATGTGCACTGTTTCTAGTGTGGCCAGTTCTCTTGGTCGTATTCAGAGGAATGACACAGTTGAAAGGGCAAAGAGGGCAGCAACACAGAATGTTAACTTTAGGGCAAGCATGCAATCTTATCTGCCGCTTATTGGTCTGTTTTTTTGGGGGGAAGATAGCGTTGGTGACTGGTGTTAGGTTGGTGAATGTATGTTTATAGCAGTTGGTGCTAATGATAAATTCATGAGCCTTATGTCAAGCATATGTACAGTAGAATCTTTATGATACGATTACGGTTGATGCAAATTTCACGATGATACAAATTTTAAGGTTGTTTTAGATGGACTACAGTATATAAAATGCACCGCGATTTGGTGTTATATGAATGGTTTCCCCAGCCACCGCAGATGATACGAATGTCCTATTGACCGCTGCATGCCAGCGACGCAACGCGGTAAATACGCACCGCAAGGCCGATTGGAAAAAATTGGTCGGAGACCAATTTTCCCGCCACGCGATAGCATAGTATCTTCTTTTTGCTTCACGGCTTTAGCTTCACCGGCTGCTCTATCTCTCAAACCACTTGATGTCAACAGCCAGCTGCAAATCAACATGGCGGCGAAGGCATCGGCGGTGGGTCGCGTCATTGTTATCACGATAGTTTGTGATAGCAATGACGCGACCCACCCGCACGGCACGTCAGAGTTCACCGCCTTGACAAGGACGTGGTCGTTGAGAGCCTGGTTTGGATTACGATCATTAATAACACCGGAAGTAGAAGAGTGAGAGAAATAACTTTATTGAGTTGAAAAAAGAAGGGGTTTAGGAGCTAGATGGGTGGGGCCCCATGTCCAAGGCTCCACTGGCTTGCGCTGCCTGCCGGATGTGGTCCAAGAGTGCTAGTTGCACCTCCGGGTCCGAGCTAGCGAGGAGTGCCTCTCAATGCTCCAAAGAGTTTTCCATTCTATACATACGCTGTAAGCGATCGAGTTCATTTGGCCGTTTAGCACAACTCCACGAGATATGGTAAAGGGTTGGTGGCGAGTCGCGACACCATGGACAATCGCGCCCATACAAAGTTGGATGAATTTCGTGCAGTCGTAATAAATTTGGATAAACTCTCGTTTGAATTTTACGAAGGTCTATGGCGTCTTCCCCTTTAAGAGATTTGTGGGGGGTGCCATATTCCGCGTGCATCGCTGGTGGGCAAGAAGCTCTCGCAAAGCCATCCGAGCCTGGTTGTTTTCCTCCTCCTCGCAAAAGCCGTAGTTGATGGGTGGTGGTAACAGCGAGAAAGGCTGCTGCTCCGCTCGGTTCTGTGAGCGCTCAAGCTAGAGCATCCGCCCTCTCGTTACCCTCTAGGCCTGCATGTCCCAGGCACCAGACCAACCTATAAGTGTTGTTCAATTCGCCGCCTAAAAATTTGCAAATGTTTAATGGGAGGCAGCCTTTCGTGGATAGCTGGCATGCCTCTTGCGAATCTGGGAGTATGGTGATGTATGTCTGGCCGTCGTTGCGCTCTTGACTTTTAATCGTCAATGCGATGGCGAAACACTCGGCCTTCGTGATCGATGTAGTGTACAGTGATGCGCTGGATGTCATGCTTCTCGTGTCGCTGCTTACTATTGTGACGACGCAGCGCTTCCAGTTCTACCTGGAAGCGTCAGCGTATAGCACGTTCTCATTGCCTCTGACTGATTTTCTGATCCATTTTACACACTCCTCTCGTCTTTCGTGATGCCGCTCCTTGGTCATGTTCCTGGGGATAGGGGCGATCGAAATATGTCGTCAGACTGGGTCTGGTACGTCTACCAGCTCCTCGTCCAAGTTTTGGGGTTGTGGTGGTATACCCGCCCACATCACTATCTCTCTTCCCGACTTCGTCTGGCTGAGGCGGTTGCGCTGAGAGATCAATGTTGCTGCTTTCAGTTCTGTGTACGTGTTATGCAGGCCGATTTCGAGAAGCCTGTGTGTGGGAGTGCTTATCGGTAAGCCTAATGCTGCCATGTAAGCCCCTATGATGATAGAATCTACTTGCTCTTCCTTGCTCTTGTTCAGCGTGTGGAAAGACAAGCTGTATGTCAATTTGCTCATTACGAGCGCCTGCACTAAACGGACAGTATCACTTTCTTTCATGCCCTTTTTGTGGAAGGTGATCCTCTGAATCATCCTAGCCACTTGTTTAGTTGGCGATTTAAAAAGACCGATAGTGTGATTTGCCCTACCATTGCTTTGAACCCAGAAACCCAGGATCCGGGCAACGGTGACTTCTTCAATTTTCTGCTTTTCAATTTGAATTTCTATTCTTCCATTACTTTTGTAGCGTTTGCTGTCTATTCTGATCACCTCCGATTTTTCGGGTGCGAAGCTGAGACCACTGGTTCTGGCAAAGTTTTCTACAGCCAGTGCTGCCTCTTGCAGAGTCTGCTTTAGTATACATCATCAGAGACACAGCTGGACTTATTGCACGTGCGCTCCTAGCAGACAAAATGCCAGTGTGCGTGACGTCACCATTTTTTTTAGAAAGCAGCATCAGCTGTGCAGCGGCCTCCACATGGCCTCGAGGTAGCACTGACAGCACTACAATTTGGCGGACTTTCGAGCCATTTTGAACCACGTTCGATAGCGGATATATTAATCAATAATTACATATTGTCACGTCGCTCCAGGGGGTGTCGACAAGGTTTATTGACGTCTGAGCAACAGGGCTCTAACCAAGCGCATCGGTTGGTCTTGTTTGCAAGAGCAGGGGCCCACGCGCACTTCTTTCTTCTCTGTGGTGTGAGCCTTCACCTTGGCATACGACCCACTACTAGAAGTAGGTGGCAATATTCCTCCTCAACAAAAAAAAAAGAAAGAGCATCGTCCTGATGCTGTAAAATTGTTGCAAAAAAAAAAAGCCAAAACAAAGTAGCTTAAACAATGAAAAAGGGCACCAATAATCAAATGTTAGACGCGATAAGTTCACCAATGATGAGGCAATTGTCGGAGCTCAAATAAAAAAAAACACAGGGAAAGTGGTGTTTTAGGAACGCGCAAAATAAGGCTTCATGCGCACCACGTGAACTATGTCAGAGGTCGGTTGTTTTTGTTGTACCCATCGTGACGACGTAGCGTCCGGAACCACTTCTTAGTTTGCGTCGCTCACGCGGCGTAATACTTTATACGGACCGAAGTATCTGCTGAGCAACTTTTCGGAGAGGCCACGGCGTCGAACAGGGGTCCAAACCCAAACTTGTTCTCCCAGACTGTAAGATACGTCATTGTGACGCATATTGTAACGTCGTGCATCGACCTGTTGCTGCTGACCAATGTGTAGCCGGGCGAGCTGGGGAGTTTCCTCGGCACGCTCTGCAAATTCTTTTGCGTCAGTTGATAATTGCTCGGCGTCTTCACAAGGAAGCATCGCATCCAGCATCGTCTGAACTTCGCGGCCGTAGAGAAGGCGAAATGGTGTAAATCGGGTTGTTTCTTGAACGGCGGTGTTATAAGCGAACGTCACATAAGGCAAAATGCGATCCCATGTTTTGTGTTGGACGTCGATGTACATGGAGATCATGTTTGTGACTGTCTTATTTAGTCGCTCGGTTAAGCCGTTGCTCTGCGGATGGTAAGCAGTCGTCGTTATGCCTAGTGTTACTTAGTCGAAAAACTTCATCAATAAGCTGTGCAGTGAACGCTGTTCCTCTGTCGGTTATCACTGTAGATGGAGCACCGTGGCGCAGAACAATGTGGCACATGAACTGTGCTACCTCAGAAGCCGTGGCTCGTGGTATCGCCTGTGTCTCAGCATAGCGGGCCAAATAGTCAGTTGCAACAATGACCCATTTTTTGCCGTCGGACGATAAAGGAAATGGGCCGAAAATGTCCATGCCGACTTAGTCAAATGGCTTGTGGGGTGGATCAATTGGCTGAAGTAATCCAGCCGGCTTGCCTGGTGGCGACTTTCGACGCTGGCATTCACGACAGCTTTTAACGTACTGCTTCACGCTTGCCGAAAGTCCGGGCCAGTAGTACGCCCCACTTACTCTGGCTAGCGTTCGCGAGTAACCTAGATGACCAGATGTGGGCTCGTCATGACACGCGGAGAGGACTTCGTCCCGCATGTCCTTCGGAACGACGAGGAGGTAAGCGCGGCTTGTAGAACGGGCGTTTTTTTTGTACAGGACATTATCTCAGAGGCAGAAAGACGTCGACGCGAGATAGATGGCGAGGTATAACGGCGCTATGACCCTCGAGATAGTCGATGAGCGGTCGAATCTCTTCATCCTCTAGCTGGCGTCTGCTCAAGTCAGATGAGCTAAGGGCCCCCAGGAAACCGTCATCGTCCTCTTCTTCTTGATTGACTAAAGGTATGGGTGCACGCGACAGCGTATCAGCGTCTTCATGCTTCCGTCCAGACTTATATACGATGGTCATATCAAATTCCTGTAGACGCAAGCTCCATCGGGCCAGTCGTCCAAAGGGATCACGTATGTTTACCAACCAGCAGAGGGCATGGTGGTCCGTCACCACTTTAAATGGACGACCATAGAGGTATGGGTGAAACTTTGTGATCGCCCACACTACTGCGAGACACTCTTTCTCTGTGGTCATGTAATTCACCTCGGTGCGGGACAGTGAGCGGCTGGCATAGGCTATGATTCGTTCTTTGTTGTGTTGATGCTGGACGAGCACTGCGCCGAGGCCGATGTTACTGGCGTCAGTGTGCACCTCTGTGTCAGCATCATCGTCAAAATGCGCAAGAAGAGGGGCTGACTGCATCCGCTGTCGTAGCTCGGCAAAAACTGCATGTTGCTCGGTAGCCCATACAAACGGTGTGTCGTCGCGTGTAAGGCGAGTCAAGGGTTCCGCTATCTTCGAAAATCCTCTAACAAATTGTCGATAGTAGGCGCACAAGCCCAGAAAGCGCCGAACAGTCTTTTTGTCTGTAGGATGCGGAAACGCGGCTACAGCGGCAAGTTTGTCGGGGTCGGGTCGGACTCCTTTCGCGTTGACTCTACATGGCCAAGGAATTTGAGCTTTTCATAACCAAAGTGACACTTCTGCGGTTTGAGTGTAAGATCTGCTGATTGAATAGCCTGTAGCATACTCCTGAGGCGGTGAAGATGTTGCTGGAAGGTTTCAGAAAAAACAACATCATCAAGGTATACGAGACAAGTTTGCCACTTCAGACCAGTAAGCACAGTGTCCATCATTCGCTGGAAGGTTGCGGGCGCTGAGCACAAACCAAAAGGAAGGACTCGAAATTCATACAGGCCATCAGGGGTCACAAAGGCCATTTTCTTGCGGTCTCGCTCGTCAACCTTAATCTGCCAGTACCCGCTTTATAAATCCAAAGAGGAAAAATAGTGGGCACGGCGTAATCTTTCTAACGAGTCGTCGATGCGTGGCAGCAGGTACACGTCCTTTTTAGTCGCGCTGTTCAGCTTCCGGTAATCGACGCAAAAACGTAGCGTTCCGTCTTTCTTCTTGACTAGGACGACCGCAGAGGACCATGCACTGTTGGAAGGCTCGATGATGCCGTCGTCAAGCATTTCTTGAACTTGGGTAGGAATGGCTTCTCGTTCCTTCGCTGACACGCGGTAAGGCTGTTGGTGTACTGGGCGGGCGTCGTCGTAAGTGATGATTCTGTGCCTAGTGATCGAAGTCTGGCGCACCTTAGAAAAAGCAGCGAAGCATGACTTGAATTCAAGCAACAGTTTTCGCAGTGCTGTCTGGTTTTCTGGTGTGAGGTTAGAATTAATATCGATATTGTTTGGAGACGTATCGGCGGCCTCCACTGCGTCTGACGAGAAGCAGATGGGAACGGTTCCTAATTCATCTGCAAGTGCTATTGAAGTGCCACGGAAAAGGTGTCGGTGTTCGTTGTTGAAATTTGTAACGAGCAGTTGAGATCGGCCATCACGTAGCTGTATGATACTCCTAGCCACACAAACACCTTGAGTCAGCAGGTGTTCAAAATTACTTTCTGCAATCGCTTCACCATTTCGCAATCCACAGCATGTGACGTCGACTATAACACTGGCTCTTGGAGGAACTGTTATGCTTTCAGCAGAAACACGAAGAACGTCGGTACGTTGTTGGTCGTCCTGCTTGTCGATTGCTCGGTCGGCTGAGAAGGTGATGCGATTCTCTTGAAGATCAATGACAGCTCCATACTCCTGCAGGAAGTCAACACCAAGAATAACGTCGCGTGAACATTCACGGAGCACAAGAAAACTTGCTACAAAAGTATAACCGCAGACCCGAACTCTACTCGTGCAGGTTCCAAGCGGAGAGATGGTGTGGTCACCAGCCATTCGAATCACCGAGCCATGCCAGGGCATGATTACCTTCTTTAGTAGTCTGGTCATTTTCCCGCTTAGTATCGAATAGTCAGCCCCGGCATCAACTAAAGCACCTACTGCATAGCTGTCCATCAGCACCGGTATATCCAGAGAAAGCCGCACATATCGCTCAGTCGAATCTACACCCTTTACTGTTAGCGTCGATCGGAGGTCTTCAGCACGTCGACTGCCAGCGACCTCGCCTCCAAGGGTCGCTTGCGTTAGTTTTCTCGGCGGGGACTGGGGGACCGTGCGCCAGCATGGCGCTGGGGCAAAGATGAAAAGCGCCTCGGCGACGGTGAGCGCGACTGCCGTCCAGAAGGCGGTGGCATGCGCTGTTGAGCCAGGTAGTCGTCAATGTCCCGGGGTCGCTGGCCATACCGAGGAGGCGCTGAATATACTGAAAAACCGCGCAGCCCGAGGCGCCGGTATGGACACTGACGGTACAAATGGTCCGCTTCACCGCAGTGGAAGCACAGAGGTCGGCGATCAGGAGTGCGCCAAACATCAGATTTCCGAGGCAAAGCGCGTCTGTCGTCAAGGTAGTGTGCTGGTTGTTCCGCAAGATGCACAGGGCTGGTGTAAACGAGGGGTGGGGACGTGCGTGTGTTCTCATAGTACCGTAGAGGCTGCGCCGACTGAAGTGAAACTATAGGAGGTGCCTGAACAAACAGCGAGGAAGAGGAAGCTGGGCGCTTCAAGGCTTCCTTCCGCATAGGTCGCACGGTGGTTGTCAGCCGGGGCGGGTGTGGCGTTATCCAGACCCACAGGGTCACGAAGGGCATGATGCAGCTCGTCCTTGACGATGCTTGCAATGGAACTCACCGTAGGTAGTGGTGGTGTGGCAGCCTTTTGCAGCTTCTCGCGTACTATAGAGCGGATAAGGTCGCGCAGACACTCGGTGTTGCTCCCAAGAGTCGTGAGAACTTGAGCAGTGGACGTGTTCACTTGCCGCTCATACAGGGTGGATTGATGCTGAAGCATCTTTTCCATCGTGACGGCTCCGGACAAAAACTCGGCGACCGTGTTCGGAGGGCTCTGTACAAGGCCAGCGAAAAGCTGCTCCTTAACTCCCCGCATCAGGTGACGCAACTTCTTTTCTTCTGTCATACTCTGATCAGCCCGTCGGAACAGGCACGTCATATCTTCCATATAGGTCATGACAGTTTCATTGGGCATCTGGATGCGGGCCTGGATCGCTCGCTCCGCTCGTTCGTGGCGATCAGCACTTCTGTAAGTATCCAACAGCCGGCGGCGGATTTCGGGCCAAGATGTCATCTGTTCCTCGTGATTCATGTAGGAGGTACGTGGTCCATCCTCCAAATAGCAGTACACACGCCGTAGTTTGGCTGCGTCGTTCCAGTCGTTCAAAGCAGCCACGCGCTCGAAGTCGACCAACCAGTCCTCGACGTCTTCGAGCTCGATGCCATGAAACGGTGTCTGAACCTGTGGACTTTCGAGGGTGTACCGAGTCACCGGGGGGTTTTCCGTACCTGTTAAAGTGGTTTGAACGGACGTGCTCATCATACTGGTGTGAACTGTAGGGTCAGCTTCGGGTGACAATCTCCTGATCCTGCAGCTTGTCCGATGAACCGGAGTGTTGACTCGCACTGGGCTTGTGGTGCCGCTTCCAGGAGGGGTCTGAAACATCCGTGAGGGGCTACCCGGCATCTCCACCAATTGTCACGTCGCTCCAGGGGGTGTCGACAAGGTTTATTGACGTCTGAGCAACAGGGCTCTAACCAAGCGCGTCGGTTGGGCTTGTTTGCCAGAGCGGGGCCCATGCGCACTTCTTTCTTCTCTGAGGTGTGAGCCTTCACCTTGGCATACGACCCACTACTAGAAGTAGGTGGCAAGATATTCATTCGTACCTCAGATGAGTTTTAGGTCGCGTATCGCTACTAGGGGGTAGATAGCTACTCGTTGACGCAAAAATTTTGACTTGAGTAAATTTGAAGTCGGTGCTTTTCTAAATTTGATATCGCGGAACTCCTACAAAACGCTGGTGTAAGCAAATACGGCCGCTCCAAGGAGAAGTGCTCTTTTCATACAGTCTCTTTGTGTTGAAAGCAGAATGATGCTTGCCAAGATAGCTCGCGGGTCAGTGATTGCGACTGCACCCTTAAAATTGAAGTTCATTTGTTACTCAAGGGACCCTCCCCTTGTGTTTTGTTATGCTCGTTCAAGATTGGTGGTTTTCTTCTTGTTAGAGCATTCGACAGCAGTTTTAAGCGCATTTCTAAAATGCAGGAGGATGTTGTATGCGCCCTCCAAGCGATGCTCCATAGAAGCACAGCATCAATGGCGTACATGCACAAGTATGCTGGGGCACGTCATGGGCACATGACGTTGCTTATGCATGATGTTCTTGATAACTTTGGTTCTTGGTGCGTATGCATCATGTGATCCTCCAGCCCTGATACCGAAGAGACCAGGGAAAGTATTAGGCTCACGATGGTTACATGGGGCGAGAGGCAGGGGCTTCAAGCTTGCCTCTTCGCATCGTGGTTTTGTGGCGTGTAGCGAACTAATTTGAAAAATCACCGGGATAGAATGCTTTTCACTGGGCACGCAAGAACTTTCAGTGTCTAACTACCGTATATGCTCGCATAATGATCGCACTTTTTTTTTTTTTCAAAAAAATGGACTCCAACTTCGGGATGCGATCATTACGCGGGGTAAATTTTCCGTGAAAAAAATATTCTGAGCACCGGAAACGCAAAAAATTCGCTAATCAGAATTCTTATGGTAGCTATCATTAACGTAACCAAAAATAAAAGTAAATTAAAGCTTACCTTTGTAATAAAATGCACGCATTACACAGGAGCTACATGCATGGCACACTGCCCTTTTATTTTTTACCTCTCTGGCCCCCTAACGTTCATTCAGACTCCGAAGCATCACTGGCGTCAGTGTCGTCGCCGCACGATTCCCTGTCGGAACCGGCAGTGTCTTCACTGTCCAACAGAGGGTCATCTTCCGTTCCGTCGAGCACGTTGGAAATGCCAGCGACAGTCCATTTCGCCACATGAAGCTTGTCGTCCAGCCAGAGCTGTTGCGGAAGTCCTTTGTGGCTATTCCCAGCCTCCGGGAACTGTTCATCCGTACCATGTCTAATGACACTGCATAACCGTCCTTGCGCATGTCCTTCACGTATTCGAGGACTGCCTTTTCAATGTCAGGGATTTTGCCAGATTTGGGTCCGCGGAAAGCCCATCGCGTGCTGTTAGTATCCATGAGCATGTTGCGCTGTTTTTTTTCAATATTTGATCCGGATTTTGTCGATGCCGAAATGTCTGCCGGCAGCGCGGTTGCCGTGCTCTAGCGTGTAGTCAAGCGCCTTCACCTTGAACGCAGCAGTAAAGCTCGCGTACCGCCCCATGGTGAAACTGCGCTTCAACAGACGATCACAAAGCACAAAAAAAGAAAAAAATGTGGTCTCGGGAAAAAAAACATTGCTGCGAGATGAACACAGGTTGACCAACAGGCGGCCGCCGCTGTAACAGTGCGGGATGTCAAGACAAACATGGCGGCTGAGGGAGCGAAGCCACCGCATTTTTTTTTCTTTGCGTCAGTTATGGAGGTTGTGAGTACGTCACACACGTCAGAACAGTTTCTTCCATCTAAATAAAGAATGTTTTCATTTAAATCAGTAAATTTATGGCATTAGCATAGTGATGCCCGCTTTCAGATCACAGAAACAATGATAGGCGCGTTCAGTTAGACTTGGCACATGACATGTCGATGCGGCAAGTTCAGGGTGCGATTATTACGCGGGGGAAAAAAAAAGTAGAATTTCGACGACTAAATTTAAGGGTGCGATCATTACGCGAGTAAATACGGTACAACTTCTGTAATTTAGAGGGGGGTGCCTAAAGAAGTAAATAAAAATAAAAGAAAAGTCGCGTGCACTTCACAATTTTTACCCGAAGGCACTGCGGCAGATACGTTACAATGTCAATGAAAAGGCGCCTTGATTGATACAGCACAATTGTTCTCTTTATAAGCCATTTCACTCAGTCATGAAACTAACTAAAAACGTATTAATATCAAAATTAGATCTTGTACGACATTCTAAAATATTAAAACAATTCCCATTGCACGAAGAGGACTGTTTAGATACAGTCTGTTTCACACTTAGGGGAAATCCCGGAACACACAAATCGCGGTGCGACCAGCACTGCATTTGCATATAGACAGAAGCTCGCACATGCATAGACATTTGAAGGGCATTAGTGTTGAATTGTACCATTTGCTATGGCGGCACGTGGGTACAGCGCTGGCCATGCGGTCAGAGATTTCCCCCTAAGTGTGAAACAGACTGTACATTAATTTTTGAATGTGAGTTTTACCATGAAATACCGGACATAGGAGCTCTTAACCGGAGTTTAATTTGATGCGATGAGAGTAATTCCCATCCTAGTTCATTTTTTATACACATATTGGTACTGCTGTCATTTTTGAGTAATGGCTTTAAAATCTTTGCAGCTTTGTTCTGTATTTTTTCATGTTTGTCACTTAGAGACATGTGCCAGGGGATCTCATACGGCACAAGCGTATTCAGGGCATAGGAGGGTGAATGCATGCTGAATACACTGTTGATTGTAAACATGCCGGTACCTGTCTTGGCTTCGCTCTTTAAGGTACAATTTGGTGGCCTTCGCCACCACTAAATCAACATGAGTATTCCATGAGTGGCCATCCATTGTTTTTTATTCATTCTCCACCTACCTGCGGCTGCACAGAAAAACCTGCTGTTCCTTTCCCACCACAACACCCAGGTTTTTAGGGCGGTTCTTCATATCCTTCAGGACACTGGACAGATGTTTGTAGAAGTGGCGTCCTCGGCCAAAGATACCACTATTATTTTCTTATCCCATCTTCAATTCTCTCTCCTCATTCCTCTGCGGATGCCAAGACGTGCTTCCACTTAGGGCTGCAAAAATAGTCCTTTGAACTCCTCATGCCCCTCCTCCAATCATTTGCAGCCTGTCAGCTTTGTGACGTATGGTAGCCAGCGAGTACCATTTTACTGCAGTTAGCCGTTGTTTTGCGGAAGTTGCTAGAACTAGAGGACTTTGTTGAACCTCGTAGTGTTTGGAACACGACCTACTGTACTCCTGACCTGCCCAGCTGGCAGCGGTATATGGAGATGCCTGCGCCGGCTCGGATTCCGAACTTCGCCGCCTAGGGGGCACTCGAGTTACCCTAGCTGAGCGCCGGTGAATGCATGAGAATGCATAGGTTGCCGCCGGTTAGAGAAGAGTTTCATCACGCATTGAGTAAATGTGACGGCTATCTTGAATCATTTTATTTCATGTGACTTTGAGAATCTTCTTTTGCATCTTAGTTGACATTTCAGTGCATTATTTTTCAAATAGAATTGCAAATCAGGTACAAACACATGTATCGGCGTGCAAAACAAAGAATGACGACGTAGACAGGTTGTAAAAAGCGCTGGCCACCAAATGTTTATTTAACTCATGATACCAGCTATATATGTATACAATGGTAAGCTTGTTGCCGTTGGATTACACTCAGCTTGCTTGCATTTACTGTATGGGCAAGAAAGGGCAAGGACTATGACACTTGACAGTTCCGCGGCATCCGGCGCGCATAGAAAACAACCCAATACAGATAATTTTGCACATAAATACCTTCGTCTCAAATGGCAAATGTAGATCGCAGGTACATGAATAATCTATTAAAGACACTCTGCAATTGTTTTGAAACGAAACATCACCTTAAATAACTTATTCAATGCTAATTCTTCACACAATGGGTGTGTTTCAAAACCTAGTTGCATAACCACATGTCGTGACATGGTTTCCATATGTGCACTCATGTCATCTTTCTTTTTTTTTTGTTTGTTAATAAACAGTTGTAAGTATAGCGCGTCGTCGTTTACTTTCTTGAGGTTGTCGGTTTATTATTTTTTGCGCTAATATGTGTTTCAGTCTGTCATGCACCATCAACTAGCCCAGCAACGTAGTCCTTTACAACACAGAAATCACCTTGATCCATTTTTCGTGGACTTCGGTCACTGGAAACTCATGAAAAGTCACATCGGGAGTCTTCCCTTGCTTTGATTTGCAGAAAGGCACGCAGCACACCACCATCCTGATGGTTAATTTGCACCAAGAAGCCTCGCTTGGCTGGTGTACAAACTGCGCCGACCTGCACGCTTCTGTCACAGCTCGTGCCGAGCTGCGACAGGTAGCGAAAGATCGTGATTATACTTTTAAGTTTATTCAAAAAAAAGGTTTTTATTCATTTTAATTGTCCAGAGTGTATGCACGCGTAAACATTGCTGCTTTTCTCCTAGCGTCACGCGAGCAGACGAAAAAAAAGCGCGGCGACCCATTGTTTGGCCGCCAGCAACCGGTGTGGATGAGGTAAGTTGCAGCGCCACAGGGCGCATAGCGGCAGGCACCAATATCAGAAAGGGCGTGCTGGCGCTTCGCTCGCTGGGCAGGTCAGTAAAATACAGAAGGTCGTGGTTTGGAAATATCAATGTTGCCTTTATTACATGAATAACGGTTTCAAACTGTGCTCAAAAACAAAATTTAGGCTTAAATAACATTCATTTAGGCACTGATGTGGGTAATACGCATTCATAGACACTATAAAAACACTATAAAAGCTCTTCTTAATCTCTAATTCACGCTCATATATCAAAATGGCACGATAGGAACGCAAGGAACAAAATAGGCATTTGTCTATAATCCGGTCTCTAGACATAACCATAATATCTTACCAAATTTTGTGGTCTCTAGATGAAATTTCGCTACAACAAAATTCCGCGACAACAAATTTTTTCACATGTCCCGTCAATTTCGTTGTAGCGAGATTTGAATGTATCTTTTCACTGTTTTATGTCACCGCTTCTGTTTAGGATCTCACTTTTGTTTATTTTGTGGGCTCGCTGCTTCTGTATAAATGATTATTCAAACTGAGAGAACATTAAACTAAATAAAGGTAAATTTTTCCCTATAAAATGCATGCTCCAAACACAGACGTAGCTGCTCCAAAAGCAAATTTTGTCTGCTCCAATGGCTGCTCCAAAATGCTGAAAGGAATTCCCATCACTGCACGGGCCTTGTGTAGGCAGTCACATTTTATAAACTTTTTTGGAAAATAAGTTGATGTAATGGGCAATGCAATGTCACTTTCAAACTGGTGCATTGCAACAAGGAGCGTGACAGCCAAGCCAGTAAAATCTTCATGTAAGGGGTTGTTTGTTTGGCCTCCCAAGGGATCATAGCGTGCAGGGGGGAGAGCTTATGCTGTCATAAGCCCTTCGCTTATACTTCTTGCCACTGCTCCTTTGCTTAGGGCAATGATTTTGCTAATGGGTGTGCGGAGATCCATTTTAATAAAAGCCACATACCTTCGCTCTGCGCTGCTGTATTGTGACCCCCCCCCCCCCCCCTTTTTTTTCGTCCGATGTCAAGGGGTCCCTCATCTTTTCCACCGGTCCATGAGGGTCCTAGAAAATTAACGGCTAAAAAAACTGACCTAGAGAACGCCTTTGGCATGTTGCAGGTTGAGGTGCAAGGAATCTCTTTAGAGGCAAGCCTTGCATAGCCACTCTATGTCAAGAATCTTGCAGATTCTTCTCTCATGACCAGCAGATAGTGTGCAGCTTGATGAAATGGGGTATTTGGCAGAAAAAGTTTTTTCAAACTAACTGTTGAATAGTTTCTGGAATGTTTATCTTATTCTAATACAGAGAACTTTGTTGAGGCCAGCCATACAGTTTTAATTACCGTATTTACTCGCGTAATGAATGCACTCGCATAATAAACACACCCCCAACTTCTGTCATAAAAATTTGATTTTTTTTTTCCTGCATATAAACGCACCCCTTACATTCATCTGCTGCAGTCCCGCTAGCCCACACCTGGCACCTCCTCACTCGTTAGATCTCTTCTGTTTTTTATTTCTTTGCCGACCCCCCTCAACATCCTTGGCTCTCTCTCTCCCTCCCCTTTGCCCATTGCCACATGCCTATTGCTCTTCTTTCTATATGTGCACAGCATGTCCCCCCCCCCCCCTCCTTGTTCTATCTGTGATCTACAGCAGGGTTCAGGAGCAGAGGGAGTGTAGAGATATCACAGCTGATAAGCACACAGTGAGGGAAGGTCACCAAACTGTGCCCACCCACGTGGGTGGCTCCCTCCTGCCACCCACATGGCAGGAAGCCCCCCCCCCCCCCCCCAGGTTGAGGTGTCACTCCACACCCCTTGTTCTTACCTTTTAACCTTTTTCTCAAGAATCTCCCCCCCCCCCCCCCCGAACAAAACAAAACAAAGCCTAATTACGTGCACGCAATTTTCGAGCGACCATGGCAGGATTTGCTGTAGCAAAGGGTCATTCATCGCTAAAATCGCTTGTTGTCTATAGAAGATGGTGATGATTTCCGCAACATGGTAGCACCCCTGATTCTCGCTTTGCTTGTTATCTACACGTAGAGGCACTTCTCATGTAGTGGGGAGGCGGCAGCCGTATTTTATCGTTAATCTTGTTATCGACGGTTCCTTTGATGCTACACAGGTAGCTTGCTACAATGTTGGTTGCTTGCTACTACAACCTCGTGCTTGCTACAATGTTAATAGCGTCGTCACGGTTGTCATGCGAGGTTGCCGCGAAGTTGGCAAAGTGCTTCGCAGCGTCGTAGCGCACGCATTTGGCCGCCCCTCGAGATCACAGCAGATACCACTGTTCCGGTTTAAACGATTGCGAGAAAAAATAGCCACAAAACGTTATGGCGTGCGCGGGCGGCCCGGGGATAGCTTGCAAAAGATAGCGCCATCAACCACCGAAGATGAGTAAAGTGCAACAAAGAAGCTGTTTACAAACAGTGTACGCATAGGTAAATTGCAAAGGCTAAGCAACCTAACTTTTTTTTGCATTACTGCATTCTTGGTCCTCCTAAAAAAATTTTCATAAAGTTTACCCCGTGTAATAAACGTACCCTTCAACTTTGCTCCGATTTTTTTTAGAAAAGAAATGCGTTCATTACGCAAGTAAATTCGGTATCTGTCGATTTAAGATTTTCCTGTATACTTCAAACTTAGATGCTTGTATTTGGAACAGGTTTTGAGGATACTACTGATATTGTGTATAATCTAGAAATTTTCTCTCGGTATCTTAAAATATGTTCCCTGTGTTAAGTTCCAGTCAAACCCTTTCATAAGAGACACAGTTGTAAGGGTAAAAGAGAGACCAGTGTGCCAACATTAAAATAGGTGTTGGTAAGAAAATGCAGACATGGTACCCTGCTTATAAGAGACACCTCATAAAACAGGAGAATTGCTGCCCAGTGCATGGCTCTTATAGAGGGGTTCAACTGTATTTGTAAACGGGGCCACTTTCTCTTATCTTATAAGCAGCAGCTGTTTCTTGAGGAAAAGTTGTTGGTATGACTGATGCATGGCGACGGTGAGACTCTTGGGATGGCATGCTGTCAGTGTCGGAGATGGTGCATGTCAGACAAATGTGATGATTGTTCAGTAATGTTCTGAATATGTTCTTTTTTTTTTTTCAGTTTTAAGTGTGTGTTGGTTGGCCCCTACTGTTTTTGCTGTTGTTTATGCCCCGGCAAACCAAGTAGCAGATTCCCACGCAAACCTTGTGATTTTGACCTTTACGGTAAGTGCCATTTTCAATAAACATTTGTGTATTATACCTGTAACAACTTTTTTCACATTATTTGTGAATACAATCACAGAAATAACTCGTTCTACATGGATGGCGCTTGGCATGTCATACATAATTTGTGGGTTCTGATTGCACTGGTGGCAGCCCACTTGTTGCTGTATTTTCCTTTCTTTTTGTTGCTTTATTATTATTTAGGAAAAGGCTAATGTCCAGCAGTCATGATTTTTCATGAGTTGTCAAGCTATACTTTGGTGTTGGGAATCGTCAAATTCTGGTACAGTTAAATGTAGATATAATGAAACTGACTAATTCCTGGAAAAATTCGTTGTTAAGAGGATCTTGTTATGTGCAGGTTTGGTATGAAAATTCAAAAAATAAATGCACAAATAAACAAAAGGAAAACCGAAGGCAGAGCTAATCCAAGACACTTATTTAGCAGTTAAAAACTGCGTTATTTTTGCGATAGCAATTATATAGACACTCTCGGTGGGTTTTTGCCGTCGCCACTATATTCCCTCACAAGTCCCAATTCAGAACATGTTCCCACGCATTGCAACTTTTATGAGGAGGGTAAAAGCGTGAGCGCTGCTGAATCAGAGATCAAGTGAGCCAACCTCTCTTTATCCTCTGGAAGGCGCATATGATAACATTAACCCCGCATGTTAGAATTGCAGCCGAATGCTCAAACAGAAAAGAAAATGCGCATCTTGAACGAGGACAAAAAATGTGGGGGGCGGGAGGAAGAGAGGGGGTGTTCGAGTAGCAACAATGAACTTTGATTTTAATATCAAGGGCGCGATCGCTAGCGTGCATGCTATTTCGGCAAACATTAGTGCGCTTTCAACACGAAGATCAATGAAAAGAGAACTTCTTCCTGGAGCGGCCGTATTCGCTTACACCAGCATTTTGTAAAAGTTACGCGATATTGGATCCAAAAATGGTGTTGTCAGCCCTAGTTCGAATAAAATTATAATTTGTTGCTGTCGCATTTGGCTAATCGGCTTATCGCGAAGGCTCTTGCGGCATGGCACAAGACACAGGGCATGAAAAGTCGACCTCCAGTGATCCGTCATTGTCATTGTGGTCTTGGAGAGTTTCTGTGAGCACCTTATCTGGCATCTCCTTGATAGTAATGACACAATTGTCCGAAAAAAAAAAAAAGACAACAACAATTGGCCCCGTATCTGCATGTTTCCCTGCAAATGTCGTCGAAAGACAATAGTCTTGCGTCTACAGAGAGTGAACATAAGTTCATTTGATGTTCTGCACGAGAAAGTCGGTGAATTGTATTCTGGAGGTGCTGCGTTAAAGTGTCTTGATCCCTGTAGAAAAGGCGAACGAGCGCATCGAGGCACAATAGGCACAAGCGCTATCTTGCAGTTATCTTCGAAAACGTAGGAAGGCGTGCGCGCCTGTCTCGGAGGCGATAAAGTGTAGAATGCAAAACGACGGGCAGGTGCCACCACCGTGTCAACTTAGCAAATTGTTGTAAACACTTGCATTTTTTAGGGTAGCGTTGCATTGTCAGCGCAGCGTAATAAACGCTACGGTTCTTAGAATTACTTATGCATGCCTTCTCTAGTATAATACACACATACAGAATATTAATGTGTTGTTATGGTGCCTCAGATATGCGTAATAATTGCCTTTTAATTAACAATCGCACAAATATGAATGCTGAAACATGAGCAATATTGGTGGGCACTGCGGATGGGGTTGGCTGTTTGGGGTATTGTTATGGCAGACAAACAGACAAATGTACAGACAGGCAGAAAGACTGACGACCAAAATTTTTGCGCCGAAGTACTCCAAGAAAGATTATCTATCTTTAAAAACAAAGCTGAACGTTGTCAAGGGCCACACCATGCGCGCCCAGTAAAATCACGCACGTGCACACGGCATCAAAAAAGAAGAGCGCACGACACAGATAATGCGGCAAATTTTTAGGTAAACCACCCTCTGTATGCAGCCTGGTCCCACTTATGTGACGCTAAGAGCGTGGCAGTGACACTGACAACGTAAAAGTAGTTTGCTTGTTTTTGGTTCGGAGGAAGGGCACATGCGCCCGAGCGAGCAAGAACAGTGGCAATGCCGTCTCGTGCGGCGGAGGGCTGCCTGCCCGCCTTGCGCACACTGGCACACAAAAACGAGCGCTCGTTTTCACCTTGGAGCCGCCGCCGCTTCGCGCTTTGTCAGCTACGGGGCAACCGCTTAAGATACGCTTACGTGCAAAAATGACAAAATCTGGGGCAAAATTTTTAGATTGTCCGTGGCGAAAGGTCGTTATATCAAGGATGTTTTCGGCTGTTTCTTGGTTACATAGAGGTCGCAAATACATGTGCTTCTATGATGTAACAGCGGGGAATTGAAAAACTTTGTTATATTGTGGAATTCATTATATGGAGGTTTGTTATAAGCAGGTTTAACGGTATTCATTTTTATTTGTGTGACATTATGCAGTACAGTACAAAGTACTTCTCTTGTGGATTTTCCAAAAAGTTTTCGAAAAGTTCTGCAACCATGCTTTGATGCTAGTGCGTTGTGAGAAGATGTATCGAGCTTCGTCATCTGCTTTGGCCCTCCATGCAGGTGCACACTGTTCATTGTTGTTTTTCATACATTGCAGCTATGCGAGTGCAATAAAATGATCAGCGTAGGTCAACTGTGTAGTGGAGGCTCCAAGCTGTGCGCCGTGTATTACTTAATTATGACACGTTATTTTTCATTTTTGAAGCAGCGTGTAAGTTGTTTTCTTTAGTTGATCCACTGTTTTGCTGCGACAGCAGTTGCAGGTACATTTGAAAGATGCTCTAGCAACGTAGGTGTCAGCGTCAGTGGCTCTGTAGATAGTCCGTATAAGGTCTTAGTGCGATGCATACTTAACCTACTCTTGTACATGAGGAAGCAAAAGTTAAATGCGGTGTCCTCAACATTGCCTATGTCATTTAAAGAGTTTGCATGCCCTAACTTGCAAGTAGTTTGGGGTGGTTCCAAAAGTTGACCGAGCCAAGGGGTTGTGATTGTTTTTGACAGCATCCTTGGATTGCTGTGTACCTAATGTTGCTGCTTCCTTATTTTGAATAAATAAGAAACAACTCCAGGCATTTTCTCACTTCTGTTTGCGCTGTTCGTCACACCAGCATTGTGATGAAATTCTTTCGTCGGGATCATTGAAGGAGAGGTGCATGCAAACCCCATGCTTATTTAATTAGTATGCATGTTTACTGCAACTTAGTGGGCTGTTAAACTGTCAACTTTTTTATAGGTATTAGATGCATTGTTATCTCTGTTAGTGCTTCAGCTTTTAGACAAATCTGCGATTTTTATTGCTGTTTTATGACAGTGCAGACAAACCAAGCTGAAGTAAAATACTAATTGGAATAAAGTTAAACCTGGATATAACGAAATTGATAAATTTCTGGAAAAATTTTTTACAAAGAGGATTTCGTTATATGTAGGTGTGTAAATTGGAAAATAAATGCACAAATTAAACAAAAGAGGGACTGAAGGCAGAGATAACCCAAAACACTTATTTTATAGTAAAAAACTGCGTCATTATTGCGATAGCAATTATATGGACACTCTTGGTGAGTTTTTGCCGTTGCCACCATGTTTTCAACAAGTTCCAATTCAGAACACGTTCCTGCGCATTGTAGCTTATACAAGTGGGTAGGGCTGCTGAAGCAGAGATCAAATGAGTTGGCCCATCCCTATCGCCTGGAAAGTGCATAAGATAACATCTCTCGCGTGTTGGAACTGCCGTTGAATGCTCAAACATAAAGTAATCCACCCGTCTTGGAACGAGTATGAAACAACGCGGGGAGGGGAGGGGGTGATCGCTTGAGTAGTAATAATGAACTTGGATTTTAAGGGGAGTCGCGAACGCTGGTGCGCTTGTTATCTCGGCGAGTATCAGTGCGGTTTAACGTAAAGGGATCTGACTGTGTGAAAAGAGCACTTCTCCCTGGAGCGGACGTATTTGCTCACTCTAGCGTTTTGTAGGAGTTCTGCGATACTTATAACATTACAATTTTTTGCTATCCCGTTCATTACACTGCATTCAACGTGCCGTCTTGTTGCCAAAGCTAATCAACTAATCGCAAAAGTTACCAGCCTTCGAACTCGCGGCGTGGTGCAAGACAAGCGCGTGACGAGTCGACCTCCGAAGATCCATCATCACCGTGGTTTTGTAGAGTTTCCATCAGCGCCTAATCTGACATCTCGGTGGTGACAACACGGTTGTCCAAAATTAAAAAAAAATCAGTTTCGCCAGAAGGGCAAAGTAATGAATGGGATAGCAACAACTTGGAATGTAACGCTGAGAACGGCAAACAGATCGAAATGTGCAGCGCACTACTTATGCACAAATGATGCACGAAAACAACATACACAGGACGACAGCAAACAGCGTTTACCGCAAAACACTTAACGCGCTGTTTGAACAAAAATGAGGCACGAAATGTAATCACAGGTACAGATATGAGTGCGAACAAGTCCCCCGGCTGTTACTTCGCTGTGTTTTAAAAACGCACTTTTTTCACAAATGGCGCCTGTCCAGCGAGCGAAGTGATCTTTGAGCGCCCGGTAACTAAACGCAATCGTTCTGGTCAAAGTTGAAGGCCTGCGATTCTTCCCACTGGAGGATAAGCGCGCGTGAAGGAGCATCTACCCCACCCCCTCTTTCGCGGGGCAAAGTACGCATGGGAGATTAGCGCGTCTGCGCATCATGATGTGCTGGGCGCTGAGCGCGGGTCGCTTCTTTTTTTCTTTCTTTTTTGAGTCCCGCCACGGTGGTCTAGTGGCTAAGGTACTCGGCTACTGACCCGCAGGTCGCGGGATCGAATCCCGGCTGCGGTGGCAGCGTTTTCGATGGAGGCGAAAATGCTGTAGGCCCGTGTGCTCAGATTTGGGTGCACGTTAAAGAAACCCAGGTTGTCGAAATTTCTGGAGCCCTCCACTACGGTGTCTCTCATAATCATATGGTGGTTTTGGGATACTAAAACCCCACATATCAAATCTTTCTTTCTCAAGTTTTCATATGTCTGTAGATATGTATACATATGCAGTGAATGACGGCGGGGACGGCAAAAAGCCAGCCGAGACTGTCCATGTAAATGCTATTGCAATAAAAAAAAGCAAAGCTGAATGTTGTCCGGGGCCACATGATGCGTGTGCAGTGAAACTATGCATGCGCGCACGGCGTCAAAAATGAAGAGCGAACGACACGTACACAGACATGTGTATCGTGGAAGACTATTCGGTAAAGCACCCTCCATACGCAGCATGGCCCCCCATATGTTATGCTAACTAAAAGCATGGCACTGCCAAAGCGCAAAAGTAGTTTTTTTTATTTTGGTTTTGGTTTGGAGTTGGGGGGGGGGGGCGCACCCATGCGCTCGCGGCAGCGAGAACGGCGGCAGTGCCGGCTTGCCGGGTGCAAGCCCACTTTTCCACCTCGCGCTCACTTGCGCGCATAACGAGCGCTCACTCTCCCCTGGTGTGCCGTGTGCGCCGCCGCCGCTTCCAGTGTCGTTGGTGACGGGGCAGCCGCGGAAAATGCATGCTCGTACCAAAATGCGGAGCGAAATTCTCAGATTCTCCATGGGGAAAATTTGTTATATCAAGGTTGTCTCCCGCTGTTACTTTGTTACATAGAGGTCGCGAATGCATGTGCTTCTACTGAGTAACGGCGGGGAATAAAAAAACTTGGTTATATCGAGGAACTTGTTGATATGTGGGGTTTAACGTCCCAAAACCACTCTATGATTATGAGAGACGCCGTAGTGGAGGGCTCCGGAAATTTCGACCACCTGGGGTTCTTTAACGTGCACCCAAATCTGAGCACACGGGCCTACAACATTTCCGCCTCCATCGGAAATGCAGCCGCCGCAGCCGGGATTCGAACCCGCGCCCTGCGGGTCAGCAGCCGAGTGCCTTAGCCACTAGACCACCGCGGCGGGGCATCGAGGAACTTGTTATATGGAGGTTCGTTATAAGCAGGTTTAACTATATATGGCAGCAGTTGTCACGAGAAGTGTTGTGAAGCCACATACATGCAAATGCTGAAAATCCTTTTATTGCTATATTAAAATTTGATAGCACACTTTGCCTTGTGACAGTCTTGTGACCTTCAAGGCTGCCTGCTTTTTGGCATGTAGCACTACTCCCTATTAAGCCTACATTGCTGTAAATAGCAAAAACTAGCAGTTCCTTAGAAATGGGACGCAGACGACTAGAAGCCAGATCTCACAGCTGGCCTTCATGAAGGCGGTAGGCTGGGGCAGCGATTTAAGAACCAGTACAGTTTTGCAGCTTGGCTCACGAGCAAGCACATGCGGCTGATGTGTGAGCTTACGGCGCTACTGTTCCATTTTGTATCACTTGCTGTATCCAGCGAGATCAGATGCAGCAGCACACCGTTGCTGTAAATGGCGCATTGCCAAAGCTAATCGCGGATGCGACACATATGCCGCAGTGAGCTAAGATGCACGAGAAGTATCCACTTGCTACTTGTACCACGTTTTTCCGTGCTAGCCTTCTCTGTACTCCATGTGTGATTTGTCAATGCATGAGGCATGGTGCAAAATGGAACTTCAGTACCGCTAGTTTCTTGCATCGGTCATCGCGTCCACTTCACAGAGCAAGCATCTATGGGAAGTGGCGGTGCGGAGCTTCGATAGTCGGGTGTGGGCCTAAGGAGCTTTGCTCATAATTATAGATACTACAAGGAAGTACCTTTTGCTTCATCTTCAGCTTTATTACAAAACTTAAGGGTGGACGTGGCATCGAAAACCATCTTTGTTATTTATGAAAATAAAGTGATGAAATTTGGCATGCAGATGTCATTTGTTTGGCTGATATCATAACTGAAATTGGTTTTAAGCTATATAATGTAGTTTTTGAATTGCAGTACTCAGGGGTAAAAGTGCTGCGCTATTCTGGGTCAATCTGAGCTGCTGTGCTAAACGACAATTTGCGTGTGCAACGCCAAATTTAGCCGCTAGCAAAGACGCTACCGTGTTCACATCAAATTAGTTTGTTCATGTCATATTTCAGTTCATGAGTGTATCTTGCTCCATGTGAACAGAATGCATGAATATTGTTAAGGTGGCGATTGTTTTCATACCTTATAGTGCGACTAGATATATGTTCTAACAGCAAAGCTGTTGGTCAAACTCTAAAGACGACAGTGGTGTTGCGAAAAAAAACTCACCGCTCTGTTTCCAAGCAACCGGCATCGCACACACTCTGCGATGGAGACCGTGGGATCATAATGTTACGGGTAACTTATTTAATAAATTAAATACGATGCACCGTGCTCGGCGAACAAGATGGCGACAGTTCATCAACCACCAGCCACCAACGTCGTCTTTCTCTCTCTTCCAGACAGGCTGTGCCGGCTGTTGCGTATCAATATAAAAAAAAAATAAAAATCAGTTTCAACGGCATAGCGATGATTGCAATAGCAACAATTTGTAATGTTCTAATTGTAATGCCGCACGTGCTCCTTTCTTTTTATTTTTGTTACCGCACCATTACGCTGTAATGCTGCCTTGCGGAAACCGTGCCCAAATGACTACGAATCATCTAGATAATCTTAAACACTCCGATATGATTACGCGCACGGCGCGTACATAGACTTTGTCCTGGGACTTACGTGGCCGCTAGCGATATTGCTGGAATCTTCGATGGCACATGTATAAATGCCGACGCACTTCACTGCTTGGCAGATTATCAACAGCCAATGCTCTGGTTTGCTGCCATTATTCTGCAGTTCGTATCATGTAAAGTGATGTTTCGTTTTCCGGGAACAGGTTCGCCCCCTCCAAAAAAAAGTTCACTCATGAAAACAGCGGCGGCTGCCTTCGTCAACATCACGACCCTGTGAGAGTACGAAGGCTGACAGCCAACTCTTTCAGAGTGAACATCACGACGTTCTACCAAATGCTGGTTTAAGAGAATAAGTATGGCCGGCTGCTCCAGGGAGAAATCCTCTTATCGCACAATCTCTTGCCGTTGAGAGCGGACCACGTAGAACATTTAACGAGCCGTGCGCTAGTGCTTGCCGATAGCGCATGCACCAGCTATCGCAACCACACCCTTAGAATCAAAGTTCACAACTGCTGCTCAAGCGAACCCCCCTTTCCTTCTCATCTGTTCATGCTCATTCAAGACGGGCGGCGTATTTCCCTTCTGCTTAAGCATTCGACAGCAGGTCTAACACGCGGATGGAGATTGGCCGCCTTGTTTAATTTCTGCTTAAGCAGCGCTCATCACCCCAGCTTGTGCAATTTTATGCGCTGGTTGAATCTGTGGTGCACCGGGAATGTTACCAAATTGTAGTTTACATGGAACATGGCAGCAACATCGAAAACTGGTCGAGTGTCCATATGCAGTGGAACCCCTTTATAAGAGGCTAATGGGTATAAGAGACACTAGCATGCCAACAGTAAAATAAGGGCTGATAAGAAAATGCATACAAGGTAGGCTGCTTATAAGAGACATCTCGTATAAAAGACAACAATTGCTACCCAGGGAATGTTTCTTATAAAGGGGTTTAACTGTAATTCCTATCGTAACAAAAAAATGGGCACTTCATTGCTTAGCAATGGTGCGGTGAGCGCATCTAAAATTTTCTTGCGGTTTTCATGTCGGCTGTGGCGCTTCAATGCCCGGAACAAAAGCTTTTTACATTTATTTTTATAGAGCCGTAATAGTTTAGTACGAAAATAACTTACTATAGCTGCTCATCTCTAGTCTGGAACTGCTGTTCATGTTATATGTGGTGTTTTAATCACATTTTGAACATTGCAGCATTTTAACATTAAATTATTTTCATTTATCTGAGGACTAGTAGCTGTCCAGAGCACTGTTTATGTTTGTTTTTTCGAGTTGCTGTGCTTTCAGCTTTGTTGCTGCAAGGTTTATTATTATGTATATATCGATTTGGGTAAGTCTGGTCACTGCATTAGCATTGCATGCTTAGTAAAAAAACAACTGAAATTTCTTGTATTTACCAGAATGCAATAATTCTAATCAAGTGATGTGTGACCCAAGAAATCTGCTCCAAAACTAAATTTATATGCTCAAAGACACACCTTTTGGTGCTCCAGAGCTGCTCTGATACTCCCTTTTCACTACTCCGACTCTGTGCCAAAAGACTGAAACTCGCTTCCATTCCTGAACACTTGATAGACTCTCATAGTCATCCCAAAATAAATAATTATTGAGACAAGCTCATCAAAATTTTTGCATAAGGATATTCACAAGGGCCCATTCTGTGCCGTAATGCTATTGGTTTATTTTTTTATGTATAAGAAAGCACACAAAAAGTTTTTAAAATGTTATAGGCTTATTGTCTTACCAACAACTTTTATGAAAAGCTAATTATATATAAAGATCTCTATTATGTGCGCACAAATATCGACAGCTCTACGGCACTCGCCAATGTCTCAGAATGCAAGTGCAGGAAACAGAATGGCTAGATCTTCACTTGTTGTGAAATGGCACAGGGATGACTGACAACAACTGGTAAAAAAATGAAAGCTGAGAAGATTGAGCTTAAATAAATAAGAGCTAGATGCTAAAAAAAAAAAAGGAAAATCGGAAGGAAGCTGGCTTTTTTTTTTTTTTTTCATTGGTTAAATGCAGTCTTGTGGCTATTTGAGCTTTCAGCTGTCTCCTTTACGGTGATGGCAATATGGTGGCGCTTTGCCTAGGGAAAGCTGCAGAGTAGCATTTTCCAAAGCCCAATTTTTATATAGCTTTTGATAACAGCCTGCCAATAAAAAAAAACATGTTTTTCTCTGCTTTACTATTTATTGTGGTCTAATATTTCACCATGGTGTAAAACATGGTCTCAGGATTGTAGAAAAAAATAAATTGAAAACATTTTGACCAAATTTGCCATTCCTATTATCACATCCCCCCTTAATGCGTTTTAATGATCCTTATGTGAAATTTATACATCTACTATATGTTGCATGGATTTTATTCAACTCAGTCAAAATAATGAATATGTGCATGTGTCTTCTTTTGTGTTTGCATCTGCAAAAATGTTTAGCAAGCAATATTGTTAAAACAAAAAAAAGTTAATAAAAAGTTTCTACAATATATGCTTTCAACATGCTTGAAGCATTGGATTAATCCTTTTTAGTAGGCATGTATATGAAATTTAGAAACTTCTTTGAATAGTGTTTGCTTTCGATTAGATTCGCACTGGAGTTTTACTGTTCGAAATATTTGAACTTTCTTAAGACAAAAACAGTCGTCTGATTTGCAGTGCCCCTTCAGGTTTTTGTCGTGCTTCACTCCATTGCACGCTGGCATTGCAACAAAGCTGCTTGTCAGGCTTTGCCATGGTCGCGAATGTATTGACTCAATATCAACTAATCACTGGTTCCAACATCAAGATGACAGATGTAGCAGAGGTGGAGGGCTCAATTAATTGTTTTAGACCTGAAATTTGGGCAGGAAGTGCAATAAATCAGAGAAACAACATTTATTAACAGTCCGGTGATGATAAATCGGGACGGGCTTGAACCCCGGCCTAGGCATCGGTTGTGAGCCCTTGGGCTTGGGCGGCTTCCTCGGCTCGCTGCACGGCCCATAGTTGTTCTAATGCGGAGCTGAGCAGAGCCGCCTCCCAGCGCGCCATGCGGTTCGAGACTGCCTCCTCGTTTGTACTGCTTACTGCGTCGTTGAGACACGAGCACTCCCATAACATATGCCTCAGGGTTGCCCGGGAATCGCATGCTTTGCATTTATCTGTCGAATACAGGTCAGGGTAACAGAGGCGAAAGATCACTGGATTTGGAAAAGTGTCTGTTTGGAGTTGTCTCCATGCAACTGACTGCTTCTTAGTTAATTTGCTATGTGGTGGTGGGTAGTTACGCCTACCGAGCTTGTAGTGCTGCGTAATCTCACTGTAGCTAGTTATACGTTCCTCCCACTTCCACACTTTTTCGCGTGTAGCCTCGGTAGAGGCGGCATCGGCATGCACAGCTGCTCGGTTAGTGAGCTCTTGAGCCGCCGGGTCTGCAGCCTCATTGCCGGCCAGAGGGCAGGTGTTCATATCACAACTGTATCATTTTTGTTTCGTATTCTTTCCGCGTTGATCGTCAATATTCGCAGCGCCTCCCTCCCGGGACACCCGGCCGTTAGCATAGGTTGGTATCGCCACCTGCGAGTCGCTGATCACTATTTCGGCCTCAGTGATGGCCACCGCAAGGGTGATGGCCACCTCCTCGGCCGTCTCTGCGTGCTGGGTTTTAACCGTGACGCTCGTCTTGCATTTGCCTTTCGTGGTCTACCACCGCAGCCACGAAGCCGCGCTTGCGCGCGTAACGAGCCGCGTCAACGGAGACCGCTTCTTTACACTTGCCGAATTTCCTCTGCAAATCCTGCGCCCGTCTGTTTCTCCTACCAGCGTGATACTCGGGGTGCATATTTCTCGGTAACGGAGGGACCGCTATTCTGTCCCTCACCCTCGCAGGCACGTCTGCCTTTTCTCCGTGTTGCGTATGATAACCTATGCCTAGTTGTTCGAGGTTGTACCTGCCCGTTTTCATTTTTGAAAGTCATTCGAATTGAGCTATGTTGTGCACTTATACCAATTCCTCCAGCGTATTGTGCAATCCTAGATCCAACAATTTCGCCGTGCTCATGTTTTTTGGTAATCCTAAGGCTTGCTTAAAAGCTTTCCTGATTAAGCGTTCTAATTTTTCTTTCTCGGCAACCTGCCACCTCAAGTAAGGAGCAACGCACGTAATTTTACTAAGGACGAAGGCGCGCACGAGACGAATCGTATTGCCTTCTTTCATGCCACTGTGCCTGTTCGTTATGCGTTTTAGCAGTCTGATAGTCTGGCCTACTCCGTTTTCTAACTTACGAATGGTTTCGCCAATGTGCCCGTTAGCAGAGAGGTGCAAGCCTAATACTCGTATGCTCTCTACGGTGGGAATGACGTGGCCCTTCGCAGTTGTCAGCCTTATCTCTCCCTCCACCTTCTCTCCACTCTGCTCGTTGTCTCTCGATTTGCGACCCCTGCGCGTAGGTTTGGAGACCAGTAGCTCCGATTTCTCAGTGGAGTAGGTAAGGCCTGTGCATTCTAAGTAGCCTTGAACGGCGAAGATGGCTCTCTGCAATGTCTGTTCCATTTGGCCGACGCATCCCTGTGTTACTCACATGGAGTGTGTCGTTGTTGTACAGGCTGTGGCAGAGCCCGCCAATCTCCTCCAATTTAGCCGGTAACCCTATGAGTGCGAGGTAAAAGAGCATAGGCGAAATCACCGAACCCTGAGGGGTGCCGGCGCTGCCCATCTCAATCTTCCCAGACTCGAGCTCTCCCAGCGTGATTCTTGCTGTCCTCCTCGTGAGAAAAATCACGCACGTAGTCGTACGTCCGCTTACCGAGTTTCAATTTCTTTATTTGCGTCAGTATTGTAGAGTGTTTGACATTGTCAAACGCCTTCTTGAGGTCTAGGCCTAAGACCGCTTTGGCGGATCTGGTCGTGCTATCTATTATTTGGTACTTAAGTTGTAACATGGTATCCTGCGTAGAAAGGTTTCTTCTGACGCCTAGCACGGTGTGAGGGATCAGGTCGCGGTCCTCGAGGTAGCTGGTAAGCCTCACGAGGACTGCGTGCTCCATGACCTTGCCCACGCAGGACGTCAGCGAAATCGGTCTCAAATTTTCCAGCTCTAGGCGCTTTCCGGGATTGGGTATCATTACTATGCGGGCAGTTTCCACTGCCTAGGAATCCGTCCCTTTTCCCAGCATTCATTAATGAAATCAGTGAGTTGCGCTATGTATGCGTTATCTAAATTTCTAAGCGTTTTGCTAGTAACCCCGTCCGGTCCGTGTGCAGACTTAGTGTTCAGCTTTTGCAACGCTGCCCGAATTTCGGCAACGCTGAGCAATCTATCTAAATCATCGTTTGCCGTACCTTCGTAGTCGGAGTGAGTTAGAGGTCTGTCTTGGTTTGTGTACCTCGCGCTGAGCTCGTTCAACAGTTCTTCATTGGTGCCATTGAATTGATGTGTTATCTTATTAACTTTTTGCCTATGTACCGTTTTGGTTTCCTCTGGGTTCAGTAGGAATCTGAGGAGATTCCACGTCTTAGCGAAAACTCCGCGCTGACTTTCCTTGCTGTTACAAGTTTCCTCCCATTGTGACTGGCAAAGCTGTAACGCGTATTCCTCGATATCTCGGCTTAGTTTGGCTATCCGCCTGCGTAGGGTCCTATTGTGTCGTTGAGTCTTCCATCTTGCTTGTAGACTACGCTTAGCCTCCCACATGTGTAATAGCTTACTGTTCAAGACCTCAAGGTTCACGTCAAGCGGAATTTCGTGCATAGCTGCCGCGTTGTCCCGCCTCAGCGTTTCTGTCCATCTTTCGATGTCCTTAATGTTTTCCACTGAGTTACTCCCCTCGTTCCTGATCCGTTTGAACCTGTCCCATTCCACCAGTGTAAATCGTTTGGCTTTCGACTGGCGCGGTCCCGCGTCGACTTGGATCTTTATAATGGTATGATCACTGCCTAAGTCCTCTTGTGTGTTAGTCCACCGAGCGTTTCCGAAGTTTTTAACAAATGCGAGGTCAGGTGATGTATCGGAACATACGCTGTTTCTTTTTCACGTAGGTGCAGAAGGATCGGTAGCGAGAGTTAAACCTTCCTGTTGGGAGTCCTCCCACATATTCCTGCCTTTTCGAGTTTCATATTTGTATCCCTACGCTGCATGATGGGCGTTAAAGTCGCCTGCCACGAGCACAGCGCGATTACCCGCAATGCGAACCACTTTCTTGAGTAGCGCTAGGAATCGGTGCTATCGTCGAGGGCTACTGTACACATTAAGTATGAAAAGACTATCATCACGTTTCTTCATTGGCACTATTTCCAATAGTAAGTGCGGTATGGTGTTGTGCTTAATCTTGTGTGGTGTTACAGTAAGGTTGCGTTTTACTAACGTCGCAACGGCCGGTTTGTCCCGAGGAGTAGTCTCGTTAAAGGACCTATAACCCGATAATTTAGCCTTCGTGTTTGTCTCTTGCAGTAGTATCACGTCTGGTTGTTCGTTGTTAATAAGGTACTGTCGCAGATTCCCACGCTTTCTGGAGTATCCTCTGCGATTTCATGGCCAGATTTTATAAGTGTTATAGTCGTGTCTAGCCATCGTGCCTACCAATATTAGTGTTTTCCAGTGTTATCCTTCGCCTCCGTCTCTCCTGGCCTGTTGTACGGTTTTCCTTTGGGTTTGAAGGGTCCGCAGTTGCTAGCTGGCAACCTCCTTTCTACAGTTTCGACTCGCATCTGGAGGGCTGTGAGCTGCTGCTGAATTCGCTGCATTGTAGAGATTATCTGCTGCATTGCGTTGGTGAGTTGGCTCAGCATACCCTCCATTTTGTTTTTACGCATGTTCTTTCCTTCCTCTATTTTTTTTGCAATGTCTTTATGCCTTCTTCTAATTGAGCTTCTAATCTATCCAGTCTTTTCCGGATCTTGTCCTCACTCTTCTGTGTTTCACTTTCGGCTTGAGCCGGATCCACTTCAATTGCCCTGCGTTTCGCGGGTATGGATACCGTTTCCTCCCCAGCTTGGGCTTCCTCTGCATTCTCTGCGCACTGAACGATGACGTACTTTTAGCTACCTCTTTCTTTAGTTTAGCGTTTTCTTCCCTGAGTTCCTTGATAACATGCATGTATCTGGCGTTATTGTTGTCCAATTGCTCAAGCCTTTTTTTTGGATTTGCATGAAAATTTCATGGCCCCCCTCCCTATTGATAGTGGCAGTCCCGACCCGCACACGCGCCCCAGAGGCGGTTTCCACCCTTCTCACCTGGGAAGCTTTGCGTCGCTCATTCGTGTCTTCGTTTCCGGGAGCTCGCATTGTCGCAAGGCTCGTCCTCGCAATAGACCTGCTCCGAGACCTAGGTCTGGTGTTTGCTCTGGCTCCAGGCGTGGGCTGTGGCTCAGTGTGCCTCGACCGAGAGCGGGCGCAAGAACGGGAGCGGGACCTGGCTCGCCCTCGCACCTCTCTCTCTGGCAATGAAAAGTCTACTCCTTGCCTGTAGTGACTTTGAGCCTTGAATGTTTCTTCCTCCTCTTGTCTCCTCCGTTCCCACTGGCGTTTCTTGACAAGGTAAGGAGTCCTGTACTTTGCGTGACATTTTCTTTTTCTGGTCTGGTGGCCTTTGCCGCAACGTCGACATCTCGGTTCGCATTGGTGGTCTTCCAGCGGATCCTCTCAGCCACAGCCTCTGCATCTTTTGCTCTTTGGGTTGGGACAAACATCGGATCTGTGTCCAAGTCTGCTACATGAGTAGCACGTCTCCTACTGTTCTTGTATAGCACGCAACGATGCTCAGTTCCATTGTAGTAGACATAGTATGGCACTACACTTCATTCAAATACGACGATGGCGTTTGCCGTCTGGCCCATTCGCTTCGCACGCAACAGCGTTGGGTTGTACTCATTGACGAGATGTCTTTCTATGTCTCTATGCAAATCTGTGAGGCATATTTGCAGCTCTGGACTTGAAGGGAGCTCGCCCTTCTTCACAACATCAGTTGGGCTTTCGCAGAAGTTGACAGGAGCAGAGGCTGACAAAATGAGATCTTTGCCTTTCACGTGTAAAATGTTGTCAGCAACATTTTGGTTGCGCCACATCATGTACATAAATACAATTCGACTTCTGCATTGCCTCATTCTTGTTGAGAACTATGTAACACCGCCCTGCCAGCACTTCGTAAACCTACCCAAAATAAACACCTTCTTGTTGCTGTCTCATAAGTGTGTGTAGGAATGCTCTCCAACTTTTTTATTCTGCAATTTACTTCGAAGTACTCGAAAAACATTCCTAAAAATATATGAAAAATATTAGATTCGATTTGCACTCAAGCTTCAATATTTGAATTCACTTTGCACTCAAAATTTTGCTGTTGCACAGCTCTGCTCTTTAGCACTTTTTTTGAAAATGCTTTTATTTGTTTGTATGTATAGAAAACATCTCCTGTTACTTATACTGATTTTGGAGAACCATGCCTGCAGACTGGGGAGCATCCGAAGGAACGCTTTTGGCTTTACCATCAGCCAGATTGGTGAGTAGTTGCTTAGCTTGTACTGAATGCATTCGTGCATATGCTTTATTGCGAATCATAGTGTCTAAAATGCCACCACTTTGGCTTCGTTTGCAGCACTCAGCCTAAATGAATCAATAATTGATATGTGGGGTGTAACGTCCCAAAACCACCATATGATTATGAGAGACGCTGTAGTGGAGGGCTCTGGAAATTTCGACCTCCTGGGGTTCTTTAACGTTCTTTAACATGCACCCAAATCTGAGCACACGGGCCTACAACATTTCGGCCTCCCTCGGAAATGCAGCCGCCGCAGCCGGGATAAATGAATCAATAAAATTCATGAATTAGGCTTTATAAGTTTAATATTTGCCTTGTTTGCTTGGAATGGGCCGTGATTCAAAAGCTTATGCTTGCATAGACTTCTGCCAATCCTAAATATATGCACACCAAACAAGGTTTCCAAGCAAGGAACTCTAAGACTGCTCTGGGTATGTGGAATGTAGGTAGCAGTTTATTATTGTACATTCTTTTTGATTTAAAATATAGTAAATACTTCTGAAATATTTTGTTGTATTGAAGATGATTAAAGTTTCATCATCATTTTGATTTATTAAACCATTCATTCATCAGGTAACTTAGGGCAGGTGTATTTGTCACCTGCCCTAAAGTTATATGTATATATCAAACGCTGCGCCGGGTTGAAGCCCAGAAAGTTCATTCTGACAAAGATTGCTCATTTTTCAACGGCATTCTAACAAGTTTCCATCCCTCCTCGCGTGCAAAAGGCAGTGTAATTCATTGGTTGCGTAGAGTTTGTGAGTGTGCTGGCACGTGATGCTCGATCTGTTGTAGGCACAAGACTTTCCAAAGGGGCCCAATGCCAGGAGCACCAATATCACATGAATGCGAAGTAACTCGGCGGCCTCGTGGTGTTGTGCACATTTCCTTTCAAAGCAGTCGTATTTGTTCTCTCCAGCGTTTTGTAGGAGTTCCGAGATATCAGATCCAAAAGAGTTGTCGGCCAGCCTTACTTCATATAACATTGCAATTTTTCGTTATTCCATTCATTGCATTGCATTCAACGCGCCATCGTGTTGTTGCCAGAACTAATGAGCTAATCGAGAAAGCTACGAGTCTGCAAACTCACGGTGCGGCGCAAGACCAAAGCGCGTGAGGAGTCGACCTCCGAAGATCCGTCGTCACCGTGGTCTTAGAGAGTTTCTATCAGCGCCTAATCTAACGTACCCTTTGTGGTGATTACGCGACTGTCCACGTTTAAAAAAAAACGCAAAAAAAAAAGCTGAACGTTGTCGGGAGCCACGGCATGCATGCGTAGTGAAACCATGCACGTGCACACGGGGTCGAAAACGAAGAACGAAGAGCGAATGACATAGACACACACATGGATATCTCGGAAAACATTTCTTTTGTGTGGCACTGCCAACACAAAACTATTTTTTTTTTGTTTAGAGGGGGGGAAGCACATTAGTCTGACCGCCTCGTGCTCACTCGTGCGCAATAGCGAGCACCCGCTTTCGCCTAGTGCACCATGAGCGCCGCCGCCTGTGGAAGATGCATGCTCGTTCCAAAATGCCAAAATCTGGCGCAAAATTCTTAGATTGTACGTGGGGAGAATTAGTTTTTTCAAGGTTGTCTCCATTTGTTAGTTTGTTACATAGAGTTTGGAAATACATGCGCTTCTATGGAGCAACGGCGGGAAATAGAAAAACTCTTTTATATGGAGGTTCGTTATAAGCAGGTTTTACTGTATTGTGGTTGACGCAATTTCCAGCGTCGTGAAAGTGGACCTGTGCAGTTATGAAGATGCTAACGCTGCCGCTAAACAACGTTTCATCGCGCTACAGAGCTTGCATCGGCGCTCACCACTGTTGGGGCTAAAGGGGCTGAATTCGCTTATCTTGAAAGCTTCAGTGTTTGCTTAATGAGGATGATTTTATGAACATGACGGCACACAAAGGGAAAGACAAGTCTACAGACTATATTCTTGCAAAATGAAGTGTGTGACTTGCAAGAGCAGTTGTCACCTTTGCATACTGTGAGTGAATCATCATGCTAACTCTTCTTACGATTTCCGAAAGCGGTTTTGAGAGTTGCAATGCGTCAATATAAGCCTAAAATACACATATTTCTTATATCAAATTATTGATATATCGAACTGTTTCGCGATGCCCTGTGAGTTCGATATATTCGGGACTGACTGTAGTACATTTGAAAGATGCTTGTAATGCCTCTAGCAGGGTCCTTCTTTCTGCATGAACTTGGGCAAGGGGATTGGTACATATTATGTGTGAAGAAAGGAAAACTGATAAAAGGGGGTTTTGCTCTATTTGTGAACTTTCATTTTTAAAGTGAAATGTGGATACAAAATCACATCTGTAAAAAGCTGAAAATCAGTGTAGTCAAACCTTCAAACCACAAAGGTACTATGTAATAGACTATCATTTAAAAAATGTCTAGTCTTTTGGCAGATATAAACATGCAACAGCTAGTGTATACCTTATAAGTAAATGTAAAGTATATAAAAGGTATTTAGGGATTGTGTGTGTTTGGTGTATACCAAAATTAAACTGTATTTTTTCTCAAGTATGCATTGAAGGATGATACGTTTTAATCATAGCTTATTTATCTGCATGTGATTTGAACATCTTGTGCGTTTTTCTTTCTTACCTCTCTCTTTTTTTTTTCCTTTTCAGGGGCATCCTCTTGTGCATGTCCAGAAACTCTGTTGAAACTGCAGTTTTTGGATGCAAATCGGCAGACAAGGTAGGCACTGCAGCCATACACTGTTGCCATGAGTCCTTTATCTTCTAGAAAGTAAATAATTTTATCTTATTTGCTCATGGATCAGTTCATATGTTATTTATTTTTGAAAAATTTAATGTTCGTCAGTGTGTTATGTTTATGCTAGTTCCATGGTTATCAGTATGATGTGGCCTTGCTCTGTCTGTGAGATGCTGTTAACAGTCAGTCTTGAAGGAATATTGTGAAATACTTATTATGTGATGAACTGAAAATTCCCTGTATACAATACAGATGCAACTGTGTTTCTTATTTATTTTTGCATGCATCTCTCGACTGCTTACTGTAACATTCATCATCAGTAGGGGCTCTTAGTGGGCATCTTGCTGCAAAGGGGCCAGGAAGCGACACACTTGTTCCTCTGATTTGTCTTCGCAGTATTTTAACACCTGGCGTAAGGAATATTTTGTTATGTTGAAAACTTGCTTGGTGGCTCAGTGCCTTCCTGCTGGGGACGAGGTTGCAGGTTTACACCATGGCTCTAGTATTGGGAGGGCGAAAAACTATAATACTCGTGCGCTTAAAATGTAGCTGCCTGTTGAGTTAACCAGAACACTGCCCTATTAATGTTCCTCAGAGATTATAAGAAATGGGAAATTCGGGAACATGGGGGTTGTTGGTGGATCGGGCAGCCTTCTCTTCTGCAAGGCTACAGCTGTCCTCGAAGATATGATATATGTGTGTGTGGTGTATTGGGCTCTGATTGTCAAGCAGTCGTGATGGATGAGGGGTCTATTCAGAAGCTGCATTGTACAGGAGGAGTGTAGTGAAATGTGCAACTGACAGAATTGCTTT
This sequence comes from Rhipicephalus annulatus, assembly GCA_013436015.1. Taxonomy (NCBI): domain Eukaryota; kingdom Metazoa; phylum Arthropoda; class Arachnida; order Ixodida; family Ixodidae; genus Rhipicephalus; species Rhipicephalus annulatus. The sequence continues at coordinate 206,457 of WOVY01000458.1, forward strand.
TGCCGTGGTTGCAGATGCAATGGGAGCTCTGGGAGCTGGATAGCCATGGGAGAGCCGAGGTGCCACTGAAGAATAAAGAGGAGACATTTCCTCTGGGAATAGCAGTGTCTTACAATGCCCAGCGCAACATCACAAGTAAGCATTATTCTGTCCAACTCATTTACTGTAGCTTTTTTTAATACTCAAAGTGATCTTACCTTCACTTTTCGTGAAAGCTTGAAGCATTCTTAGCTTTCAGTGAACATGAATGTGGGTGGCATGAAAAGTGTGGGGCAGGAGTGCTTCTACTTTATTCTCATACTGCTTGAAAATGCTAGCATATTCTTGACAGGAATGGAGCCGACAGCAGGACATTAAATTTAACTTGACGTGTGTACTTTTTGCATCAGGTACTGTTGAGTGTTCGGTGCACTTGTAGGTTCTAAGTGGTGATTCTTGATGCATGTGGTACATGTGGAGCCTCTCCTGTCAGGAAATCTCGTCCAAAGAACATCAAAGGGCCCTGCGGCGTTTTGTCGAAATGGTCAGAAAATGCTGCTGATCTGTAGTGGAGGCTCCTAAGAACATCGAGCCTAACATTGTAGCGCAGCACGCGGCCCACCATTTACAACTAATTCTCCAAGTGAGCTAGAAATTGTTCTCTCTACTGTCAACAAATGATGCCATATATTCAAGTGACCACGTTATATATCCAAATTCATGGCCATTGTCTGATTTGAGCTCTGTGAGGTTTTTAGTTAATGGGGCCATAGTTTTGAGGTGCATAGTTGAGGGGAAGAAGGAAGAAAAGTCTCAAATGTCATGATGCGTGCAACACGTGACTTATTTTTCTTGTGCCGCGCATTCCTGCTTAGCTTCCAGCACTCGTCAAAATGAGCGAAGAGAGTTAGCATTCGCAGTGTACGACAAATCTCTTAACTTTGCTCGTATTTGATGGTTTCTAATAATGTTTGTAGCAGTTGGTCTGTGAGGCAATAAACTTCTTTAATGAAGCCATTCAATGGTTACTTGGAAGAGTGTTGCAGGGCCCTTTAATAGGGCGTGGTTTTAGAGCATGTGGTGATAAGAGCATGACTGACTAGTAAAGCCCCATTTTTGTTTTGTAAAAATGAAAATTCGGCATTGTAGTTGCTTCAAATAATACAACGAGGATTCATTACAGTCAAAAGCTGTAAAGCTTGCCATCAGGGTCAGCCATAGAATATGCAAATTGATTAATGCATCATTCTCTTTTACCATATTGTACATAAGGAATTTATGGTACTTACTCGCATAATTTTTGCCCTCGCATAGTTTGCGCACCCGTAATATTTAGCCAGTCTTACTTTTTATAAAAAGATAGACTCTCATAGTTTACGCTTCTCGACCTGCCCGAGCCGGCTCGTGGGTGCGTGCACAAGGAGAGTTGTGACCTCTGGATGCTTTAGACGGGTGTGCACCTACAAAAAACATACAAGAAACAGGCTCCAAGTGTGACATTCCTTCTTTCGAGGACTTCTCCCGAACTGTGCTCCTGGAATACTGTACCTGAACACCCGAACCTGTTGACGGTTCATCGTAACTGCTCGAGCGTTTGCCTCCCTCTATCTACCCCTCTCTTCCACCGTAAGGATGCACGCTCGTGACATGGCATGAATTATTTTATTTACTACAATGGAGGCGTGGGTGCGGGAGCCTGTCGCACCCACTGTTCTTTTCGTTCTCTGCTTCCGGGCTGCAACGCATGCTTGGTTGAATTTTGAAGTTTAGGTTTCACCATCTGTCTGTCGCATTTTTACTGTTCCTCGCGATAGGCTACAATAATTATATATACGGCGAAATTCAAGCTCACTGTTATATAGTTAGCAAAAAAAAAAAAAAAAAAACCCAGGAACTACGCCGTCGCCGAGCACTTAAGTGTGGAGTTCTTAAATTTGCGACATTTGGTACGGGAGAAAGCAGAAGAGTGCGCATTTGCTAATACAAGTTTTCTGCTCTTGAAGACGACCTTTTTAGTTATGTGCGAGAGCTTAAGTTCTACGGTATCGCCTTGTCATGGGACCTGGTTGTTCCCAGCATTGTTGAGAAGTGTGCCAAGAAAATGGGGCACTCAAACTCACTTGACGGAACACAGAACGACGTGCTTTGGGAGGAGGTGACGGCTAGTGGCCACGACAATGATTCTCAATTGTACCTGTTGACCAGTGGGGCCAACTAGACTGTGCATGACTGGGTCTGGCTGGTTAAAGTACACGATAGTACTGTTAAATAAGCGATTAGACTGAATTTGTGCTCCAATTTATTTTCTTTTTTTAATGTATAAACCGCGCCAATTGAAACTGTATAAACTATGTATTGCACTTTGTTTTGTATGCATGCACAAAGTGTCTGTGTAATTTGAGCACCTCCTTTTTGGAGCTCCAAAATCGTGAAAGAAAAAGTGTGCAAATTATGAGTGTAAATACAGTAATTACTCATGGTGGCATAAACGCAAGGCTCATATAGAATTTGGCAGTGTTGTATTGGAGGACAGCTGTAACGTATTTTTCAGTAACATGATGCAACTTACCTGTTTAGTGCCATTGGGCTCGTTCCATTGTTTCTAGTTACTTCCGCTGACCACGTTTGCGTGCATTGGCAAAATGTCTTATCATTCTTCATGTGTATAACATGTAAAGCGACGGTGAGTCCTGTAGTTGTGGCGTGTGTATCCCTACTCTCTCCACAATTTTCAAATGGTTGCTGTGGCAATGTCCTCTGCTGGTGCAGTGACAGCCTGTTGTAGTACTGGACATGGAATTTTGTGAGAGCTCATCATAGCTAGGATGGCATGCTAGATTCAACTGTTTTAAATGTATGGTGAGCTGAATACAGTGGAGTGATATGTGCAGCTTTAGCAGCAATCTAGTCATGCTGCTGATCGCAAGGTGACGTTCTTGGCTTCCCTGCGGCGGCTGCATTTCCGATGGAGGCGAAAATGTTGTAGGCCCGTGTGCTCAGATTTTGGTGCACGTTAAAGAACCCCAGATGGTCTAAATTTTCGGAACCTTCCACTACAGCGTCTCTCGTAACCATATGGTGGTTTTGGGACGTTAAACCCCATATATCAATCAATCGTTCTTGGCTTCCTGCATGCCAGCCACATTTTGATGGCTGTGAAATGAAAACATATCCTTGTGCATAGATATATGTCCACATTAAAGAACCCAGACGGTGACAATCAATGTGGAGCGATCTACTAGAGTGCCTCAAAGTCATATGACGGTCTTTACATGTACACACCTAAAATTTAATTTTTTTTTTGCCGGGATTCTTCTTTTCTAAATTTTTTTATCTGTGTATATAATCTATTTTCTTTGTATGCATTATCTTTGAACAGCCAAGACAGAGTCATGGCCTCCAATGCCTGTCTTTCTGGTACTGTCAACTTGTGGACACCTTTCTCCATTCCACATGAAGAACTTGGCACAAGGAGTACCTTCTCTTGTGCGACCCCCTGAGCCTCTTCTGCCAAATGGACAGCGGAAGCCCATGAGTTAGTGGCTTTTCATACCCATTTTTATTGGTGACTAAAGATAGTTTATCGGAGAACTGACAAATGTCATTGAATTTCTCGTAGCTATGCCATGGGCTTCTTGCATTAATGAAAACTAAAAGTCAGTAAAGCCTAGTAAAGTACAGGTGCTTTTGTTTGTAGCAGATTTGTTAAAAATATAAAGTTGGACAAAATAAATAGGATGAAAAGATAACTTGCTGCCGGCTAAAATGGAACCTACAGCCTATGAATGATGCGTCCGATGCCCTGCCAATTGAGCCACGGTGGCAGCCGTCCTCCCGTTCACTTCATTGGGTATATCTGTGCACTTTAATTTTAACCTGGGATTATTTATTCAGTGTCGCTCGAGCCGTGCTGATACGAAGGTTGTAGGTTCAGTTCCTACTGGGGGCAAATTATCTTTTTGTCCCCTTTGATTTCTTCTCATTTTTATCTCTACTAGAAATAACATCTCCTATACTTTTCTTGGTTTTATTGTTAGTTCTCGTTAATGTTGTATCTAACAAAGAAAAATGAGTCCTTAAAATTTTCCAGGCTTTCTTGCATGTATGGTTAAAACTTGGCATGTATGGTCCACGGATAACCTATGGTATAATTAATAGTGTAGTGGAGCATACGCACTAACGCGTATGCACCTTCCAAAGAGAACGAAAAACCCCATACTCTGATTGCTCAAGAACCTGTGCCGCCTTTGCCAGACTTGCCGTTCGCCCATTTTCCTGTCGCGACCTCGTCGACTCCTGTGTTCGAAAAAACATCATCGCATTTGGTGGAGGCTGCTGCGATCCCTAAGCAGACCTGGAGCTCTGCTCTCGCAAGTTGGCCGAAAGACCACCGTACAAAATGACTGACGCAGTCGCCAACCAGCCCATCCCAGCACAGCCAGCACCATCGGCTGCCCTGTCGACCTGCCCCGGCGCTACCCGTCAGCGGGACCTACCAATCTTCAGCGGCAGTGGTGAGCAAGACGTTGAAGACTGGCTCTCCTTGTACGAACGCGTAAGTGCCAGCAACAAATGGGACAACGACTCTAAGCTTGCCTATGTTATCTTTTACTTGGCTGACGTCGCTAAGCTATGGTTTACCAACCGCGAAACCGCCATCGCCAACTGGTCCACCTTTAAGACCCTCGTGACCGAAGCGTTCGGCCGACCAGAGGTCCGCAAGCTCCGCGCTGACCAGTGTCTGCGCCACCGAGTCCAGCAGCCTGGCGAGACGTTTACAAGTTATATCGAGGATGTGCTCGACCTCTGCAGGTGTGTTAACTCATCCATGCCTGAAGAAGAGAAAATTCGACAGATTCTCAAGGGCACCGAGGATGGCGCATTCCAGATGTTGCTGGCGAAAAGTCAGACAATGGTGGCAGTCCTCGTAAGCCTGTGCCAGAGCTTCCATGAATTGCGTCGTCAGCGTTCCATCGCCCGACAGAGTGTCCCATCACCAGATTCGATCTCGGCCGTCGCACTTGCAAATGGCAACGTTCGCCAAGGAACTCTGTCGAACCAGATTAAAGACTTCATCACGGAGGAAATCGCCCGGCAGCTCTCCCTGCTGTCCCCATAGCGACGTGCCCACTACAAGCCTCCCTTCGACACTGCAGCAGGCCATACGCACTGAAATTTGCGATGCCCTCCCTACAGTTCCGGCCCCTTACCCATGCACTTCGGTGCCATCTGATCTCTCAACTGCCGGCTACGCACCAACTGCGCCGCCTTCACCTCTCAGCTACGCAGCTGTAGTCGGGCGGCCCCAACCGCATCCAGTCGCCTTATCGGCTCCACCTCCTCCGGCCTCGCCTCCAGTTTACAGGCCCCCACCTCGCTTTTTCCGTCCATCTAATGAGTGGCGCATCCGAGACAATCGCCCTATCTGTTTCGCGTGTGGCATCGCTCGCCACATTGCACGCTTCTGCCGCCGCTGTCCCACTCCTGCGCACGCATACTTCGGAACTCCTACCTACGCACCGCAGCAGACCACCACGTCTGCATATGAACAGAGGCACTCCGACTCGAATCGCCGCCAATCGAGTGCTCGTTTCCCATCACCTCGTCGCCGATCGCCATCGCCTATGTGTCGTCGACCACCTCCTGAGGAGGGAAACTAAACAGTGCAGTTCCGGAGGCAAGAACTGCAACTTGTGCGCAATTCCCAAGGCCTCCATTTTCGCCGCAAAATGTTGTTGATGTCGATGTTGAGGGAGTCGCCACATTAGCGTTAATTGATACCAGGGCCGCCGTTTCTGTGATGAACGCAAAATTTTCTAGGAAACTGAAGAAAGTGACCACATCTCTCTGTGGCATGGTGCTGTCCACGGCTAGCGCGCAACGCATTCATCCCTCGGCTGTGTGTACGGCGCGCGTCGTCATACAAGACGTTTTGTACGTCGTACAGTTTTTTGTTCTACCATCTTGCTCTCATGACCTTATCCTGGGTTGGGATTTCTTATCACGTCATGAAGCTATCATAGATTGTTCCTGTGCCGAAGTGTCCCTTGTGCCAACATGTGAATTTCCACCACCCGATGGCTCTCCTCTGCTCTGCAAACTCATGGCTGACGACGACATCACCTTGCCTCCGGAAGCTTCGGTCCCTATTAGCCTTTCATGTGTGGAGCAACCTGACGGCACGGTGGTGTTTACGCCATCTCCGGTTTTTACTGAACGCAAGGGCATCGTTCCCCATTTGCCGTTCTTACAATTGCGTCTGGTTTAACCGTAATGCTGGTTACCAACCACTGCAACTACCCCATTGGCTCACTTCGTGGTGAAACGTTAGGATATGTGCAACCGTCGACCATATCGATGATAATATTCTTCCCGGCGAAACGCTATGTCACATTGCTGCAATCACTCATGCGTCTGAGCCATCAAGTTCGTCAGCCTTCGACAATGCTATTGACGCAGACCTTCCCCTCTCGCATTGCCGCCAACTTGTTGCTCTCCTTAACAAGTTTCGTTCTTCTTTCGACTTTCAAGAACCTGCTTTGGGCCGCAGCACGACTATCACACATACTATTGACACCGGCTCACATTCGTCTCTGCGACAGCGTCCTTACCGCGTTTCCGCCGAGGAGCGCCACGACATTACGGAGCAAGTAGATGACATGCTTAAATGTAGAGTCATACAGCCTTCTCAAAGCGCTTGGTCATCACCTGTGGTTCTGGTAAAGAAAAAAAATGGCACCATACGATTTTGCGTGGACTATCGCTGCTTAAACAAGATTACAAAGAAAGATGTCTGCCCGCTACCACGAATAGACGATGCTCTTGACTGTTTACAAGGCGCCGTGTACTTTACATCCTTGGATCTGCGTTCTGGATATTGGCAGTTGCCAATGGCTGAATGTGATCGCCCTAAAACAGCCTTTGTAACGCCAGATGGCCTATATGAGTTAAAGGTCATGCCATTTGGGCTCTGCAACGCGCCTGCCACGTTTGAGCGCATGATCGACACCATCTTGCGTGCCCACAAGTGGAAAACTTGCTCGTCTTACCTGGACGATATCGTAGTCTTTTCATCTGATTTCCCGACACATCTTGTTCGCCTCCACAAGATTCTGACGTGTCTAACTTCTGCAGGCCTACAACTTAACTCCAAGAAGTGCCACTTCGTAGCACGAAAACTAACCATCTTGGGACATGTCATCACAAGAGACGGTGTTCTTCCGGATCCCGATAAGCTTCGAGCTGTCGCCAACTTCCCGTTGCCCACGTCACTGAAAGCCCTAAGAAGTTTCGCTGGTCTCTGCTCCTACTTTCGTGGCTTCATGCGCAACTTCGCGTCCATCATCGCACCTCTCACAAGTCTGCTTTCCAACAGCAAAGGTATATCTGCATGATCACCTGCATGTGATGACGCATTTCGCCAGCTCCGCCGCCTACTGACCTCACCACCTATTCTTCGTCACTACGACCCTGCTGCTGCCACAGAAACTCGCACCGATGCAAGTGGCATCGGTCTTGGTGCAGTTTTGGCACAACCGAAAGACACCCAAGCCGAATACATAGTCGCCTATGCAAGTCACGCTCTCAAGAAGGCTGAATTGAATTACTCTGTGACAGAGAAGGTGTGTTTGGCCATAATCTGGGCGTTAACGAAGTTTTGCCCGTACCTTTACGGCCGTCCTTTCGACGTGGTCACAGACCGCCACACTCTATGTTGGCTGTCCACCTTGAAAGACTCGTCCGGACGCCTGGGGCATTGGGCACTTCGATTACAAGAATACGACATCCGTGTCGTATATCGTTCCGGTCGCAAGCATCACAAGCATCGATGCACTTTCAATGCATCGATGCACTTTCACAAGGTCGCAAGCATCGATGCACTTTCGCGATTGCCATTAACACCAGATGTGGCTTCTCTGTCACCCCTTTTTGCCACCTTGTCACCAATCGACACCACTGACATGCTTTCGGAGCAGCGTAAAGACCCATACCTTGCATTGTTACTCGACTACCTTACCGATCTGTCTGCTGTCCCTTTCACGAGAGCGCTACGCCGGCAAGCAGCCCACTTCTCCATGCGAGACAACGTTCTGTACCGCCGCAACTACATGCCTGGTGGTCGGAAGTGGCTCCTTGCTGTCTCAACTCATATGCGCTCTGACATCTGCATGAATTTCCATGCAGATCCCCAAAGTGCTCACGCAGGTGTCCTAAAACCTATGAAAGGCTGCGCCAACGATATTACTGGCGAGAAATGTATCGCTTTGTGCAGAACTACGTTCAGTCTTGCACCGCTTGCCAGCAGAACAAGACACCTCCGCCGCACCTTACTGGCATGTTACAGCTGCTCCCATGCCCGGCTCGCCCATTCGACCGCAAGGGTATCAACCTCTATGGCACCCTCTCATATAGTCGCTCTGGAAACCGGTGGATTATTGTCGGCGTCGATCATCTGACACGCTACGCTGAGACTGCAGCTCTACCGGCAGCGACCGCCCACGAAGTTGCACTCTTCATTCTGCGCAGCTTCATTCTCCGCCATGGGGCTCCACGGGAATTACTCAGTTATAGGGGTTGAGTGTTCCTGTCGGAGGTCATACAAGCTATTCTGGCTCAATGCAACATCATCCACCGGAAATCTACCGCATACCATCCACAGACGAATGGTCTCACTGAACGGTTCAACCGCACACTTGGCCACATGCTGAGGATGTACACCTCCTCCGACCACACTAACTGGGACGCTGTATTACCGTTTGTTACCATCGCTTACAACACCGCAACGCAAGCGACTACTGGTTTTTCCCCGTTCTTTCTGTTGTACGGCCGCGAACCATTCCACCAACTTGACACTATACTCCCGTACCGCCCTGATGCATCGGAGTGCTCCCCGCTTTCGGAAGTCGCCAGATACGCAGAAGACTGTCGTCAGTTGGCTCGGTCTATGACAAGTGAGGCTCAAGGTCTACAAAAGACCCGACATGACGACGTTCATCACATAGCGCCTACATTTCGTACTGGCTCCCTTGTGTAGCTTTGGGTGCCCCCGCATGTTCCTGGCCTTTCTTCTAAGCTTCTAGCCCGTTACCATGGTCCATACGGTGTCATTGACGCAACCTCGCCGGTGAATTACATCATTGAGCCCCTAACACAATTGCCAGATTTGCGCCGTCGAGGACGTGAGACCGTAAACGTTGATTGTCTCAAGCCCTACTACGACCCCCTCATCGTGCCTACTCCCCGAGTCGCCAGGATGGCTACTCTTCACCCCGGGGTTATTGTAGTGGAGCATACGCACTAACGCGTATACGCCTTCCAAAGAGAACGAAAAACCCCGTGCTCTGATTGCGCGAGAACCTGTGCCACCTTTGCCAGACTTGCCGTTCGGCCATTTTTCCGTCGCGACCTCGTTGCGACTCCTCTGTTCGAATAAACATCATCGCAATAGTAAAGTTGATCTTGAAATTCCAGCCTGTAATAGCAGCATTGTCATGATTTTGTCACTCTGAGCAATGTGGAGCAAGCAGTCCAAGACATGAATGGTAGTAAATTGACTTCAAGTACAGCTCACTTACGGGACATAAAATTATTTACCGACAGAGAAGGAGCAGCTAACATAGCCAACTTGCAATAAGTGCAGTGAATGATTCGTAGTAATATATTTGTTGATTTCAAGTTCTAAAGCAGACGACAAACACACTTCAACGTATTTTATTTATAGGTTAGATATACCACTTCATACAGTGCTTCTTTTAGATGATCTACTCGTACCTCTAGCTGATAGGGTGAGCTTTTTGGAATAAACTGATTCAAACGAGATTCAGAATACTGCTATGTATTCTGGATTTCAGTCGAATCCCACTTTAACGAAATTCACTACAATGAAATTTCCGCCACAACGAATTACTTTCCATTCCTCGTAAACTGCCCTAGTCAACAATTGAAAAAATGTCTCGTCGCAACGAATACTTTTCCTGAATATTTCAGCTTTAACGAAGTTTTGCGAGTAGTGCCCCATAAGAAAAAAGAACTTGCCTAGTGTTGCCGCAAAATTCTGCTACCAACTCGGCCATTTCGCAATGGCTCGTGACATCCAGAGCGCACGGCCGTATCGCAACAACCGTGTCTTCATTGTAGACAAGCTCTCTGCTATCGCACGTACATCCCACTAAGTTTATCGTCATTAAGATGCTCGGCGACAACTCGCTCATCCACCATGATGCTGCCAGTGGATTTGATGTACGTGCGGGCCGCGCGCCATTTTCATGAACCCTCACCATATGCTTTTGATGTTGCGCTCAAAACAAAACTAAGGCTCGTCATCACTAGCAATGCTATCGTGAATGACAGCCACTCGTCTTGAAGGCACACACGCGAGCGCGCGCACCTAGTCCCATCACAACTGCATTCTGCTACAAATGCTGCGATCGTGTCGCAGGTCATCGGCTACCACAAAATTACGCACGCAGTCAACACTCACCGACTCAACCCAATAGTTGTTGCCGTAATGATACGAACAAAGATAGCAACGGCGCAGTTCTCAAGTCGTGTGCATGGCCAGCACAGCACGCGCAGATTGTAAACGGAACTGTTTGTTGCAATTGCTGCTCAGGAAACCGCAGTCGCTGTCGTCTTTTCCACCAATATTGAATACTAACCGAAGATGCACAGCTAACAGCTGTAGATTAAAGGTAATAAAGCCATAAAACGATGTGGAGGCTTCTTGTCGTTCACTTATGGCCACGGTAGTGCGGACCTTTGTCACTTTCAGTTGCAGTTATCAGTTAGCCTTTATCAAAGTTTCGGTGCACTTGTTCACGGCACTGTGCACTCGGCAAGCCCCAAAGGTCGTGTGAAGATCGTATTTTTTTCTGTATAACGCACCCCTGTATATAATGTGCACCTCTTGAATGAAAAACGCGAGAGGAAGAAAAAACTACTTGCGTATTGACACAAGGCCGCCTTCTTTGCTGTGCCGTGAAGCCAACTTGCGCATCAAAATCTTTGTATAACTTGCACCCAGACTTCAGCTCCAAATTTTCTGTAGATATTTTGATAGCGTTATACGCGAGAAAATATGTTCACTCAGTGTTCGGCCAGGTACGTGCGAGTTATTGAGAGTAAATGCATGCGCTTGCTGGGACCACGAGTCATAATCATTAGATCTTACCAAATTTTGTGGTCTATAGATAATATTTCACTACAACGAAATTCCGAGACAAAAAATTTTTATCGCGTCCCATCAGTTTCGTAGTGGCATTCGACTGTACTAGAGAAGCTTTATCACCCTGTGGCTTGTGAAGCATATAGCAAAAGTCTCTTTTACTTCGTGTGACACATTGCAATAAATTAACCGTCTAATAATTTCTGAGCCACCTCAAGTGAACAAGACAAAGGGAAAGCACTGCCTGCAGAACTACACTGGTGCCGCATCACTTACACTACAAGGTGCCGCATCACTTCCGGAAAAAAATTGTTAGATGTTGGTAGCTTAGCAGGTTATGTGTTGTATACGGCTGAACTTGTGAACTCACCACATTGGCTTCACTGCTGACCTGCAGGTTGTATGATTAAATCCTGGCCACAGTGGCCCCATTTCTATGGGGCCAAAATACTGGAGGACTGTATGCTTAGATTTGGGTGCACCTTAAAAGTACCCCGGTGGTCAAGATTTCTGGGGCCTTCTTCCACTTTGCTGGAGGGCTCCGGATATTGCGCTAAAATAATGGTGTGAACCAGAGCTATGCGAATAGCAAAATATTGGGTGTGAAGCTAATTGTAATATTGAAGTGTGAGTGCAAATTGAACAGAATATTTTTCTAATATTTCTCTAACATTTCCAGAATAGTTTTTGAATACTTTGAAGCAAAATTGCAGAGAAAAAAGTTGGAGACGTGCTTAAGTGTATTATGAGATAGCAAGATGAAAGTGTTTCTTTAGTTAGGTCTATGATGCAGTAGCGCAGGCTTGTTCTTTAGTAACTTATTGAGAATGAAGCAATGCAGAGGCCAAACTGTGTTTACATGACTTGGTGCAACCAAAGTGTTGTCGACTACATTTACACGTGAAAATTAAAGATGCTATGTCCTCAGCTTCTCCTTCTCTTTCAACTTCAGAGGAAGGCCAACTGATGTGGCGTACAAAGGTGTGCTCTCTTCGTGTCTGGAGTTCAAAATTTGCCTTTTAAAAGTCAATGTATGAGAAAACCCGAAATTATGGATACTAAAGATCTTTGGCCTCTGATTTTTGGTTATTCTGCCCGAATTTCAGGTCCAAAACAGCATTTATTTATTTACTTATTTATTTGTTATTGGATATGCTTTCCGAGTCCGAGGGCATTACAGAAAGGAGTGGTTAGCAATACATATACAAATGGACAATAATACTTTTCTAAGAATAAAAATGAACAAAACACCTCGTCTTGAATTGCACTTTTGAAGTTGGTATCATTAATTGTTGCGATGAAGGCAGGAAAGTGGTTCCATTCTTTGCTGGTTTGAGGGATAAAAGAGTGGTTGTAAAAGAAATGTACTGAGGTGTTAGAAAAAAATGGCTTTTAGATCTTCATTTTAATGATAAATTTTGTGAACGAGACAAAAGCAAAGATATTTGTGACGTAAAGACAGATAAGGCAGTTGTGGTGTGTTCTTCATTGTCGATATAAAAGTGTCTCGGGGGTATTTGGACAACATAAGCTGGGCAGTGCGTTTCTGAACTGAATCGAGTGTGTTGATTAGTGCTGTTTGATTGGTGTCCCAGATGCTGCATATACGAACCAGGTATTCATTATTATATTAGCTTTATTTCATTCAGGGTTCCTAGACATCGCACAAAATCTCAACTTCCGGTTGATAAAAAGTGAACCGGAAGTCGCCAAACAATAAACATTATAGAGTTTTACTGCTTGGGCCCCCAGTTGCCTGCGTACACACACACTTGCGTTCATTTGTACTACCAGCTGCACCCACGGATAATACAAAGGAATGAAAAAACGTGCATACGTGGGAGGCTGGGTGCTTCAGCACTGCAACCTTTAATTAAGTTGCCAGGAGCTAGTGCCATAAAAAAGAATTGCATAAAGTTTTCTACTTTAGTAGCTGACAATAGAGCGGTTGCCTAAAATATCAATTATGGTAGCATTATTCTTGTGTTCTGTTTATTTATTTGTTTTTTCATATGTACACATGAGGGATAAAGGCCAAACCATTCTTTGTGTACTTTTTTCTTTGAATAGGCAACCCTCCGCAGCCACAAATGCAACAGGCACCACAAAAGCTGGCTCCAACCACGTCAACTGGATTCTTGCCTGTCGGGCATGCCGCTCCCTCTCCAGCAACAGTTTCAGCTGCTAGCCATATTAGGTACATGTTATAGAGCAAGTGTTTTTTAGCTATATTTTTAGGGGAGAAGCGGTGTTTTTAAATTTAAAAGAATTTAAAATTAGGTTCAATTAGGTACAATCCAGAACGTTTTTCATATTGTTCTTAAAGTTGGTTTAAAGTTAATATTTCATTGTTTGTCAGAACAGTGGGAAGGAGGTTCCAGGCCAGAATACAGTCGACTCCCGTTAATACGAAGTTCACGGGAACCGCAAAAACTTCGAATTAAACGAACTTCGAATTAAGCAAAAAGCACTAAAAACGGCACTTTTATTAGTTTAAAAGCGCGACAGTTTTTAGGAAAAATAGTCTGTCATCTTCTGCTTGCCGAATCTGGCTGCGGCTAGCAAGTTTTGTAAGGAATACACGTGTCGAAGTGCTTCTTAGGCGTTGTGTTCTCCAACAAAAAACCGCTGCGCAAGAGCAAGACCGGCAGCTACATCGGCAGCCCTCGGTGGTGGCTCATTTCCGATGTCGTCGTCATCATCGTCATTTTCAGGAATGCAGTCATGGGGCCGAACCATCTGCACGATTTCGCTGTCCGTTAGTGGACCGCATGTTTCGACGTTGCTGTCCACAGCGACATACTCGTCAAAACGGACGTCACGGAGAGCGGCGCGAAAGCTACCGTTGTCGAGCTCATTTGTTTGCACTTCCACTAGCGCACAAGGAGAAGCATCCCCGAGTTTTCCATGAAACCACAGGCCCGGAAACAATTGGCGATGGTTTCTTCTTTCACGCGGGTCCAAGCTCGCGCTAGCATGTTGATGGCACTAAGCAAACTCACCTCGTATTGCGACGAGTTGTCCATGCACAAAAGCATGCGCTCGACGAGATGCTGCCTATACAATACCTTCAAATTTTTTATTATGCCCTGGTCCATGGGCTGCAACACGGACGTCGTGTTTGCAGGCAGGTACACAAGACGGATGGCACTCAAGGCAGGTACGTTCATGTGGGCACTACATTGGTCCACAAGGAACACCTTACGGCTTGATTGCGCGAACTTGCGGTCGAGTTTGGTGATCCAGTCCTTAAATATATCGGATGTCATCCACGCCTTTCTGTTCGAGGCATAATCCACAGGAAGCGTCTTCATGCCTTTAAAGCACCTAGGCTTGGCAGCCTTCCCGATCACAAGCAGGCGACACCGTTCTGTGCCAGTCATGTTCGCCGCGACTAGCACTGACACTCTCTCTTTGCTTCTTTTGCCTCCAGAACAGTCGTCGTCTTTAAATGTCAGGGTCTTGTCCGGTAGCAGCCGATAAAAAAGCACAGTCTCGCCTGCATTAAAAATGTCTGCTGGCTGGTATTCTTCGAGGTACTCGCGAAGCTTGCCCGCTTCCCATGTCAGGCACGTTTCCTCATCGACTGACGCCTTCTCCCCACACACGTTTTTAAAAATCAAGTCGTGGCGATGTTTGAAACGCGTAAGCCACCCATCCGAAGCAGCGAAGTCGTTGATGCCCAACATTTCAGCATCCAATATTGAGCGCTTATTCTTTATGAAAGTCGACAGCGTGTTAGGCTTAATGCCGTACTTTCTTGCAATGTCTTGTTTGGCGGTGCCTCCCTGGTCAACTTCCTTCAAGGCTTCGACTTTCGTCGCTAGGTCTAGCGTTCGGTAAGGGCCACGAGTTGCCATTATCAAACGTACGTCACCACCACAACACTCAAAATCAGAAGCGCGGAAACACGTGTGGAATCAACCCAGCGCGCGGGTGACGCGGTGACACACTCGAGTCTCGACAAAAGTCAACTAAAGAGTCAGTCGATGCCGCCGATGCGATTCGCCAGCGTTAAAAAGATTGCCGCTTCAAGATCTGTGGCGCTGCGGACAGTAGTGATGGCGAAGACACCAGCGCGGTTTGGCAGATGTTTTGGCATATGAAAAGTTCCCCATTTTACTGTAAAATTACGGTCGCGACGAGACTGTCGATTGAAAAAACTTCTAATTAACCAATATTATGGGTTTTTAACTTCGAATTATCGAGCATTTTTTTCTATATGATTGCATGCAAAACTGATGGGACCACTTGCTCATTTCTAATTAACCGAAACTTCCAATTAAGCGACTTCGAATTACCGGGAGTCGACTGTATTGGCATATGGCTGGGCACTATGAAGGGTAACATACACAAATGTAAGATTACTTTTTATTTTGCAGGTGTTACCAACTTTATAGTGATTTTAAGTTCAATGTCGAGACATCGTTATCATGTTATCTAATTACAGTTGATCCCGGTTATATCGAACTCGATCAGGATCACTCAATACATAGACAATTCAATATAAGAAATAGGCATATTTAAGGCTTATATTATTGCATTGCAGTTCTCGAAATAGCTTTCGGAAATTGTAATAAGAGTTAACATGATGATCCGCTCACAGTATGCTTAAGAAAAGGTGACAACTTCTTTTGCAAGATACCGCACCTTATTTCATGGGAAAATAGTCTGTAGCCTTGTCTTGCTTCTTGCACCCCATCATATTCATCAAATCATCCTCATTAATCGAGTATTGAAGATTTCAAAATAAACAAATTCAGCCCCTTCATCTGCAACAGTGGTGATTGATGGTACGCACTGATGCAAGCTCTGTAGCGTGGTCAAATGTTGTTTAGCGGCAATGTCACCATCTTCTCTAAGTTGTTCTTTGGTACGGCCTTATGTATTTGAATGATTATGTTCACCCATGAAAATGCTGTGCCCTCAAGCTGCATAAAAAGCTGTTTGTGGGACAGCACGTTGACGTGCATTGATGAGTGAACCAACGTCTGGCAGTTAAAAAGGAGAGAGCAAGTTCCTTTTGCACCCTTGTAATGCACACTTTAAGGGCGCTAACATTAATAACTTGAACCCTGTCTTGTGCTAGCGAATTTCTTTAATTTCGTCACCCCGCATAACCCTATGGGCAATGTTGGATGTATCACTATTATTGTCACAGCATGTGAATAAAAACGGGTGAAGCTTAGAGAAAAGCGTGTCGGCTCCTACCCACTGGCTATTTGTAATTTTAGCTACCACATTAACTAGTTGTGTTTGTAATTCTTTCATCAAAAAGTAGAGGCTGGAAAGGATGTTTGTAATGTCACCATGTGGGTTTTTTTTACTAATATGTACCATATTTTTGTGTTTAAAAGACCATCTGTAGGATCTGGTGCTGCTCCTCAGCTTACAACCACAGGCAAGTAAAGAAAAATTTTTATAATAAAATCGTACCTGTAAAGTGATGCTTGAGTTAGTATTGAATTACTGTTTTAAATCATATTGTGTTATGAATAAATAATTTTTATTAAAAGTGTAGTAGTTTCCTTTATGCGAGGCAGGGGAAAGAGGAGATTAACCCTGTCCCATCCCACCCTCTGCCAATAATGATGGCAATGCCTCATGTGACCTGAGGATCCTTTAGAGTTAGTGTATTTTTTGATCATACGTAGTGTGAATGTTCTCTAAAGCCAATACCTTGCATATTGAGGATCTAAGATACACCTTTCAATCTTCTTTCAAGTACGAGTCAGCAGGGGGAGGTTATGGCATCTTAATTAATGCCTCTGATAAATACTGAGGCGGCACATAAATATTAGTGTATTGAGGTATGTGCTAATAAACTTGAGTAATAACATAAGCCTATATAAGGCTGATAATAATGCTGAACATTAGTAGGTAGGATCATAAGTTGGCAGTAAAAGGCGCAGCTCACTCAGACTCGTTTAGGAAATACATTTTGAGTTTACGGCTTACTTAGACTCGGATTCACCAATATTTTTTTTCAACTGGACTCGCTCATACCTGGGCTCGCTAAAAGTTTTCCGCAGACTCGCTCAAACTCAAACCATCTAGACTCGCTCAGACTCGCAAGGTAGTCTTGAGTCTGTCTGATTGAGTCTACTCGTGAGTGATACCCCTGTTACTTATGGCAACTTAAGTGGGCTTTGAGTGAGTCCACTTTACCACGATTGTCATTTACATGCTGTCACACGAGGAAGTTTTGGTGTCACACGCTCCAAAGCACACTTGCTGGCAAGTGTGTTCACCAACCTCACTTTGCTGCAACCAAGTGTCTAGCCTCGGTAGCAGTGGCTTGCACATAAATGCACCATGGCATAAAGAGGTGCTCATAGTATCTTTTTCAACCATTGTTCTTGTTATTAGGAGTACTGCTACATATTAAAACTAGTCATACTACAACACAAAACCTTGCTATTCTCGCCCTCTGGCAATTTGTGGCCACAGCCAACAGGAGGATGCGGGAGCACATGGCATGCAATCGTGCTATGGCCACGTCTATCGCGTTGTGTACTTCCTTTCACACTTGCACAAGTGTAGATCAGTTGTTCTCTAGTCATTTGCTATGGTATGTGCCACTGGTGCTACTTCCATGAAGACAACATGGTCTGACACTGAGATATGGGCGCAAAAATAACATGTGGTGCTACTAATCCGTCAATGGGCCTTTTCCAGGGGACTAGTCAACGCATATGCAGTGGTGGTGACACCACGGGCTCCATGTTTTTTGGGATCAATGTGTGGTGACATTTGCAAATTATCACAAAAAATACTCGGCCCCCGATATTGTCTATTCATGCAAGGCAAGTGTTTCGATTTCAGTGATTTCCGCTGGAGGTGCTGTCCGGATCTAAAAAAAGACCCATTGTCACTGCCGTCATTTCCAAAGTACCTATCTCATGTAGCAGTGGACCGCTAAAGTGATACTTTTTGAGCCTAAGTGCGCTCACCCAAAGTACACTTAAGTTGCGAAGTGTGACAGGGGTATGAGTTTGCCGACATATCGGTATGCCTAATAATATGATGTTTTTGGCATGTGAAACTAAAAAAATTTAACAAGAAACCCTGTCTTGTAGAGTGTCCACCTATTTGTTTTTCAAGACATGGGTCATTATCACCTTATGTGATAATGACCCATGATAATGACCCACACTGCATACCTACTTAAATAATCAGGAGCCCACATGTGCTTTCTCCTAGTGCATTGTTGCAATGGCTTAACAAACGTAACTCCTTTGGAGTCGTGAACAACATGGGTTTTTGTTTTGTTGGTTTTTGTTCAGAGATTGGATCAATACATTGGGCTTTTGCCATTGTGACCCCTGCTGATGTTCAATATGCTTCATAGTTTAACTTCTGTTGCACAAAACTAGAAAACAAGGAAAGTTTTTTATAATTGTCTTAGACTTCTTTGTAGATTATTTTAGCTCCATTTACCCTGGTGCAGCTTCGTCTTTTTCCTTATTGGTGGCAACATGCACTTACTGGTTAGAGTACATAGTAGATCTTAGTTTGATCTTGTGTGTGTTAGAAGAGATTCTGGACAAAAGTTTCGCTTCTGAAACTTTCAGCCAAACTTAGATTGGGTGCCAAAATCGGTTGGTATTGTTCACAAAGTTCGTTTCGGACAGAAGTTAGTGGGAAATAATGAATTTAATGAGTTCTTTACAAACTGTCTCGTCTATTAGCTACATAGTGAACTAAAGGAGGTGATGTTTGGTGATGTTTAATGCAGCTTAAGTGAGCATGCCAACAATACCAGCCATCGCCTGCGACTCTGAACCTGCTCAGCCCCAACTGTGATTCCTAGAACCATGACGAACAACGCTGTTGCGTAGAATAAAGCCTCTTGCACATCTCAGTGCTTTTGTGAAAGGGAGGAGTGGGACGGAAAGGAGAGGTGGAGAATGCAAAGGACAAGAGCACATGCATCTGCCATAGTGGATTTGACTTCACTGCTCACTCTGCATGCAGACAGTCCTCCAAAAATACTGCCAGTTATTCAAAAATATGTGAAATAAACTGTTTATCAAAACAATCGTGTCTTTTGAGTAGAATTTCAGTATTTCAGTAATCTTTTCCAGCCTTTGTTCAGTATTCCTTTAATGATAATTTATATGGTAATTAGAATTAAATTCAAATGTGCAGCCCTTACTTTTGAATTGCAACATCCACAGCTCATAGGCTACTAAATTTTCATCATGCCCGCATGACTAGGAGCTTTAGTGTTGGAGTTCGATAAGGCATTCATAAACAGACAGACTGGGACAGTT
Organism: Rhipicephalus annulatus; assembly: GCA_013436015.1. Taxonomy (NCBI): domain Eukaryota; kingdom Metazoa; phylum Arthropoda; class Arachnida; order Ixodida; family Ixodidae; genus Rhipicephalus; species Rhipicephalus annulatus. Next base: position 225,876 of record WOVY01000458.1, read on the forward strand.
CTTTAGGTTGTTTTCCAGCTCTGTAAAGATATTTATGGAACTTTGCATGGATACATCTTTTTTTTCTATTGCAGGAGCTACAGGATTTCCTCCTTTCTCCAGTCAGCCATTTTCCACAGCTACTTCATTCATACCTGTAGCCTCATCTTGTGCAGCAGCTGCAGTTGCCTCTGGCAACACTGCTGCACCTACATCACTGTTCTCTACAATGACACCAACGATAGCATCTTCTCTGCAACAACAACATCTTTCGTCTGCAACGACAGCATCTTCCAGTGGGGGTAGTGTGTTTTCATTTGGTGCTAGTGGAGGAGGGAATGCGTCCTCCTTTGCTCCAGCCTCTGTGCCCCCAGCGGCAAAGTCAACATCTTTGACTGCGTCCACAACTTCTAGCCAAGGGCTGTTTTCGGTGCCGGTGCCCTCATTTTCATGCGTTACGACTTCCACGCCACCAGCTATAGGCTCCATACCATCAGCAGCATTTACAGTGCCAAGTGCAGCTCTTACAAAAGCTGCTACAGTTTTTAGTGTTTCATCTGCTCTTTCATCAACCCCAACTGGCTCCATCCTTTCAAAGGCAGCAGGAAAAGATGCTATAGTTTCCCAGGGGTCGTCAGCTCCAGTGCCAGTAGTTTCTCAACATACGTCAGTGGCTGCACCAACGACTTCAGCACAGGAAACAGCAGGTCCTTCTCGGCAGTTGAAGACCTCCTCTCCTTCAGCTGGGGCAGCTTCAGAAAAGGTGCAGCCAATATTGTATTTTTTGTAAACTCTTGTTTGAATAGCTGTTATTGACTTTTTTGTAACTGTATTTTTCAGATGTTCATTTTGGTCTATCTTAAGCAAAATTTTATTCAGAAAAAGTTCATATACAGTTAGTGGCTTATTTAACTTGAAATGATGGCGCAAATAGTTAGACAGGGGCGAAAAAAAACACCAAAGGCACGGAAAAGCGCACAACACGCAACTAAATTTCATTCTTTCGAAAGCTTAACTTGATGAAAACCCTTTTTGTATTTGCCTATTCTTTGTAGAGTAAGAATTGGAAATTGGAAAAGCTTTCTTGCATCGGAAGGTCTAACTTTACAGCAGTGTCATTAACAAGTACATTGTAGCATGCCATAGTAGAAATCTGTAAAAGCAACTGAGACTTTACTTCTTATTGCATTAGCATACCTGCCAAGTCTCCCGGATTGTCCGTGAGACTCCCGGCTTTGGACCGGTTTTTTTGTTTCGTGAAAATTTCCCGGAAATCAAAATTTCCGTTCATTATCTGGCCACATTGATAAAAATGGGGGTCAGTGGGCTCCAGGCTTGTTGCGAAACCACCACATTTTATTATAAATAAATTTATGAGACATTCATCTAAACGTACAGTAGAATCTCAGTGATGTGAAACTGTGGCAGATACGAATTTGTGAAAGTCCCCAGTCAAATTCCACTGTGTCCATTGGGCCCAAATTTGAATGGTCTGAACACTTTTATAATTGCGGCGGGTGATATGGAATCAAGGTGGGTCTTAAAATTAATCTGCAGAAAACGAAAGTTATGTACAACAACCTCGGAACAGAGCAGCGCTTCAATATAGGTAATAAAGCACTTCAAGCTGTGAAAGACTGTGTCTACTTTGGGCAGGTAATAACCGCGGAGCCGAACCGCGAGATTGAAGTAATTAGAAGAATAAGAATGGGGTGGAGCACACTTGGCAAGCACTCTCAAATTATGACAGGTAGATTGCCACTATCCCTCAAGAGGAAGGTATGTAACAGCTGTATCTTGCCGGTACTAAGCTACGGAGCAGAAACCTGGAGACTTACAAAGAGGGTTCAGCTTAAATTGAGGACGATGCAGCGAGCAATGGAAAGGAAAATGGTAGGTGTAACTTCAAGCGACAAGAAGAGAGCAGAGTGGATTAGAGAACAAACGGGGGTTAAGAATATCATAGTTGAAATCAAGAAGAAAAAATGGACATGGGCCGGGCATGTAGCGCGTAGACAAGATAGCCGTTGGTCATTAAGGGTAACTAACTGGATTCCCAGAGAAGGCAAGCGAGTTAGGGAAAGACAGAAGGTTAGGTCGGCAGATGAGATTAAGAAGTTTGCAGGTATAAATTGGCAGCAGCAAGCACAGGGCTGGGTTAACTGGCGCAACATGGGAGAGGCCTTTGTCTTGCAGTGGACGTAGTCAGGCTGATGATGATGATGATGATGATGATGATGTGATGATGATAATGATGATATGGACTTAAGTACCAAAACCGTCGAACAAAAGCCGAGAGCTGCGTGCTCGAAGCTTCAAAAGCATGTATGCAACCAGTGCACACATTGTTTTCTATAGTGCATGTGGTTGTCGTTGCCACAACCGCTATGGACGAAACTGTGATCATTCTTGAACACGATCATGTATGGCAAAAACGTTAATGACAGGATTCTGAAAGTGTGCGTGCGTCCAATGCTCGACCAGTCAAAGCAGCGCTGCTTTCCACCAACTTTGTGGACAAAACAGCGGCAGGTGCGATCATAGATAGCGTAAAATGACTAAGTTTAAAAGGCCTATGGCCAGTGCATGTGGATTTAAAACGGAACTACCGTTTGCCCTAAATGCTAAGCACAAAACCGCAGTAGCGGAAAGATAGTGATTGACGAGCTCTGAGGGTAGAATAAACGCAGTAAAGACGTAAGGCTAGAAGTGCTTTGGCGTTCCTTTCCAAAAAATTCAACAGCGAGCAAAGCTTTGACCTGCATTTTCGTGGCAGCTAGCTGTGCCATCCTGTCCGTTCACGTGTGTCCAAAGACATATGCGAGTTGTTTTGGGGGAAAAAGTTTTGCTAGTTGTTTTGATGATGCGAAATTTCGGGAGTATTTGCACTCCTACTTTGACACTCTCAGCTTAGTAGGAAACCCTACCCTCGTGTTTTTGGCCACTCCAAGTCATTAAAAAGACCGCAACGCGGATGCTTGTGATTGAGCCCCCCCTCCTGTCCCGCTCTTGTTTTTCGCGATGTGTTTTTTTCTTTTGGTGCAAAAAAAATGGGAAAAAATAATGCCGCCCCCCCCCCCCCCTCCGTTGCAGAATGGCGTGGGTAAAATTATAAGCTAGTTTGCATTTGGCATTTTCGTATTACAGCCAATAGCTATTGCAAGTTCATTTTTGCTTTCACACTGCATGTGTTTCATGCTAGGCCCTCTTAACGTGAAGATAGTTTTCATTTGACTATGCTCTTTTGGTATTGTACACACTTCTCGCCTGGTGCACCTGGTGATAGATTACACAGGCAGTGCTTTGCTGAGACCACTGTCCAAGTAGGAAAAGGAAAAGAAGGCATAAAATAATCGCATTTCCTCAGCTCATTACTTTTGAATACACTTTGCAGATGCACACAGCTTAGTAAAATGATGTAATCCCAGCTGCATGCTGAAGCGAAATAGTTTGCCAATATTTTTACCCCTTAAGGGGCTTCTAAGCATAGAAAAGTAGCTTTGCCTTAGGCACATAAAAAAAGGAGTACATTAGTAGATTCATGTGAACACATACTGCAGCATTGTGGCATTGTCTCTGCATTATCATTTCCCTTAATTTGGCCGATTTTTCAGTAACTTTAACTATTACACATAAGCTTAAAGCGACACTGCAACACTTTGAGCATGGCAAGAAAACACTGCCCATTGGTAGTCGTGGCTCCTAAGAACACGCTAGCCAAACATTAAGTACAGCAGATGGCCTAGAATTAATAATTAGGAAATCGCTTCCTTTTCTCACAATATATCATGCCATGTACTCAAATTACTGCACCATATATACACAAAGACCTGTTGAAAGACTGCGGATGGATGGTGTTAGAAAAACTGGCCATTCTGTATACAAAGTGTCTTTCTCTTCTTGGGGAGGGTACCAGAATCTGTACAATGCCAACATCATCCTGATTCATAAAAAGGAGATATTAAGGACTTGAAAAATTCCAGGCCAATCAGCTTACTGTTCATTGTCTACAAGCTATTTATAAAAATAATAGCTAGAAGAATAGAGATGACATTAGAGTTCAGTCAATCAAAAGGACCAAGCAGAGTTTCGTTCAGGCTACTCAATAGTAGGTCATATTCGCACTTCCAGTCAGGTGATAGAAAAATGCGTGGAATACAACCAACCCCTATGCATAGCCTTCATAGATTATGGGAAGGCATTAGATTCGGTTGAGAGATCAGCAGTCATGCAGGCATGGTGGAATCGGGACATCGACGAAGCATATATAAACATGCTGGAAGAAATGGGGGGCGGATCCACTGCCACCGTAGTCCTCCATTAAGAAAGTGACGAAATATTTGTAAAGAAGGTTGTATGGTAGGGTGGCACGATCTCTTCAATGCTATTCACCGTATGTTTACAGGAAGTTTTCAGGGCCCTAGATTGGGAATAGTTATGGATAAGAGTTAATGGAGAGTATCTCAGTAGCCTGCAGTTCACTGATGACATTGCATTGATCTGTAACTGGGAGGCGAATTACAAGTCATGGTTATGGAATTGGACACCGTAAGCAGAAGAGTAGGTATGTAAATCAATATGCTTAAAACTAGAGCAATGTGCAACAGTCTCAGCAGAGAACAGTGCTTAGCGCTAGGTGGCAAGAGACTGGAAGTTGGAAATAACTGCGGAGCCAAATCATGAGAGCAAAATAACTAGAAGAATATGAATAGGGTGGAGCACATTTAGCAAGCATTCTCCAATCATGAATGATAGTCAACTACTATCCCTCAAGAGGAAGGTATGTGACAGCTGCAACTTAGCGGTACTTGCCTACGGATCAGAAACCTGAAGGCTTATCAAGGGGGTGCAACTTGAATTGAGGACGATGCAGTGAGCAATGGAAAAGAATAGCTTAAGAGACAGGAAGAGAGCAAAGTGGGTCTGGGAAGTTAGACATCGTAGTTCTAATCAAGAAGGAGAAGTGGACATGAGCTGGGCATGTAGCGTAGACAGGATAACTGCTGGTTACTTAATGTAACTGATTAGATTCTGAGAGAAGACAAACTCATGAGGGGGAGACAGAAAATTAAGTGGGCAGATCAGACTAAACAGTTTGTAGCTATTATGTGGCAGCACAAAGTACAGAACCAAGTTGATTGACGGAATGTGGAAGGGGCCTGTGCCCTGCAGTTGGCATAGTCAGGTTAGTGATGATGATGATACCCTAAGTCCACGGCTGTTGACTCATTTGAGCATCATGAGCGGCATAGTTACTGTGCCTGGCATGGGATGCCGGCATGTGTTTGTGTCCTTACGTGCTCTCGCGATCACACTGAAAGTAAACCGTGGTTCAAAGAAAAAAAAAGAAAAGAAAGGTCGAAAAAGATGATGCACGCTGATAAAGGGTGCATCTTGCACCCTTGCTATCTTCCTCCTTGTGTAGCTTTCTGCATGCTCGCTAGTGCGAAAAAAGAGAGAAAGCTCTTGATTCGTACGACTAATGCCTGTAACTCTGCTCGTTCTTAAACGATTCTAAAAGTTGTTGTGGCAGTCAAATTGTTAGGCAATTAGATTTTTTTTGAAGAAGCCATTCAACGATTACTTAAAAAAGTGTTGCAGGGTTCTTTTAAGGTCATTAGAGCTGCAGAAGAAACCAGCCATTATTTCTTATTTTCTTACAGCCTTACAAATTGGAGCCATCAAAGGACGCTGTCCTTGCAGCCATGAAGGAGGAGGTGAGTACTTTGCTTCTCTGTGCTTCATATGCTCAGTCCGACTTAATTGCTGAACACAGACCCATCAAACACAGACCCGTCAAGGGTTGCCAGCTGGCTTCCCAAGTCCAGGTCAGAGAGTTGCGCCTCCCACGACCAATGTGCGAGTGAGTGTTTGACTAGCGGCATGTCTGTCGGGCTACATCTTGAGTAGTCTTTGCAAATGAGGAAATGTGTTGGTCTGCAATAGGCGCCAGTTCCTTGTTTGGCCCTTATTGAGCTTGTGGTGGGGCGGAGCCTTGGTTGAATGTCCGTACTTTTGGAATTCTAGAGTTTTGTGCGGTTTGCCGGGTTGGGGGGCGTTCTTTGGGGTGGAGTGCTCTGAGGCTCGACCTGGCATGTCTCGAGCTAGGCGGTCCACCCGGTCATTGCCATTCACTGTGGCATGTGCCGGCACCAGGTTATTCTGTGGTCCTCTGTGAGGGTCGGTCCCTGAATGCATATGACGCTGGCCGGCAAAACTGCGCACAGGTATAGGCGACATGCATCCTGCGAGTCTTTGAGTATATATGCTGATTGTTCTTTGGCTTCGGCGGCTTGTATGGCCAGGGTGATAGCCGTGACTTTTGTCATTGCAATGGATGAAGTGTGCAAGGATGCAGCTGTGATCGTGCGTTTCCTATTTATCGCGACCGCCGCGAAAGGGGGGGCTATGTGTTTTCGTGTGTAGGTATTGACTTGCGTCTGCAAAATACGTGTCCGGGTCGTCCTGCTTCCTTAGCAAAGGGGTTGCCCTTGCTCGTCTTCGTGTTGCGTGGCATGTAGGGTGCATGTTGCATGGAATGAGGTCTACATGTAGCCGCGTTCGCAGTGTGTGAAGTAGCAGTTCGGTCTTACCACCTGTGGCGCCAAAACTGCGGCGCATGGGGGCAGCGCAGGCGCCTCAAGAAACAACGTCCCTGGAGCGTCGTGTTAAGACGCTCTCGCTGAGCGATGATCGTGGCTTCGGCGAAATATTTATAGGTATTGTGCATTCTTAGTTCAAGTAGGTGTTTTGTGCTGGTGCTCTCCGGAAGGCCTAACGCCGCCTTACATGCAATTCGAATTTGTTCACCTCGTCGGTCTCGGTATGGCGCGTGGCTTGAAAAGGCAGCGCGTAAGTTACAGTGCCTAATGACAAAGCCATGCATCAATTGCAAGGTGTCTGCCTCTGTCATTCTTTCTTTGCCTCACGCGATTCTGTTGATGAGTGCGGTGATGCTGCGTACTGTGCGCTTGAGTTTGGAGAGGGCGATTAGTCCCGAGAACTCGAATGTTTGATGTTCTATTGATGGGTTTAACATCGAGAAAAAGTTCTAGGGTCGGTGCTGTATTCGCCTGTGTGTGTATGTAAGCTGACTTAAAAGGGGCCGCATTTTATACCTGCTTCTTTCGTGAAGGCCTGGACCATGTCTGTGGTCCTTTGGAGGGTGTCTTGTTGTTTGCCATACGAACCTCGAGTGGCCCATAGCGTGATGTCACCCGTGTATATGGCACATTCGAGATTTTGGTATTTTTCCAGTTGTAGTGCCAGTTTCCGTACGCCAACATTGAAAAGGAGTGGTGATAGTATCGAGCCTTGAGTGGTGCCCCGGAAGGTCGTATGGGAGTGAGCGTGTCGTACTGATTCCAACACTGGCAGTACGGTCACTCAAAAAGTCTTGCACGTAGCAGTATATCCAATTTCCTCAACCGACGTCTTCTAGCCCCTCAGGAATGCCAAAGTGCGAGATAGTGTCAAATGCCCTTTGAGTGTTGAGTGCTGTTATGCCTGCGAGTCCACACCGAACGTCTATGCCTCTGAAAAAGGCAATCTGTGTCAAGGTCAGCACGCGAGCCCGCCTGACGCGAACAACTCAACGGCGTCACCACGCGGTGGTGCCTTTCTGTCGCGCACGCACAGTGAGCCCGTCGAAGCAATCGGCGCCTTCCTGCCTGGCGAGTCTGACGCAATGCGTGGCAACGTCACTCGTCCTTGGGTGCAGCCACGTGCGGCGCAGCGGCTCTAGATTCGATGAGAATGACGCGGCCCAGCGGCGACCCCATTGGAGGATTCTGACCTCACGGCCAGCGGCGCTTCTGGTTGGACATTTGGTTAATCAAAGAATCCTCCCGGTGCATATAAAAAAAAAAAGCCCTGTGGCGCGTCGCGACAGTAGACCTATGTGTCAGAGAAGGGAGCTCGGCTCTTCGAGTCTCTAAGCTGTCGTCCCCAGTGCCGAATTCGTAACGCCTCTGTATATTTGCAGTACATAAACCTTGTTGACTCACCGTCGTCTCGTCCGTTCGTCTATCAGCTCTATGCAGAAGCAGTCGCGAGCTGAGAAACCTACGCTACCAAACGGCTGGTGACCTTCCCGGCGGAATTCGAAGCAGTGGCACCTTCGGGACCGTGTTGGCGTCGCCGTCTTTCGTAACAGTGCGAGTAAGATTCTGATCGGACATCCTGATGGTGGGTTGAAGACTTTGTCCTTTAAGCGTTATGCCCGTGACATACGGGCACCCTGAAGTCCTTTAGACAAGGGGACATCTTTCGCAAAGGCGTTCGGGCGCAGTGACACACGACAAAGAAGTAACTCCTTTCCGGCGAAGATCCTTTTCGCAAAAGCAGATCCCACATCTACTTTTCTGGCAGGAAGGGAGTACTCTCGCATACAGTGTGCATAATTTATCAATAGAAGAAAACGTGTTGCAACACTGTGGTGCCCTGTCAGTATTTTTTTGCGCTGAGAAAATGTTTTCATTTTCAGCAGCAGTGCGATTTGTTGAAAAGTGAAGGCCTATAATCTGTTAATCTGTCCATACTCTCAAACGCCTGCATTACGTCACTAGCGCGATCATGTTAGGGTTGGCAGCGGCAGTTGCTGTGTCGGCGACGTAGTATCTTGTAACAATGGAGTCGGCTCAGTCGGTGAAGAAAAAACCGCGCGTCCAGTGGACTGAAAAGGAGACCTGGGCTATGATAAAGCTATGGGAGGACTCGAAAACACTGCTTAAAGTGGCCGTCGCCTAATAACGGCAATGTGTCATCGAACCAGCGTTCGTTGCGCACATATGTCCACCTTTCGAGGTTGATGGCTCGGGGGGACAGTGCGTAAGCAGTAAAAAAAAATGAAGCTGTTCATGACGAGCCTTTGTTTGAGGCTCATCACTCTTGCCTTCGCAGCGTTTAGCTTATCTTCGATGGAGCCGAGGGCGACAAGAGTCAGGCCCACCTCAACTGTTGCTTTATCTCTGTCTCTGCGCTGAGACATCGCAGGACCACGATGAAACGCAGCACGCCGTCACTGACCCAGCTGGACGCAGCCATGTAAAAAGCACGACAAAAAACAAAAACAGCAAAACACCGGCTGTTCATAGTTGCCAGACGAACTTATGTTGCTGCTAAAAACGCAAAAAAGAGAAAGAAAATTACAGGTATGCCTATTATAGGCCACCAGACAATAAAAAAAACGGTTTTATGCTCCGGCGTCGCTGAATGTGATGTACATGCGCAGATTCTTTTTAATATTTCCAATCTTGCTGCTTCCACAAACAGCGCCATTTTTTCTGCAGCGTTATTCTGAGGCACCGCCTAAAGCAGTAGTCCGGCGCCGTGTGTCATCAGCGCCACTTTTATCTGCAAATGGTCCCCTTAGGCCACAAAAGGGGTTTACTTCAAAGTACTTTACTTTTGCCCGTGTGTCACGGGTATAATTCACACGAGGGAGAACTCCCCTGAGGAGGCGAGGATGGCGCATCTCGTGAGGACGACGTCACGGGTGTGTCGACGCGACTTCCTCGTGGCTCCTCTGAGGAGGCGGGGATCGTTTCTCTTACCGGTCAAATGATCCCCGTGCTGTGGGGAATGTAGCGAAATTTCGGGTGGGTCTCTGGCCATCTTGTAGCCTTCCCTCCTGCAGAACGCGGCTAGGCCCATTCTAGCCACCCCAACGCGGCAGCCATTCCAAATTATGCTCTGGACTTGCATGCACCGTGATGGCGAAAATGAACGATGAAGCAACGTTTTTCTTTCTTCTTGCGGAAGGATATTCTTGCTTGTGGGACATCTCTACCGATGACTATAGTAAAACTAACCTAAAGAATGGTGTGTGGGAGATAATAGCCAAGCAGATGATGGAGCGCTACCATTCTAAGGAGTGATATTTAGTTTTGTTCTGATAAGAATTGTGACATCGCCCGCTTTTGTTGTTGCTGCTACTGCTCTGCTTGTTCAGAATGATGGAGATGTCTTACTTTATAAAATTTTTTAACGGGCCCCTTTATTCAAGATTAGATGCTTAAAATATAGGGAGTCGTAGAATACGAGGGCTGCTTTTTATTTTCATAAACATGACATACTTCACATTGTACTTTATCGGCTGTACTGATGCAGCAGAATCGTAGGCTGTGCTTGCGTAGTGAAGACAGAGGTGGTCTTGTATTACCTTGTGTTTCGAAATTATAATGAAATGTTTGAGCAGATGATTGTCAAATACTAATAGGCTTCATCCCTTTCATTCTCAGTTGTTCTTATGAGAGCCCGGCCGCGGTGGTCTAGTGGCTAAGGTACTCGGCTGCTGACCCGCAGGTCGCGAGAGTGAATCCCGGCTGCGGTGGCTGCATTTCCGATGGAGGCGGAAATGTTTTAGGCCCGTGTGCTCAGATTTCGGTGCACGTTAAAAAACCCCAAGTGGTCAAAGTTTTCGGAGCCCTCTACTACGGCGTCTCTCATTATCATATGGTGGTTTTGGGACGTTAAACCCCACGTATCAATGAATGTTCTCATGAGAGAAATGCTATGATAGCATAATTCCTTCCTTCACCGAAAGCCAACCTACATCGAAAGATACTTAATTGAAATTCCTATCTACCGATCCAATAGTAGTATTTGACGAGTCAGAGAGGCTGTGAGCGATTTCGTAGTCAGAAAAAAATAAAAAATTAAAAGAAAAGCCATTGTCAGTGACACTGCTCGGAATTTTACTTTGGGGGAGTTCGTCTTTGCAAAAAAGAAAAGCTTGTGGTGGCGAGTCAAACCAAGGGCAACACCGCATCTGCATTTCACACACACACAAAAAAAAACATAAACAGGAAAGTTTCTAAAAGCAGCAAGGTGGCATGGGGGGGGGGGTGCAAAAGTGGTACTTACCTCAAACCGAACCAGCACTTTCCTCACCCAGGATACAACAACGCTTTCCTCCTTCTCCACTCAAGACACAATTCGGCTTTGAACCCCCCCCCCCCCCCCCGCCCACAAGACAAAAGCTTGCCGGTATTTATGGCTGGGGGTCAAAGAATTCTTCAGTGCTCCCGCTTCATTGTATGATGGAGGCTCCAGCCACACTGATCACCCCCACCGTTCGCCTTGTCCGTGTGAGTGAGGGACGTTAGGGGGGATTTATCCTCGCCTGTTAATGTCACTAGGCTCCGCCTTTATCCCCCGTGTATTCCTCCCTCTTGTGAATGAATCCCACTTTAGCAGTAGGAAAACGTCTTGAGCCGATACTCCTCTCCTAAAGCCGAACATTGTGTACGGAAGGAGGTAGTTTTGCTCTATGTAAGTCTCTAATCTGTTGAGGACTAAGCGCTCAAAAAGTTTGCCCAGGCATGATGTAAGGGAGATGGGTCATAGTTGTCGTAGTTCGCATGGTTTATCTGGCTTCGGTATTAGAATTACGTTCGCCGTTTTCTATTCCGAGGGTAGTCGATCATTGGGCTTCCATACCGGGTCATTAAAGAAATCTGTCAACCTCCGGATGGTCGCATCACCGAAGTTTTTCAGCATTCTGTTGGTAATCTGATCAGGAGCTGGTGCTCTGTTTTTCTAAAATGTCTGAGTAGCGGCGTAGTGTTCTGTGAATGTGAAGGGGACATCGCGATTTCCGTTTTCTTGGCTGTTATAGTCTCTGGGGCTGGGTGAAGGCATCTGTGCTTCTCCAGTGTAGGTATTCTTAAAGGGACACTAAAGTCAAATAACAATTTACGTCAGAGTGAAAGCTCAATGTATAACATCTTAAACGACAATATTATCAACAACAGTGCCCTGCTTACTGAGAAATTAAGGTAAATGCACAAGAACACATGCGCCGCAGTTGGAAATTTTCAAAATGATTCCGATGACACCAGGCGGACCGCCTACAATTAATCACTGGTAATCGATCTACCTGCACTAAATGAAAAACCTTTCGGGCATCGAGAGACACAATAAAATGCTGCTTGTTCGTGTCTGTTTGATTCATAGAAAAAAGAACCACCGGACATTACTATGGGGAACGGTGCAAGTGGTTCGAAAATTCAATTTTCGCGTTGTTACGCGGAACATGTGGTGCCATCTACCGGGGCACAGTTGAATAAAAAAACGTCTGCAATATCGAAGTTAATGGCGGGAAATAGATCAATGGCAGTTGTTGCTGCTGTGGCTCCCGCTGCTTTCGCTCTGCTGGTACTAGTGCAGTAATGCTGGGCAACGTTGTGCACAACAACTCTGACGTGAGTTGGTTCGGTCTGTCCGCTTTTTGATGCGGATAATTTGAAGTGCGCTAACCCGATGCGGATCACTAAAACCTGATTTTATTTGAAAATGGGCCCTTTCTTGGCACAAAAGTGGCACTATGGTGTTTCTGGACCGCTATTTCAACAATCAACGTCGACTTGATAGTTGCCTTTAGTGTCCCCTTAAGCTGTTGGATAAACTCGTCTTTGGTACCTGGATATTCTCCGATGAGTTTCTTTATGACGTTATTTGTTTCTATGTGCATGCTGGATGGGTCTAGCATGCAACGAAGAATAGCCTAGGTATATTTTTTCTGCTTAGGGTGCCTCGTAGCGAGTCACAGAAATTTTGCCAGTTGTTGTTATTGAGCTCTCCGGCACAGGCGTTTTCTTCTTTTGCCAATTGGGCAATCCTGTGATGTAGTTTGCGGTTGTGTTTTTGGTGCTTGCAACGCTTTGTTAGACTTCTGCGGGCCTCCCAAAGGTGTGCCAGGTGGTTGTCTACTGTGAGTTTCTGGTGTGATGTGATACTCTTTGGTAGTGGCTTTGTATGTGTTTTTAAGGAAAATGTCCCATTCTCCTGCTGATGTTGGTGTTGAACATGCTGTCTCTTGTTTTTTTTTCTGTACTTTTGCCAGTCGGTGAGCTTGGCCGTCCCCAGGGATTGGCGTACTTTTGTCGTGTTGCAGGTTACATTAATGATATAATGGGGTCATTCCATTCCAAACCATACAGCATTTTTTCGACCATCACGAATATGGCTGAAAAATTTTCCACATGTTTCTCGAAGTTTGAGACTCGCCCTGATCGTTTATTTCTGCTACGAAAAATTTTGCTTTCTATTCATGAGAGTCTGTAGTTACGCCGTCTTAGCTAGAGGGCATAAAAGAACTATATTTTTCCAAAAGTTTTTTTTAAAATGTATTCAATAAAATGGTGTTTGTGGCAAGGTAATGAAGTTATCTAAGTGTAAAATCAATGACTTACTTATGTAAATAAATTTTTTGAGGACTTTTTGCACGAGCAATATTGAATAAGGTTGCCAAATACAGAATTTTTTTCTGGGAACATGGCAAACTCAAAGGACACAAATAAAATAAATATGTGCTGGTGGCCTATTTATCATGCTACAAATTAAAACTAATTTAGGCACCGAAGTTATGACAGATAGTGTGAAGAAAAATTGTGAATTTCACTTTTTTTTAAGGAAAAGCTCTGTATTTACCATTAAAAAAACTCGCCTTGGTGGCCAGACTAAATATATGTACAATACCTCATTTGAAAGCGCTATGTATTAGCTAAAAATCAATGAAGTTACTAGAGGGTATTATTTTTTGAACTTCAGAAATAGTTCTTTTGAAATTATGTATCTCTGCCAGTTTTTCACCTACATAACTCGAGCGGCATGATGCGCACTTGACAGCACTGAAACAGCACGATCTCTTTGCTCATCTTTTCTGAAGTGGGGTTATGTCGTCGTTTATGTGGTCATTGAAACTTCTGAACTGAATCATCCACGTATTGTTTGAGGTCCTGAAATTCCGCAAACACCTGCTGCATTTGGGTTTATAGTTGTTCTTCCATTTGTTGAAATTGTTGCATTTGTCTTCGCTGCGATGCAAACATAAGTTTGAGATGCATTAGTGTCCCGTGCGCTGTCGCTTCTTGTGGTGCAGCTTGTGTTTGTGTTGATGGCCACTGAGGCACTGATTGCATGGGCAGTGCCGCAAGTTGTGGTGGTGCTGGTTGCTTTTGCGGCGACAAAGTGAGTGTTGTGGTTTTTTGAGTCTTTAGCTGAGCCATGAGCATAGGTACTTGCCTCTTGAGTGCTTCCACCTCTTGCATTCTGCTATCTAAGGTGGCCTTAAGTTTTCTGGCCTTCTAGATAGCTCGCTGGTGTACCTCACTCCGCGTGACGAGTTTGGTCATGGAAGACGTACCCCCCTCCCGGCTTACCTCTACTGGAGCATTCTGGGAGGCATTCTTTGGTCCTCGCCGGTTTTTGGACCTTTCCGCGAGCGTTTTCCTCGCTGGTGTCTGGGATCAGGCTTCTCTTTTCTAGGTGCTTGTGGAAGTTGTGGTGCTGGCGCGGTGCGCATATTTGGAATTGAATTTTTCTGTGCTGACGCTTTTGCTTCTCACGCTCCGACCCACCCTGTATTCCTCTTCCTCGCCTTCGAACGGAAACCATCTAAACTGCATGGTGGCCTGTGAGCTCGAGGTCCGCGATGGTCGTGGTTGTCGTGGTTGCTTTAGGTGCTTAGTGCAGCTCTTCTCCTTGGTGAGAAGAGTGTCCCCGCACAAGGCACAGTTCGGTTCACAGGGGTGACCCTTGTTTGGGTTCTCGAGGCCACACACTTTGCAAATTTGTCACGCAGGATTAGGGCAAACGTCTGCACGGTGCCCCTTGCCGCGGCAGATTTTGCAGGCTTGCATAGTAGCGTGAAAGGGTAGGCGCAATAGTTCACCTCCATAGTAGTATACGATTTTCGGTAGTACGGGCCCACTGAAAATGAGGTTGGCACTTTGAGTATCTGCAATCACGCGGGCCTCCAGCAGCTTGACTCCTTGCGTGCGAATCCGCATGTTGCTAAGCAGGGTCTCTGTCGCAGTGTGTTGCGGTATGCCGTGCACCAGTCCTTCCAGGGCGTCTTCTCCACTGGCGGCATATGCTTTGACGGCATGGGTGGTGCCATTAATAGTCAGGTGACGAACACTCCGTGCTTTCATGACTACTTCTTGGTACGGAGTAGAGAAGATGGCAATGTTTGAGCCTGGATTGATTCACAGGAGAAAGTGTTGTCCACAAAATTGATGGTTGCAGGATTCAATAATGCCTGTTGCCAGTGCTGGTGTGATGATGTTGCGTAGCGGTAAACCTGGATATGGTCGTATAATGACCTTAATATCATCCTTTAGCAGATTTGGGAGTTTGGGTGATTTCTTTCTTTTTAGAGAGGGTGGTCTCTTGGTGTCAGTGTTTGTTTCCACATCGTGTTTAGCTGCCGCGTTGCCACGCTTTTGTTCGGACGCTTGTTTCTTTCATTGGCGATGTGCTAACACAGTTTCCCAGTCTGCATCGTTATCGACGTCATTGGTGGAAGGTAGAGCAGATGCACTCATCTCTATTTGGCTGGTTGAATACTCCGTCGACGTGCCAGGCCCAGTGAGGTCCATTCTATCGTTGTCATTCGATGCTTATCAGTGTTGAGTCTCGTTGCTTGCGAAAACTACAGTTGTCTTTGAAGCCATGGTTAGAACAGCTCTGAGGCAGACCTGGCGATGCTGGCATAGTGAATGCTGAAACGCCTGAGCCATTCGGCCTGGTGAGTGCACCACGTGGCTCGACCAGTTTACATACGCTGCTTGTCGTTGAGACATTCTAGATCTGAGTGGGCGGTATCTCCGGCTTCGTTTGTCCTCACGAATCTAACAGTGTCGCGTTTCAGTGGTTTGAGACAAGATTTCACATCTAAATCGCTCAAAAATACGGAGCGCCACATGAGCTAGACTGCACTGCTCGGCGCCCCCTAGCGGCCTTCCATCAAGTGGACTATCCAGTTCGGCGGATCGCGTTCAGTTACGCGAAAAAATAGCGAGTCGTGACATTATGGAGCTCTTGACCTCATCCACACAATGAAAACGCCAGTGAATTCCCAGCGTAAAGAAAAGGGAAATGAATGAAATCACAGTGACAGGACAGTTGAACAAACTTGACAAGTCTAAACTTGAGTATGAACATGATCAGATGTTATAATGATGCAGAATGCATACCGACCTTCCAGGTGCGTCAGGTGGATGGCCGTGTTAAACCTAATTCAAGGGCTAACTTGGTTGAAGTTTATGCACGGCCTCCGAGATGTGTGTCCAAAAGCGAATCTCTGGGGCAGCGTTAATTGCAGTGAAATGCATTACGTCTTTATAATTTGTGGGGAGACTTGCGAAAGCTTCGTGACGTCAAAATTGCAACTTAGAAGTGTGGCAGTTTGGGCTAGTTGGTATGACATGACGATAGTTATAGCGCAAGAACAGAACTCCGAGACCTGTCACACCTAGGTGTGCAGGGCAGAATGTTGAAAATAATCGAAAGCTACCTGTCTAATCGGACATTCCGTGTTCGAATGGGCACTGTGTTGTCCTGTACATTTGTTCAAGGAACAGGAGTGCTGCAAGGAAGGGTATCGAGTTGTACACTTTTTATAGTCAAAATGAACTCTTTGCGCCTTGTTATTCCACGAAATATGTTTTACTGTACATATGTTGACGACGTGCAGGTCTGTTTTAGGTCCTGTAACCTCTCAGTGTGTGAACGTCAGCTTCAATTAGGTTTGAACAAGGTCTCTCAATGGGCAGATGAGAATGGTTTTAAACTGAATGCGCAAAAGAGTACCTGCATCTTATTCTGCTGAAAGAGGGGCGTTCATCCTGATCCCGAGATTGACCTGCATGGCGAACGTCTGTTTGTGAAGACCGTGCATAAGTTTCTGGGTCTAATATTAGACACAAAACTAACCTTCATCCCATGCATCAAGTATTTAAAAGACGGGTGCTTGAAAACCATGAATATTTTGAAAGTTTTGTCGCAAACTACGTAAGGCAGTGACATGAAATGTCTGATGAATTTATATAGAAGCCTCGTACGCACGCGTCTAGATTACGGTGCTATAATCTATCAGTCTGCGACACCATCAGCCTTAAAGATTCTCGACCCTGTCCATCATCTAGGCCTTCGCTACTTCACGGGTGCTTTTTAAACTAGCCTCATAGAGAGTCTGTACGTAGAATCAAATGAATGGTCCCTTCATCTGCAAAGATGTTACATGTCTTTTACATGCTATCTCAGGGTTAGCACAGACGAGGAACATGCAACTCACTCCACAATTAATGATCTGTCCAATTCTACCTTGTTCGATAACCGTCCTTCTCCAAGACAGCCTACTCACTCCGTGTCAGGAGGCCTGCTGAGGAAACAGCTGTGCCCCTTGGAGAACATCGTTTGATGGCACCAGCAGTATATCTGCCACCGTGGAAATGGTAATTTATAGACTGCGATCTATCCGTCATGGAAGTCGCTTAACAAGCGCCTACTGCACGTATCCGCGCGCACTTTCTCGAACTCCACAAGTACACTTGCCCAGAATTTTTCACAGATGCTTTAAAATCTCACACTGGTGTGTCTTATGCAGCTGTTAGCCCATCCTTTTCTAACTCCGGTATTCTGCACTCCGAAACAAGCATTTCCACTGCAGAGGCTCACGCGGTATCTGTGGCCATCAAGCATATTAAGGAACTGCAACTACAATGCACGGTAATATACACAGATTTGCTAAGCATAGTAACGGCTTTGAAAACTCTGCGAAAACATAAAAATCCTGTCTTTGTGTCACTGTACTCTCTGTTATGCAAGATCTATGCTCTCAATTGGCATGTTGTAGTGTGCTGAGTGCCAGGGCACCGCGAACTGTGAGCAGTTCTCCACACCCTCGTCTAGTGCAGTAATTTAGATGGTCTCAGAAAAAGCACTTTTATTGCCATACCGACCACAGATACCTTTTCACCCATCAATGTTCATCGGTAGAGAACCCCTTTTCACACATAAATCATTGCTGGCATTTTTAATAGACGCACGTACCTCTAACGTCACATATCCAGGCGCTCCATAGCACGACCTCTGAAGAAAGCTCGCTGCCGCGGTTGCTACATCTCCATCACTGTCTGACTATCACTTTTTGCCATTCACTCTCACTGCACATATTTCACATCAATGTCATGGTTTCAATGCTTCTATGTTTTTACCCGTGTCAGCGCGAGTAATTTTAAGGCCCTTTTACAGCCACCTGTCACAATCATTGTTTGCATCACTTGTCCATTGACCTGGTGCTCTTTGGCGATCAAATGGCCCTTGCACCATAAAACACCACATATCATCATCAGGAATTCCATGTTCAGGAAAAGCATATGTAGGCAATGCATTCCATTCGCTAATGGTTTGCGGAAAGAAGGAGTGTTTGAAAACGTTAGTACTGTGCAAAGTATGATGTCAGATCAAGATTGTAACTATGTCTAGTTTGCCTGGAAGAAGACAGAGAAAGGTATTCACGAGGATCGATATTAAACTGCCGATTACGAAGCAGGAAAAAGAAACTTGAGTCTGGTGATACTACGCTGTTTCACAAGTGAAATGTTGTTAGTAGCCAGCCATAAGTGTTGAAGGTGAATCAAGATTGCGATAGGCATTATAGATGAATCTTACTGCCCTCCTCTGGTTCATTTCAAGTTTGTGAATGTCTTTTTTTTTTTCAAATATAGGTCCCAGGCCACGCATGTGAACTCTAAACGGGGTCGAATAAATGCACTGTATGTAAGACGTTTGATTTGAGATGGCGCGTTTTTTCGTTTGTGTCTTCTAAACCCTTGCTTTCTGGGCTGATTTCATTTTCATGTTTCAGCTGCTCAACTATATCATGCCTATTAGACATACTGAGCCAGAAGTAGGTGAATGTTTATTAAAATAACTCAACTTGTGACCAAAAAAACATGCTTAGATTCTTACAAGTCTTCCGTCAGTTTCTTTTGTACATGTGCTATTTCCTCTGAGTCTTGATTTGTTTAACATGCATAGGCTTCACGGCAGTATAAGAGTTTTTCTTTTAATTTTGTAGTTTTCTGAGGGTTTGTATTTGGGGATGTGGGGTTATATGCAGGAGTGGGATGTACACAAGAGACTACTGTATCAATTTAAATAACCTTAAAATCTTCATATGCAACTATGTATACTCGTCAGGTGCCGGAAGCATCTTTCCAGTCTGCCTTCGCTTGATTCTAATGTTGGTATTGTTTTTTCAATATCATAGTTGGCGTGCTTCCTGATATGCTTTATGCAGCAATGACATAAGGCTTCTTTTGCCACATTCAACTCAAGTAATTATCGCCAGCTTCATGAAGAACACCACGTTCTTCTGTTTTGGGGCATACATTGCATCGGCAAAACGAGTGGAGAAGTGAGCGATGATTGCACGATGGGTCGAGAGTGTAATGACAAGGAGTCATGGGAAAAGCCCATGATTGCAAGGGGTGGTTTCTACTCGCTCTGTGTGGATTCAATCTGATTTGGAAGCTCCTAAACTTCCTTGCTGTGAGCAAAAGTGTAACATTTATGAGGGAAAGCCAACTTTGGCATTTCGTGCTGCCTGATGTTCTATATATAAAATTTTCGGCCTATTTTTGTTCACTGTAGCCATAAATTTTTCTATGCATCGACATTAAAACATTACCATATTCGAAAGCAGTTAGATATAAAGGATAATTCGATTTATCTCAGTTCGATGTAGTCATGTTTGACTGTATACCTTTACTAAATATTCCATACGACACAGTGAGTGTATTGAATAGAAAGGAAGTAAGCTTGAAGGGTAAAACTGGGGTACATCTAGAAAGGTAGCTCCGTCAAAACTTTTTGGAGAGAAATCTGATCTGCGTATCTGTGTGGGTGGCTTGTGTGCATCTAGACATGCACACCATTTAGTAGTTGTCTTACTGTGTCATTTGCACTATTTTGCTGAAGTTCTACATATTTGCACTTAGCTACGTGCCTATTCATCTGCAGTGTGGGCCAACTGTACCAATGTTCACTATTTTCACTCGCTTGCATGGCAATGCAGCCTTTTTAGCTAAAATATTCTTTATATTTTATGAAGTGCCGTAGCAACAGGTCGAGATTGCTACAGAATCCCTCCCTCTTTTTTTTTTATCCATACACTTTTTCTCCTTAAAGCATCCTTAAAGCATACAGGGGGTCTTAATATGAAATGTTCGTTGAGAAACACTGAAATGTTTTTTGAAGAAACCAGTTTCAGTACCCTTTTCCTGGAGACATCACCTTGTGCTGCTGGCAATAAATATCTAAGTCAGTCTATCTTATACCGGTGTCACACAGGCATATTAGATTGCGATCAGGACCGATCCAGATAAGATTTCTTGATTGCGATGAACAAGCTCGTTGCTGCTACATGGTTCAGCTTGATCAGTACAGAGTTTAGCACAGGCATCAGCCAAAGTGCAATTACAGAATCAAATCATGATGCTCAGATTGTAATTGTCTTGGTCACAATGCATCTGATCGTGATTAAAAGTGACTAAGCAGCTCCTGATCTGGATTGAGCATTTTCCTGATTGGCCTCTTGATCAAGAGTGCCCTTGTGGCAGCAGTATTAAATATGCTTTACAGCTACGGAACTGGGGTACTGGGGTTAAACTCTCCGACAGTGACTACATACTGAAAAAATACATGGTCTGGACCACATTCATTATTTCAGTGTATACAGGTTCTACTGCACAAGGTGTATATATTGCATGAGTATTTGGGTGCCCAATAATGTGTCATAGTAATTGGATACGATGGTGCAACAGCCATACAAAGTTGGGATTATAGAAAATTCAAATGGAAGGGGCTCATTTGTAGTGAAAATTTTTTTTAATGGTTTGGCTGCTTGTTTTCTGGTTAGGCTGACTTTCCTGTATGGATGGACATCTTTAAATTTGTTGCTTGAATGAACTATATATTTCATAATCGCTTTTGTCGCAGATACTTTACCACAATACAGTGATACTCGAGATAACTTTAGCAAGTGCGACAATATGAGTGTAGCTTTTTAGTGCAGAGTTTTGTTCTTGTGTGAACAAGAAACGCTGCTCTGATGTGTACAGAAAGACAATGTGAACAGTTGGAGCAACTGTCATTGAGGTTCTTCTTCACTAGGGAAAGTGCCATATCGTGGCTGTGGCAAGGATAAGTGACAAGCGTATTTACAGGGCTTTAAAGATTAGGCTTGTGTAAATAGTGAATTTTAGGTTCGAAGTGAATTCGAAGCGAATGGTGATTTTGATAGAATAATACTGAATCGAATTCGAATGGTATGTATGACATATAATAAAAAAAATGAATATTTATAATGACCTAACTAACCTGCACAATATTTCTTTTGAATTGAAATAAGGGCTCTATGCAAATGCTATTTTTCTTTTCGTTCAAAGGAAGCCTAAACAACTTTCAGTAGTAGTTTCGGTAGGATGAAAGTGATAACCTGTAAGATACTTAACGTTTTAAAATTCATTATATTTGGAGCATATAAGCCATCATAACAAGTTTAACAAAATTGAGGAATTGATTTGAGGGTAGCATGTTCCTTTGAAAGGGCCCTGCAACACTTTTTCAAGTAGCCATGGAGACAGTAAACATGCTTATTGCCTCACTAATTTACCGCCGCAAAGTTTCTAAACTTGGTCTGCTACGAGCGGAGTCCCCAAAAATTTGTCGCACCTTCTCATCCCGACGAAATAGCTAGAAGTTAAGCACAGAGGAATGTCACGGCGAAAGAAAATACACTACATGGACCTCATGAACTTGAGCACCTCTTTTTTTTTTTTTCTTCGAATACGTGGCTTTTCAGTGTGATCGCGCACGTACTCGTGGACTAGCAGCGGCCTCCCGCGGCGGCCTTGGTAACGACGAGCGCGTAATGCTCAAATCAGCCAATGGCTGTGACAAGTGATTTTTGAGCTTGTAGCATCGTTTGCCGAGGGAAGAAAGCAATTTTTAGCTTTGAAAATTTATTGTGAATTACAGGCTGCAGGCTGCGCTATAATTTTTGCCTCGCGTATTCTCGGTAGCCTCGACTACCAATCGGCAGCGTTTTTTGCAGAGCCACTTTAAATGTAAAGGGGAGCTTCGCGGCAAAGCGAGTTACTCTTAGATAGGTGCTTTCGTGGCTTAGCATGCCTATGTTGTAGTGAAGTTACCTTTACAGGTGGTGACATTCGGATTATTATACATTTATTCGTTCATTGCGAATACTTCAAAAATATTCGATAATTTAAATTCGAATTCAAGCAAATTTGAATACTCAACTATTTGTTCGAATATTCGAGTATTCGCATTAGCCTATTAAAGAGATGTCAAAGGTAAAATAATTTCTATGCTTGAAAATGTCTAAAATGTCTATACGTATAGCAGTGCTTCAGCAATCAAGAACCTAAAATAAATGTAAGACAGGATTTACGTGACATGTGGGATATTTTGGAACACGAGTCCAGTTATGTAGTTGGGCCTCAGTACAATTAATCATAAGTACTTGAACTACCCATGACAGAAAAAAAAGCTTTAGTGCATTACAAGAGGGTATAACATGCAACTAGTGCATTTCAGCCTGATTCATGCAAAAAACTTACACTTGAGACAGGGGCATAGGCAGAAGTTTTTTCGGGTTGGAGGGGGGCACCCTCCTATTCTGAACTGAGGACCAGGTAGGGAGACGTGATTGAGTGTGAGAGTTGCCAGATGCTGCAGAGCTAACAAACGAATTATCACCACAAAAGGAAGCCCAAAACAAGTGGCAATTAATGGATGTTTCTGTTCTTGGAAATATTTTAATTATAGTAAAAAAAAGACACTGAGATACGAAGGAGAGCTGGAAAGATCAGTTTAATATTGTTTTGTGAAATCGAAAATATATGCAACTATGAAAGAAGCACAAATTTTATTTTTAACATTGCTTTCAGGATAGTCTTTATTTTGTTAAATGTCCCTTTTTCAGTGAATGACATGTCACTTCACTGCCTTGAGAATGATGCAAGTTTAGTGTTCACTGGGCTGTGTTCTGCTGAAGCCCCTTGCTCCATTGCGATGCAGGGCCATCTGTCAGGCTCTAAAGCACGAGCATGGCTACGTCGGATGGCTGTTCTGAGAAGCAGGTGGTTTAAATTTTGCTAGTAGCATGTAGACCACTGGAATATGATTTTATTTCAAACTAAGAATTTCTTTGGCATGAAACAGGCACTACATAGTTTCTGGAGTGATATTTTAACAATCCATGTTATCTTATTATTGACCTTTAGTGTCGCTTTAATGGATGATCAACAAGGCGGTATAAGGGGTGCTTCACCAAGAGTTTCCCACAATTGCCGTTTTTATCGCTTTACTGACCCCTGCATACTTCAAGTTCTGCATTGTTTTATAATAAGCTAGCTCCACTGTAATATGCATATTTTCCATGTGAAGAAAAGCTGGATTAGTGGCTGTTCCTATTTAAACTGATTTGCAATGCCAACAGTCAAAAAGAAGCCTTTTCTGTTCACTCAGTGATTGGAGTCTGGACCACTTACTGGTGTACTGGTCTATCTGAGTCTAAAGATCATTTTCTGCTCCTGAACGGTGCGTAAACACAATTATTCTGGCTGCAAGCCTTTTCCTAAACAATTGTACATCTCCTTCAAAACTTGCTCCGTATCCTGAATTGTCTGCTCACATCTTGCAAAAACCCTTTCCTTTGTAAAAAGTTTTGGCATTTACGCACCTAGCACCCATGGTTCTCCAACCCAACTGAAATGCAGGTGGTCAACGCCTAGTGAAACACTTCTCATTTTTCTCATGAAAACCACGAGAACCTTCCTCATACACGACGACCTGCATCTAAGTATGGCATTGCCTCGTTACAGGCGCACTTGCTGGGAAATTTTAGTGCCTTGAAATCGCGAATAAATAAATTCAGTTGTGTGTTTTAAAGGTAAGAATATGAGATAGTTTCAGCATGCCAATGTCATTTTTATATAAATTTTCTGTTTTGAACCATAAGTGGGGTGGCATATCTGACTCTGGGAAGTGTTAGCACTGCAGAAAATACTGCCTATGAAGTCAGTGGTTTTTCATTGCTTTTTCCCTTATTACTTTATTTCACCCCGCTAGATCAGCTTGGCCAGTTCTGTCAAGGTCGAATTACAAGAAGTTAAAACTGTATAAAGATAAGTGTGCATAAAAGCAAGTAAACATTGTAGCCTGCTTGGCTTCCCAGAAACTGAAAATACCACTGTAATGAATTTTTATGGGTCCTCAGCATTTGTAGCTAATAGAATTTTATGGAGTTGCAAATGGCATGATGCAGCTTATTATCCTGAAGCTTGTAGGCTCACCAAGCATGGCCTATGCAAATTCTGCAATTACTAAAGAGACAGTGGGATTGGGCGTGTTGGTATAACATTATAAAGGGTGCTTACCAGCGCAAACGACAGGGCCGAGGGGACAGGAGAAGAGACGAGACAGAGCGCTGAACTGCCAACAATTTATTTCTTGTGAAGGTATTCGCTTTTATACAGTTACCAGTTGCACTAGTCATGCGCGAAACACAATGTCAATGCATAAGTACATCACATTGACAAGCAAAGGAACAACTTTTTCTTATCGGTGAGCGCGATAGAAAGGGTGCTAACACAAGCATCTTTCAATGAGGAAATATTTTCTGCCTCTATGATCTCGCGTGTGGTACGATCCCTGCATCTAGCAACAATAGAATACTCTGAAAATATTGGCCGGCAGCCACACGTGCTGCAGTGAACAGACAGCCATCCTTGTTTACAGTGATCCACATTTTACATATGTTCCCTCAGCCTCTCATTTATACAACGACCTCTTTGACCGACGTAATACCTTCCACTGCCGGCCAATATTTTCAGAGTGTTCTATTGTTGCTAGATACAGGGATCGTACCACACGCGAGATCATAGAGGCAGAAAAGATTTGCTCATTGAAAGATGCTTGTGTTAGCACCCCTTCTATCGCGCTCACCGATAAGGAAAAGTTGTTCCTTTGCTTGTCAATGTGATGTACTTATGCATTGTCATTGGGTTTCGCGCATGACTAGTGCGACTGGTAACTGTATAAAAGCGAATACCTTCACAAGAAATTAATTGTTGGCAGTTCAGCGCTCTGTCTCGTCTCTTCTCCTGTCCCCTCCTGCCCTGTCGTTTGCGCTGGTAAGCACCCTTTATAATGCAATTACTTACCTGGGCCAACCCCAGTTTATGGTCTGGGCAGGGCACATCTAAGGCCCCGTCGTGGTGGTCTAGGGGCTAAAGGACTTGGATTCGACTCAGCAGGTCCCGGGATCGAATCCTGGCTGCAGCTGCATTTTCGATGGAGGTGAAAATGCTGTTAGCCCATGTGCTCAGATTTAGGTGCACGTTAAAGAACCCTCCATCACGGCATTTCTCATAATCTAATGATGGTTTTGGGATGTTAAACTCCATATATCAATCAATCATTCGGGCACATCTAAACTGTGTGTTACTGACTGCAAGTAGATCTGGAGACAAAATTTTGAGATTTGCGTACCTCTATGGAGGAATTTTCATGGTCAGAGTGACAGCACTAGATGTAATTTTCAGCCTACGTCAAAAGGTAACTGACGCCCTGTGTCGCTCAGAACTAAAAAAAAATACAAGAAAATTTAGAAACTCGGAGAAATGGGGACATGTGGAATTAGTACTTAAACAGTCTGGTAGGTTTTAGGGGCTTCAGGAAAACTGACTGGAGTTGCTTTTGAGTTTCTTTGACTTGGCATAACTTTCCAGTTGTACAAAACAATGTGTCATCGCATCTGTGAATGAGCCTTTTCATAATGTTCATTGTCTCTTCTTGCTTCTTTTTTAGATAAAAGAGTTCGGGAAGGAAGTGAAGGCTTTGAAAGAAAAATCGCTGAGCACGGACATTAAGCCAGCCGGCAGTGATGCCAACCTAATGAAAATCAAGAAACTAGGCACTGCGTTGGATAGCAATGCTGAATGCTTGAAGAAGGACATAAAGGTTTGATTTTCTATCTTGCCTATTTTTATGTGGAAAAAGCTTGGGCTCAAGCAGTCAAGGAGCCACTGTGACGTAGTCATTGTTAAAAACAGACACATTCTGAATGATGTTGCTTAGACAAAACAACGTGTAAATGCTTGCAAATCACTGAGCTGATATTGTAGTTGAATGGACTGCCCCGTCTGGAGTTCTCTTGTGAGTGTGTAAGTGAATTCATTTTGTTGTTTTTAATTAGTTGAACGGCACACAATTTTTTATGCTATTATCCTTAACAGAAAGCGTAAACTGCGATATAATTGGTTGCTCTGGTATGCATGACTGTTAAAATCTAGCACCCAAGAAAGGCATAAGGAGCTTTTTTTTTTCTTTCTCTCTCTCCAAAAAAGCCAAATGCACTTTATACTGAATTAAAAAAAAATGCAGCTCTTTGCTTCTGACAGTATCGTAGAGGTGAGTGATTTGGTTGAATTGAGATCAGTAGTTGGGGCAAACGTTTTGTCTCCCATAGCTCTCTGCTGGTGTGTGGTTGCGCTCTACACCACCAGGTGCCGCAAGAATCGCCACTGATGGCAGTTTTCATTGGAAATTTTTGGTTAGCAGACTACTTTAAAAAATTTGCAGACAATAGAAAACTCTCTGTTACTTATTACTGGTAAGGAATAATACGAGAATCGTGATGGTACTTTTCTGGTGTGAAGTAGTGGCCGCCGGAGTGGTGATCCTTACATCAGTTTGATTTTGACAGTGCCATGCTAAATTTCCTGACGTCTTGACATACTGCAAACCACTCCTCTTGCCAGTTGCCTTGCACAGGCACACAATATTGCAGCTTAGCACGTCACCACTCGCTAAGTTTGCAGCCCATATCTTAAAAGGGGAGATCCTCAGTGCTTGAGAACAGAAAAAACTGGTTACACAGCTTGTGTCGACTGGAGGTCCGTTCGATTCACCTGCACCACATGAACCAGCTCACAAGGTGCTACACCTTGCCATTCGTTTCAGTGGTGCAGCATTGACAACCTCTGGACCCTGCCATTCATTTCGAAAGGTGCAGAAGAGGTGCAGCTCTGTTTTGCAATTTTCCTGCACCTCATACGCTGACAGTGTCAGCTTGGTGTAGCTACGCGTGCAGCTCAGCAGACGACAAGCGCTTAGGTGTAGGCGCTGTACCCGCTTCTACTAATGTGGTGTGTTTCGCCACGACATTTGCTCCTCATAAACTGTCCGGATGTGCGATTTGCCATCGTTCAGTGTTTGTTGAAGAGTGTAAATTAAGTGAACCGAAGTAAGGCCTGCACCTTGTCGGCACATCGTCATTCGTTTCGGGTGTCATGCTATGCCTGAACCACTGAACTCGTGCTGCATAATTTCTGAACTTCACGTGCATAGCCATGAGCCAGTTCCGACTGGTGCAGGTAAATCGAATGGACCTATTGAGTACATTGTTGCTCAGGGAGATGATGCTCGCTGTCTACCTGAAGCTCCCTAGTGTAGTAGTTAATTTTGATTATGTATTCTCTTTCTGTTACTGTTTTCAAAAATGTCACAACTGATAAAATGTTCTAAATGTTACAAACAACATTTGTCACTATAAGGTTGAAAAGATTACGTGTAACATCATTGGCCAGTCAGTTAGATCGGTCACCTCTTTGATCTCGCTGACCCATGCTATGAGCAGTGATCTCACTCCTGCGCCAACTGCGCCAAAGTGTGCCAAATCAGATTTACTGCATCATTATAATAATATCACTGAAAATTGAGCCAAACTGTCCCAAAGTCTGATTTCGGAGCTTCTATTACCGGCAATAGCCACACTGGTGCATCAGAACATGTGCAGCTTTTTCTCAGGACCACCGAAGTTACGACTACGTATCTAGAATTATTCTGCTGAATAAACAGCAGTTGCAAGTGCGTCCCAGGTAATTGATGATGCTCTGCTTGGTGCCGACAAAACTTTTGTTGTGTAGTCGGCTCAAGGCAAAATGGGATCTTCGCAGATATGGGGTAGTGTGTAACCACGGTGTTAGCAAAATGCGTGTAGCTGTGGCGGCAATTCATTAGCGGATGTCGTCCATTCCAGGAACGCTGTGGATAGTTCATTTGAAGAGCCGCACTGCATGTAACTAGAGCCATTTTCACTAATAACCGCACACGTGCCGCTGAATGTCTGTCGCGTCTATTTCTGGACGTCGCTATCTAAGTTTTCGTGCTTCGCGTTCGCAGAAGAGCACTTGAATGGTGAGAAGGCGTCAAGACTTTTTCTCAAATTCACTTTATTGATAGATCTTCATCGAGAAGAGCTTTTTCGTAATTCCTTCCACCAGCATATCCACGTTCGTAATCGCTCTTGTGGTAAATGCCTCTTAAAGACCGTACCTTTTGAGGTCGTGAGTGCTAGGGTTAAAATTCAAAATTTTCGCATCATTTCTTAAAAAAGTGCCATCTCATTAATAAAAGCATGCCTCCTGACCGGAGCACCGCAATTTGGTTTTAATACGTGCAGCTTTCCGTAGCGGGCCCATCGCTGATGGCCCCTGTAGGATTGACCACTGTGAAGCGGCTAGGCCATGTTGCTATCCCGCCCCTTCGCTTTCCAGGGAATAGCTGATGGTTAAAGAATAAAAGTTACAATATCGCATTCATTGCTTCATGCTGCTTCGTTGAGGGGGGAAGGGGGGGAGAGGCTGTGTCACTCGAAGGCACAGCCGCTGGTGCTCGTTATCTCATGGAATCATGAGAGTGCTCGTAAACATTCTGTGCTATTAAAGTCTGCTTCGCATTTAGATAGCTGACGACACGAAAACCGCATCGGCACCTGTAGGGGCAAGCAGCATCTTATTGAGTTACGGGATATCGGGTCTAAAAGATGCAATTTGACGTCATCTGCAAGAACTAGCAGTGCGGTTGCCATTTCGAAAGACCGCGCACTCGTCGCACGTGCGAAAGACTTCCTGCATGCACTGTGTTCGACATCCGTACTGCTACTTAGATGACTAGAGACCCCCGGAATACCTCTTGCACGCTCATGCAGGTACAGCACTAACGGTGCGTCCGAATGGACCACCGAAATGGCGCGATGATGGTGCGGCACCCTTGCGATCAAGGCTCTGTACATACCTTTTACATGGCCTCACTATGAAGCGAAGCACTCTTTGAATAGTTTGTTTCGGCTGAGAGTACAACATGTAGAATGGTATACAAGCCATCTGTAATGCCTGCCGAAATAGCATGTGCACTATTAAAGTCAATATTCACAGTTGAGGGGGGGGGCACAAAGTTCCTGCATGTAGTTTGAAAAAGAAGGTTTTAACGTTAGGCGGTATTCACATGTTTTCAACTCGTTTTAGAATATCTTGGCCTAGTACTTCCGAAAGCGCCAGGCCAGGTCCTAGTTTCTAAGGCACTTTTTTTTCGTGTTAGATAAGTAATTCAAAGAAAATCTTGCCCTTAGGAATCGATATGACAACACAACTTTGCGAAAGAATGGCAACAAGGAGTATCATTGTCCCCTCTCGACCATACGAAGAAGTCAGTCATCTGATGAAAAAGCATTGTTTGAAACAAGCAACATAAAAACACATCTGTTTGGTCTCTTAGCAGCATGAAACGAGGTACTGCTTGGTTCAGAAACAGGTGACACATCAAGGAGAAAGACCTCTTTTCTTAACTCGCCGAAACAAATTTTTTCTTGATCTGCACTCCCATATAGAGCTCCAGATGAATGTAGCGAAACCCCCCTGTGAATTTTCTGAAAGCTTCTACGCGTGCAACTAAATGCTTGTAAAAGGTAAATAATTTTAGCAGCTAGAAAAACGTTACATATCGAGGATCGAGAGAAAATTCATAATTCCCAGCCACCCCATGTTTTAGCTGTTGCCCGCAGTTCCTCTGTTTTCTCAAACCAAAGCGGTTTGCTATCTTTACATCTGTCCAGTGGCACCCTGAGATAACGGCCAAGTGCCGTGAGCCATTGAATATTTCCAAAAGCAGCAAACGTAAGCTCCCAACTGCCGTGCCACAAACAGACGCTTTTTATTTTTATTCATCATACTGCCGCTTTTATCACAAAACTGCTCAGTTATTCTCAATAACGAATTGACACTGTCTGTAACAACAGCAAAGAAGACAACACACTTGAACCTGGATATAATGAAATTGATAAATTCTCTCAAAAATTCATTATAACGAGGATTTAGTGATATAGAGGTTTGGTATGAACATTTGGAAAATAAATGCACTTATCAAATGAAAGGGGGACTAAAAGCAGAGCTAACCCAAAACAGTTATTTAGCGGTAAAAACATTATTGTTGCGATAGCAATTGTATGGACACTCGGCGAATTTTCACTGTCGCCGCCATGTTTCTTAACAAGTCCAAATTAAGATGGCCCCGCGCATCGTAACTTTCTCGAGCGGGTAAAAGCACGAGAGCGCTGCTCAAGCTTGGATCAAATGGGTGGGCCCATCTCCATCGCCTGGAAGGTGCATAAGATAACAACACCGACATGTAAAAACTGCTGTCGAATGCTCAAACAGGAAAGAAATCACCCTTTTTGAACGAGCATGAAAAAATGAGGGAGGAGGTGGGAGGGGAGGTGTCGCTCGAGTAGCAAAGAGCACTTCTCCCTGGAGCGGCTCTATTTGCTCACACCAGCATTTTGTAGGAGTTCCATGATATCGGATTCAAAAGAGTTGGCTGCCAGCCTTACTTCGTATAACATTACAATGTTTTGCTATGGGGTTCATTGCATTTCATTCAACGTGCCGTGGTGTTGCCAGAACTTATCGGATAGTTGCCAAAGCTACGTGCCTGTGAACATGCGGCGATACGGAAGCGTGGGACGAGTCGCCCTCTCGCCCTGCGGAGATTCATCGTCGCCATGTTCTTGGACAGTTTCCATCAGTGCCTAATCTGACATTCCCTCGGTGGTGACGACACGATTGTCTGCATCTAAAAAATGCAAAGCTGAACGTCATCAGGGGCCACACCATGCACGTGCTGTGAAAACTTGCACACGTGCACGGCGTATAAACCAAAAACAGAACGACATGGACACAGACACGGATACTGCGGGAAACTATTTGGTAAAGAGGCCTCTATATGTGGCACGGCCCCACATGTGTGCTGCTAGATAAAAATAAATTAGGATGAATACTTTGAAATTAAACACGATAAAACTTCTAGACATCGTCATAGCATGTACATTCCCCCACCGTTTGCCCGAAATAATTGCATTAAATTTAGCTTTTTCTCTGAAACCATTGCTCAATGGGACTTGTTACCCGATGACATTGTAACCTCGCCTACCTTAGACATTCTTTTGAATAGAATTAATGACTACCTGAAAGCATGACTCCATTTATCAAACCCGATTTCTCTTGTGTGTGCTTTTTGCATCTATAAGGTTTTTTTTTTTGCTGAACAACTGTTTCCTCTCTTTTGTAACTGTAACTGTTCTCAAGTGTCTCATATATTTCTTGTATAGTATAGCTAGTGCTTTGATGTTATAAAGATATGTTCATATTGTCAAAAGTGTGATATACCCGATTATACCATATTCTTTCAAGTTTTTTTTTTTCTTACGTACATTGCCAATATGTTTACGTTGTATCTTCCACTCCTGTAATAGCCCTAAACAGGGCTGACAGTATTCATAAATGAAATAATTGAAATGAAACTAAAAATGTGGCACTGCCAGCACAGTTTTTTTTTCTTTGGTTTCGAGGGTGGGGGGGGCATCCGCGCATGCTCCCGCTGCAGCAAGAACGGTGCCAACACTGGCTCGTGGGGTGCAGGCACACCTGCCTGCCTCGCACTCACCCACGTGTAATA
The DNA here is from genome assembly GCA_013436015.1 of Rhipicephalus annulatus. Classification (NCBI taxonomy): domain Eukaryota; kingdom Metazoa; phylum Arthropoda; class Arachnida; order Ixodida; family Ixodidae; genus Rhipicephalus; species Rhipicephalus annulatus. Next base: position 257,529 of record WOVY01000458.1, read on the forward strand.
ATGAGCGTTCTTCCTCGCCTTGTGCGCCGGGCACGCCGACGCCGTTTTGTTGGCAGCGGGGCACCCGTGGAAGATGCATGCTCGTAACAAAATGCCAAAATTCGGGGCAAAATTCCTAGATTGTCCATGGGGAAAATTCGTTATGTCAAGGTTGTTTCCCACTGTTACTTTGTTACGTAGAGGTCGCAAATATATGTGCTTCTGTGGAGCAACGGCGGGGAATTGAAAAATTTCGTTACATCTAGGAATTCATTATATAGAGGTTCGTTATAAGCAGGTTTAACTGTATCATCAGCATGTGCTAAAACACGCACTTCACATGCCTGTAACTTAAACCCTTTAATTTCATTGCTGCTAATAACTTTCCTGCAGAGTAGTCCTAAACATACAGTAGACTCCCTTTAAGACGAACTTGAAGGGACCACAATTATTTGTTTCTATTACCAGAAGTGCCCCCAAAAACCAAATGCCAACATGCCAAGTAAGCCTAAATAAATATGTGGCTTGAAAAGCACCGAATTAAGTGTACTCATAATATGGAGAAAAATAACAAGTTGCATTTATTTGGCTCAGCCTAATAAAAACTGTGATTTAAAGTAGAGTATTTTAGACTACTCTAACTAGTACCGTATTTACTCGATTCTACCGCGCCCTCGATTGTAACGGGCACCCGGTTTCCAGGACAAAGAAAAGTAATACATTGATTGCAACGCGCACCCATTTTTCTTGTTTTTTCTCAATCACACCACTCGGGAAAACGACTCCTTTCGGGAGCGTCTTCCGTTTAAATATGAGGTACGAGGGAAGCTTGTGCCTATCTGACGTGCAACGGAGCATTGCCGTCACTCTAGTTTTACCGTGGCCCGATGTCAGCACGCGAACTTGCTTCGCCCCCTTCTTCTCGACGGTTGTTGTGCCAGGCATGTCGAAGTAAACAGGCGTCTGATGGGCATTCCCGATTTGCCCAAGCAGGTAGCCGTTGTTGTGCCGCAAGTTTACGACGAACCTCTGGAAACTGTGAAGCTTTTCATCAAACTACTCTGGAAACTTTTCGCATATGCACGTTCGCCTTTGGAGAGAAAAGCCTTTCCTCTTCATAAAGTTAGTTATCCAGCACCTGCTCGCTTTAAACTGGCTCCGCATTAGCCCTTTTTCTAAGGCTAACTGCATAGCCTGCACATGGAGCAGTTCTGTCGTCACAGGCCGCTGTGCCGCTCACTGCTCAATCACATACTCGCCGAGCAGCTCTTCAGTTTGTGAAAACCGATCCTGCTGTGGTCCACTGAAGCCTTTATCTTTGCTGTCGACAATCTTCTGCTTTTATTTTCCGCCAGTTCCGCACACACATTTCGGGAACTCCGAACGACTGCGATGCGGCCCGATTTCCGTCCGTTTCGGCACACGCGATGACTGTTCTTTTAAAAGTGGCATCGTGGTGCACTCGATGAGTTTTTGGAGTCGGTCCTTCCATGCGTTGATGCTAATGCACTACAAGATAACGAACTCCTCGGAACACGTACGAAGTGCCGCTCATAGGAAACATATAGGCAGAAATGGCCGACGCGCTATGCCGACGCACGTAAGGGACGGCCGTTTCGGAAATGCCGATGGCAATAGAATGACCGTATTCATTTTTTTTTTCGTACTCGATTCTAACGCGCATGCGATTTATGAACTCGCTTAACCGGAAAAAAGGTGTGCATTTGATTCGAGTAATTACGGTACTCGGTTTTACGGGTTCATACTAAGTATGCTCTTGAATAAATTGCTTCCACATTTTAACAATAAAACGGTAGAACAACCCTATTTTGACAGTTAGAAAAACATAAAAAGGAAGGGGTCAGCACAATTTTTCTTCAAATAATGGAAAATTTATTCTTCTGTGCTGCTCCAATTGCTCCTAACTGCCCCAAAAGAGAAATTCTACTTCAAAGTGCAATATTTGCTCGTAACTGCTTCAAACCTGCTCCAAAATGGTGTTGGCAAACTAAAAAGAAGAAAGTTGAACCATGGGACCATCTAGTGAGCATAAGCGAAACCAAAAGCAAGCTGTGGATAGTATTATTCTAGTATGCTACTCAGTGGCGTAAATCCACCTTCTGAGGGACTGTTTTTCTAGCTTTGCTATCACTTTAGGATAAGCCTCCATTGCATACCACTACCTTGACAAAACCAATATGCGCCAAGTTGCTCATGAAAGTCTGCAAGTTTTTCTTTGAGGTTTGGATATTTTTTTATTTTCAGCTTGCAGTAACTTTTCCTGACGACATGCAACGGAATATCTTCGTTTACACTACTCATGATCACAAGCCTCGGGCACACAAAAAAAGACCAACGCAGCTATACTTAGTGTGCAAAATGACCTTTCTTTCTCGTGCACTTTCATAATGAAAGTGGTGCATGACAAGTTGCTGCATTTTAAGGGGGCAGACTGCTCTTTGGGACGAAAAAGTGACAAAAAACTCATTTTTTAAAATTGACATATTTGGTTTCTGCAAGTATTTTTCTATCTCTCTGCAAATTTTCACGCACCAGGAAGTAGTAATTTTTTGTAATGTCATTTTAACTGTCCAGATTCTTGGTGCTGCTAACATTCAGAACCTGCAAGAAAATAGGGAATCGACTTAAAGGCTTCTTTATATTTCGCCAGCCCCTTTGTCTAAAGCTCTACTACCGCCCCGCCGTGGTGGTCTAGTGGCTAAGGTACTCGGCTGCTCACCCGCAGGGCGCGGGTTCGAATCCCGGCTGCGGCGGCTGCATTTCCGATGGAGGCGGAAATGTTGTAGGCCCGTGTGCTCAGATTTGGGTGCACGTTAAAGAACCCCAGGTGGTCTAAATTTCCGGAGCCCTCCACTACGGCGTCTCTCATAATCATATAGTGGTTTTGGGACGTTAAACCCCACATATCAATCAATCAATTAAAGCTCTACTACCAATTTATGAACGCCTTCATGAGGATTGCAAAACATGCGCACCATGATTGTTGCTTTTCGAAGAAACTGTGTGTTTTCAGTTTTTCCAATTTTCTCAAAAAAGTAAATTTGTGACTATTCAATTTTGAAGCCTCAATATCTCTGCAGCTAGGGCAGGTACAACAATAATTCTCTTTGCAGTGGAAACCTGTATGTGTGTAGAATGCAAGTATGGGAGCAGAATTTAAAGCACATGCCTTTTAATGATTTACTAATCAAAATTGTAACACAATTCCAACTGCTTTTGAAAATGTATAGTTCATTTTGCTGCAAAATAGCCAATAAAGGCCTAAAAACAAGAGCCTCTTCCATACTTTCACTTTATAGTCACTAGTCTATGTTGGCATATCCTAAATATCACTTTTAATTAAGCACTTTTTTTTCTATGGTGGCCTTAAACAATAGGGGGTGAACTTAAGTTATCTCAGGAACAACGTGAGTTACAGGAAATCTAATTAAGTATTTGAAATCAGCAGAAAAAACTGCATAACCCTGTGCAGTTTTATTAAGATCACTGAAGAAACAAACAAAAAATGTCTAAGACCAGTCTGCCCCCTTAAGTCGGAACAGGTACAACGTGCACAGGTCCTATGTAAAATGATGCAAACTGACCACAACGTGTGCTCAGGTGCCATTGAGTGACAGTGATAACAATGCACCTGCCTCCTGTGATGGGAATGCTAATGCTACTTATGTGGTTTCCGTTTCATATGAATATGATCTACAGACTGTCTTTGTTCCCGTTGTCACTTTCACTTGTTTTTTTCGCCCTCCCTTTCCTTGTATTTTCCCTTCTAGCCAAGCTCTTGTGTTCTTCTGTTCTCTACTGTACTCCCGTTGGGGAACTGAAGAACATGAGGAGAATACGAAAGGACAAATGCTTTTAGTTGCTTTCTTTGCTGAAGAAGCCGACCCCTTCTCCACCTACAGGCTAGGGATGGGGAAGCTTTATGTGCTGGCCTTTCTTTTTCACTAATCTCGCTTTCTCGAACCACGCCGCAGTTTCTTTTGATTTGCTTTGAGTCATTGTGCCAAAAAGTTTTTTTTTCCCCTTCTCTTGTTTACCTGAATTCCCCCACCAAGACTGTAATCTTGGTTGCGCAGAAAGATTCGTCGTTATCTTTTGCTGTGAGTGTTCATCTTTTACAGAACAGGCCTGTTATACAATTCATCTAAGCAGATTTTTTTTTTGCATTGAGTCTATGGGAAGCCAAACAAACACTCTTATGTTATTCAACTCAAGCAAGAATTTGTCTTTACAGAGTCAGCTTTAAAGGGAGTTCACTGCAAAGGAAAAAGTAAAGGGCTTAACGGACACCCCTGGCGCACAGAGGAAAGGGCTTGTACATGTTGTGAAAGTTCTTCATTCACAATTAAAGTTGTAGTTGAGCTTTTCTATGCCATTCTTATACTTTTACACATGACCGAACCGAGAGCAACGTGTCAGTGATGTAAGTGCTGCTCCAATTGCTCCTAACTGCTTTAAAAGAGAAATTCTGCTTCAAAGTGCAATATTTGCTCGTAACTGCTTCAAACCTGCTCCAAAATAGTGTTGGCAAACTAAAAAGAATGAAGTTGAACCCTGGAACCATCGAGTGAGCATAAGCGAAACCAAAAGCAAGCTGTGGATAGTATTATTTTAGTATGCTACTCAATGGCGTAAATCCAGAAAAATTGCAAAGGGTGACTCATATCAGGCCATGGTGGTCAATTCGTATTGTAATATGAGTTGTATCTTTATTTATATAAGAATTAAATCATGCTTTCAAACTGACTTTTAAAAACCGAGCATGGGGTCCAAGCTCAAGCAATTGCATTGTTCTATTCAGTCCATTTTTTTAGCGATTTCCATATTTCAGACAGCTGAGGGGCATTTAACACAGGTACGCAGTAAAAGCTAAAAAGCCTTTTAAAAAGTTGATTGTGCTATACTTAAGTGTTACCTCAATTATGTCGCATGCTAAAGTTAAATCTCAAAGGGGACACTTGCAAGGGCTGAACACAAGAAAAGTTCAAACTCCCTTGACCCCCCCTCCTTCCACTCCTGATTTACGTCTATGATGCAACTATACTGCGTGTATACTACCTGCATACTAGCATGTGCCATGTTTAATAATAAATATAAATGTTTATTAGATGCTAAAGTGATGTTCTAGACTTCAGGAGTTGTTAGGAACGTGCATCAGCTCCGAAAACACTAATAGCAACTCTAAGCTATTGCATTTTTTTCTGCTTTGAAGACACTTGAAGCTGCTCCAAAGCACCATTTTTCTGCTCCGAATCTGCTCCAAAAACAAAAGGTCACTTCCATCACTGAACATGTTCAATTAACCTAAACAGAATATTGTTTGTGGTGAGATCTTGCCACTATTGAATAGTGGCGAGATGGTGCAACGGGCTCGCGTTGGGTGCACTTTAAAGGTCGTCGCCTCCACAAAGCACCACCTCTATGGAGCGTGGTCTCTCCAGCACGCGTGCTTATCAGACCCGTATTTTTAGAGAGAACGAAGGTCACTTCACATGCTGCGCACCTGTGTTTGCGAAAGGAGCACGCTGCTGACACACGGTGCAGGAATAATTGTGACCGTTATTTGCGCTTGTCCTGTGTATACTTGTGCACTAGTTTCGTGCGTCTTTGTTTCTGTTTGAACAGCGTGCTTTAAGTGGTGTGCTGTGATAGATGTTAGTCTATGCTCGTTCTGTGTATGCTCCTTTCATGTATGTTTTCTGATTGAGGTATGCGCTGCAAGTTTTGAGCTACTTGCTGTTCTTAACATGAACCCTCACCTGCCTTCACCCCCCAGGAAGGCGAACCCTGTGCAAGTCTATGCTCAGCAGCAGGACGTCGTTGTCTTTGCATTGAGTGAAATAGGGAGTGCTCCTGATGATTGGCCCCATGATATTTGAAATAAATCGAAATATTTCTAGCTCTTGACAAAAGCCCCAAAATGATTATTCGTGTCTTTAAAAATTAATGTGGCTTGCTTCTTTCGTGTACTCTGTGATGTGAAGTTAGCTGCTCTGGAGTGCTCCTAGATTTAAAATACCTGCTCTACAGTTCTCCAAAATGGACAACTTTGCTGCTTTAAAGTGCTCTAAAATATAAATTTTGCTGCTCCAAAGTGCTCCAAAATGAAAATGTTTCTGCTCCAAAAATTGCTCCAAATCAGAAGACCTTGGTAGCATCACTGTATGAGTATGGTATGAGTATGGTGTGAGTATGGCGGCTGAAAACTATTAGCAAGTGTCGCTGTGGTTTGGAGCAGTTCACATATTTGAAAATTTTTAAAACTTTGTTGTTGTATTGCAGAACATCCAAAATTGCTTTATGAGCTGCTCACTGTTCTCATGCTTCAAACCCTAAACTGTACCACTGAACCATACTGGTTCAGTGGTACAGCTTATTGCGTAATGAATTGACTACCGCAAAAATTTTTAGAATCTGTCCTGTATGAGCGGAGTTTCAAAGATTTGCGACATGCTGCAATTGCATTCTCTCTTCTTGTCTCGATGAAAGCGCTTGAAGCAAAACCGGGAGAGATCTCATAGAGAAAGAATATACGTCACAAAAAAAAAAATGCGCGTCATGACCTTGAGCACTCTTTCTCTCTTTATTTTTCTTTGAATACGCGGCTTTTCAGTGTGATTGCTCATGTACGCATGGACATGCCGCGGTCACCCGCAGCGGCCATGGTAAGGACTGAGCGCCCCATGCTCAAGTCAGCTAATGGCTGTGGCTGTGACGGCAATGTACAATGGCTGTGTACAATGCTTGTGACGAGTGATTTTTGATATTGTGGGATCATTTGCCGAGAGAAGAGAGCAATTTTTATCTGACTTTGAGAATTTGTTGTGAATTCCAGGTTGCCTGCTGCGCTATAATTAGCTCGCTCGCGTGTTCTCAGTAGCCTCGATGGCAGCGTTTGCTGACCATGCTGAAAAAGTGTAGCAGGGCCCCTTTAAACTTAAAGTGGGGCTTCGCAGCAGAGCAAGGTTTTTCTGGATAGGTGCTTTCTTGGTTTAGCACCACTATACTGCAGTGAAAGCATCTTTACAGGTGGTTAGATGCGGTTTAGCATTCGTTCATGTCGAATACTTCGAAATATTCGATAATTTAAATTTCAATCGAAGTGAATTTGAATACTCTAATATACGTTCAAATATTTGCACAAGCCTAATCTTTTCGTTGTCTAATGATGAGACTTTCCTCTGATTTTACAGAAGACTTATTCAGATGTGCATGGTTTACGTAGCCTGATGTTTGAGACCTTTGCACTGCTGGAGGATGCTCGCACAAGGTACATGAGGAACAGGGACCCCCAGTTTGTAGCACTTCTTCGTGATCGAAGCTTGGACCCTATCTCGGCCAGACAATTGTCAGAGGCTCGGCGCCTGCAACGCTACGTTAAGGTGCAGCTGCAAGAAGTGCATACATGCCTTGATCTAGATTGGGAAGAGCAGGTTGCCCGCCACAAAAACATGTAAGTCTTTTTTGCTACACTATAAATTGTGGGAGACTACTTGTGCATGTTTTGACAGGTCTTAATGTACAGGTGCAGCCAATGTTGCAGACAACACAATGGGTAGCCACGCACACCGAAGCGCCACAATGGGCGTTGGGCGAATTATGGTGGCACAAGCGCAATCAGTGCCAGAGGTGCAGTTAGCTGTGTGTCATCTGCTATTGTTTCTCCCACTTCGCCACGAGCTGCAAAATTTACATTGTGTGCGCGGTTTCATCAGAGTGCATGCAACGAAGTGAAAGGAACCACAGTAGATGACATGCAGCTAACTACCCCTCTGACACTTATTGCACTTGCTCCATTAATACTTCGCGTGGCACCTGTTTTTTGGGTCCGAGCAGTGTGGTCGCATGCGCCGTGTCATCTGGAATAATGGCCGCGCCTGTACAAGATTATGGTGCACTGTTTAGAGGAAGAGCAGTTTAATTTATAGGTCATTCTATGCCAATTGTCTCGAAAGTGGTGCTCAACAAAAATTAATTTCTCTAAAATAATTCGAGGAAATCGCCTACACATAGACATTAGCACTATAGTATCTTTTCAAAATATTTTGAGTAGCAAAAATTTTTTGGGCATAAAAGCTTCATTGGAATTTCACAAAATGTTGGAAAACCAGGTATGAAAAAGAAAATGCCATAAATATATCATTCCAGGCATTTTTTCAACACTTGTTTTTTTGCATTTTTTTACCAGCGTGATCTTATTATAGGACGTTTCCTCATACAGTCGAATTCCACTACATATAAATTGACGGGGCACGTGAAAAAATTCGTTGTGAGTAGACCAATCTTGTAGGCCATAATATTAAGATCTGATGATTATGACTCGTCTGATGGTCCCAGCAAGTGCATGCATTGAACTCTCACAAACTCGGACGTATCTGGCCACCCACTCAGTGAACGTATTGTCTCGTGTATAACACAATCAAAATATACAAAGAAATATTGAGCTGAAGTCCGATTGCAAATTATACAAGCATTTTGGTGCGCAAGTCAGCTTCACGGCATGGCTTTGCTGCTATGCAAGGAAGGCGGTTTTGCATCAATACGGGGTTAGTTTTCTCTTCCTCCGGCGGTTTGCAGATGGGGGTGCCGGTTACATGCCGGGGCTGGTTATACAGAAGAAAATACAATATTTAGACGACTCTTAGGGCGTGCCGAGAGCTGTGAACAAGCGTGCCAAGGCTTCGCTAGAGGGCAACTAAAAACTGCAACTGAAAGTGCCGAAGCTTCACACTACCGTAGCCATAAGTGAATGACAGAAAAGCCGTAAGGCTTCTAGTCATTTTATCGATTTATTACCTTTAATTTATAGTTGTGTTAGCTGTGCACCTTCTGATGGTATTCACTATCGATGAACACGATCATAGCAACCACTGTTTCCTGTGCAGCGGTTACGGCAAACAGTAGTTTCGTTTTCAATTTGTGCGCACTGTGCCGGCTGTGCATGTGACTTAAGAACTGCATCATTGCCATCTTTGTATGTGCGTTACAGCATAAAATATTGGGTTGAGTCGGTGCATGTGACTGCACGCGTACTTTCATGATCACCCACGATCGTGTTCGACACGACCGCATTTCGCAGTGGTTGTGGCAAAATGGTGATACGCTGGGACTAGGTGTGGGCAGCTCGCGCGTGTGCCTTCATGATGTCATGATTGTCATTCGCAATTGCAGGGCTAGTCATGACGAGTGGTAGTTCTGTTGTGAGCACGACATAAAAAACATGGCGGGAGTTCTTGAATATCGCGATTCTGCCACGGCCTGCACGTGCATCAAGCCAACTGGTGGCATCACAGTGGATGGGCGAGCTGTCGCTGTGCATCTCAATGGCAATAAATTTAGCGGAATGTGCATGTGGTGGCACAAAACGTGTCTCTGATGAACAGACATGGTTTTTGCGATGAGGTCATGCGCTCGCGAGCCGCCGATAAATGGCCGAGTTTGTAACGGAATTTCGTGGTGATCCTTGGCAAGTTCGTTTTCTTTATGGGGTAGTACATGCGAAAACTTCGTTGAAGCGCAAATATACAGGAAATGTATTCGTTGTGACGACACATTTTTCACATTGTTTTCTAAAGGTAGCTGATGGGGAATCGAAAATTATTTATTGTGGAGGAAATTTTGTTGTAGCAGAATTTGTTATAACCAGATTAAACTGTGGTAGCTTTATATATTTTAATCCTTAGCACACATGTTAAGTAAATTGCAGTGTTCGGAGAATTTTTTTACAAAAAACAATTATCCATCAAGTGTGCAAATTTTTATAAAACTCTTTATAAAACCTATTAGTATCTCTTAACTTTTTTTCTCCTTTGTGCAGCTATGGGCTCTACTAAAAATTCTGAATGTGGGTAAACAACGCTGCCTTAGCCTATGTTGCGACATCTGTAGCACCCAAAGGGGGTCCAAGAAAAAATAAACAAAAAGCACATACAATTGTAAATAATAACTTTGTCCAGAGAAAGTTTTATAAAAGTACTTTTTGTGTTTGTAGAAAGAGCATTTTTAAGTTCAGTCTCATCATTGCATTGTTTTGCTATTGGAGCAATAGAAACCAACTGAATTGGCTGTGCAAAAAAAAAGTTGTGCATTCATAAATATTATTGGTTACTTTTGTTAGTACTTTGCATTGTTTATTAATATTGTTATGTGGAAAATAACAGTAGTCAGTCTACAGCCTCAACGCAGCTAGCTCACCGACGTCCACTTCTTCACTCTCAGTCGGAGGCACCTTTTTTGGGTATGTCCCACTATGCCCTGTTTCAGTCAGCCGAAATCACGTAACACGACCCCCGGCGGCAAAAGCGCCGACTCGGCGAGTTTACGGGGCCACAGCAGGAGCAGTGTGGTAAGGCTTGAGCCTTGATACGTGGACGATGTGTCCCTTGACAGCAGAGCAGAAGAGGTTGATGGATTATCAGGGACAATTTCATATGTAGTGTCGGTCCCTCGTCTAAGCACGCGGTATGGGCCCATGAAACGAAGGAGAAGTTTTTCTGAAAGGCCTGCATGTCGCGTAGGGGACCAACGAAGAACGAGGGAACCTGTTGGAAAGTGTTCGTCGCGATGCCGCTCGTCGTAACGATGCTTCTGCGAGTCTTGGGACGCCATTAATCTGCTGCGGGCAAGCTGACGAGCATGGTAAACTCGGGTAATAGCCTCGCGTGCATATTCAGAAGTAGACTGCGCAGCGGCTGGCAGGAAGCTATCCAAGGGCAATGTTGGTTCGGGTTCAAACAGAAGGTAAAATGGCGAGTACCCAGCAGTGTCATGCTGGGAGGAATTGTATGTGAACGTCACGTAGGGTAGTGCAAGGTCCCAATCACGATGGTCGGCCGAGACGTATTTCGATAGCATGTCTGTCAGGGTGCGTTTAAACGTTCTGTAAGCCCGTTTGTCTGGGGATGGTACGATGTCGTGAGCTTATGTTGGGTAGAGTAGGAACGCAGGATATCGTCAACTACTTTGGAAAGGAACGTATGACCTCGGTCTGTCAGCAGTTGACGAGGGGCTCCATGCACTAAAATGAGATCGCGTAGTAGAAAATCAGCGACGTCTGTAGCGCAGCTTGTTGGCATAGCTCCCGTAACTGCGTAACGGGTCGCGTAATCCGTAGCCACCGCGACCCACTTGTTTCCGGAGGCGGATGTTGGGAAGGGACCGAGAAGGTCCAAACCAGCACGGAAGAACGGCTCCGATGGGATGTCGATGGGCTGAAGATATCCGGAAGGGTGTCCCGACGGCTTTTTGCGACGCTGGCGAATTTCACAAGCGTTGACATAACGACGTACAGAGCGTGAAAGGCCAGGCCAGTAGAAGCGGCGGCGCACACAGTCATATGTGCGAGAGGCACCAAGGTGACCGGAGGTTGGCGCGTCATGGAGCTCGCGTAGGACTGTGGAGCGCAGATGCTTTGGTATGACCAGAAGTAGGTCGGGGCCATTGGGCGATAAATTACGCCGATATAAGGTGTGGTCCTTTAAGGTAAACATGAGAACAGAAGCGTCTTGTGGTGAAGATTTGAGCTGTTGTATTAGGCGGCCGATATCCGGATCGCGACGCTGCTCGTCCCCGAGATGAAGCAGCTGGGAGATGAAAAGGACGCAACCTACATAATCAGTGCTCGTAGGATCGCAGTCGGCCACAGGGTAGCGTGACAGACAATCCACATCTTTGTGCAGTTTTCCTGATTTATACACTACGGTGTAAGAATACTCCTGGAGGCGGAGCGCCCAGCGGGCGAGACGACCTGTGGGATCTTTGAGGGAGGCGAGCCAGCAAAGAGCGTGGTGGTCGGTGAGAACTATAAATGGTCGGCCGTATAAGTAAGGGCGAAGTTTCGCGACTGCCCATCACCAGCGCTAGGCATTCGCGCTCTGTGATGGAATAATTACGCTCCGAGGGGGACAGCAGCCTGCTGGCATAAGCTATCACGCGATGCTGCCCACGTCGCTGAGCCAACACAGCGCCTATTCCGTAACCGCTGGCATCGGTGCGGACTTCGGTCGGTGCCGTAGGGTCGAAGTCAGCCAGCACAGGAGAAGAAGTGACCAAAGTCGTCAGGTCGGAGAATGCTGCTGCTTGCGAGGGACCCCAGGTAAACGTCTCATCTGGTTTGAGTAAATCCGTTAGGGGCCGAGCGATTTCTGCGAAGTTCTTGATGAACCGCCGAAAATAGGAGCAGAGCCCCACAAAGCTGCGGACATCTTTGGCAGTTTTTGGCACAGGAAAGTCCTTCACAGCTCGAACTTTTTCTGGGTCAGGCTGTACGCCGTAAGCGTCAACAGTATGTCTAAATATTGTAATGCGACGGCGACCGAACCGGCACTTGGATGAATTCAGCTGAAGGCCGACGAGGCGGAATACATCAAGAATTTTGACAGTCTCTTAAGGTGCGCTTCAAAAGTGGGAGCAAACACGATCACGTCATGCAGATAACAAAGAGACGTAGACCACTTGAATCCATGGAGCAGGGAGTCCATCACGTTCAAAGGTGGCGGGGGCATTACCTAGGCCGATAGGCATGACTTTGAATTGGTACTAACATGTACTAAATGTACTAACATCATCTTAATACATAAGAAAGGAGATGACAAGGACTTGAAGAATTACAGGCCGATCAGCTTGCTCTCTGTAGTATACAAGCTATTTACAAAGGTAATTGCTAGCAGAGTAAAGAAAACATTAGAATTCAATCAACCAAAGGAACAAGCAGGATTTAGAACAGGCTACTCAACAATTGACCACATTCATACTATCAATCAGGTAATAGAGAAATGCTCAGAGTATAACCAACCACTATACATAGCCTTCATAGATTACGAGAAGGCGTTTGATTCAGTAGAAATATCAGCCGTCATGCAGACACTGCGGAATCAGGGCGTAGATGAAATATATATAAACATTCTGGAAGAAATCTACAGGGGATCAACTGCTACCATAGTGCTTCATAAAGAAAGCAACAGAATACCAATAAAGAAGGGTGTAAGGCAGGGGGACACAATCTCCCCAATGCTATTCACTGCGTGCTTACAGGACGTTTTCAGAAGCCTAGAATGGGAACAGTTAGGGATAAGAGTTGATGGAGAGTACCTCAGTAACCTGCGCTTCGCCGATGACATTGCATTGCTGAGTAACTCAGGGGACGAATTGCAACTCATGATTACGGAGTTAGACAAGGAGAGCAGAAAGGTGGGTCTTAAAATTAATCTGCAGAAAACGAAAGTAACGAACAACAACCTAGGAAAGGAGCAGCGCTTTGCGATAGGTAATAGTGCACTTGAAGTTGTAAAAGACTATGTCTACTTAGGGCAGGTAATAACCGCAGAGCCTAACCACGAGATTGAAGCAACTAGAAGAATAAGAATGGGGTGGAGCACATTCGGCAGGCACTCTCAAATTATGACAAGTAGATTGCCACTGTCCCTCAAGAGGAAGGTATATAACAGCTGTATCTTGCCGGTACTTAGCTACGGAGCAGAAACCTGGAGACTCACAAAGAGGGTTCAACTTAAATTGAGGACGACGCAGCGAGCAATGGAAAGAAAAATGGTAGGTGTAACCTTAAGAGACAAGAAGAGAGCAGAGTGGATTAGGGGACAAACGGGAGTTAAGGATATCATAGCTGCAATAAGGAAGAGGAAATGGACATGGCCCGGGCATGTAGCACGTAGACAGGATAACCGCTGGTCATTAAGGGTCACCAACTGGATTCCCAGAGAAGGGAAGCGGGGTAGGGGGAGACAGAAGGTTAGGTGGGCAGATGAGATTAAGAAGTTTGCGGGTATAAATTGGCAACAGCAAGCACAGGACCGGGTAAACTGGCGGAACATGGGAGAGGCCTTTGTCCTGCAGTGGACGTAGACAGGCTGATGATGATGATGATGATGTTGATCGGATGTTACAAAAGCCGTCTTCTCTCGGTCCATGGGGTCCACGGCAATCTGCCAATAACCAGAACGAAGATCGATGAAAGAAAAGTAGGCGGCACCATGGAGGCAATCAAGGGCGTCGTCAGTGCGGGGCAGAGGGTATGCGTCTTTCTTGGTGATGTTGTTAAGGTGGTGATAGTCCACACAAAATCGCCACGATCCGTCCTTCTTTTTAACTAAGACCACCGGGGATGCCCAGGGACTGGAGGATGGTTCAATAATGTCCTTCACTAGCATCTTGTTCACCTCCTTCTGAATTATGCTCCGCTCAAAAGCAGACACTCTGAAGGGACGGCGGTGAACAGGGTTGGCATCACCAGTGTGTATGCGATGCTGGACAAAGGACGTCTGCCCTAGAGGTCGGTCGCCAAAATCGAAAATATCCTGGTAGGCCTCGAGAAGATGTTGTAGGGCTTCATTTTGCGGAGGCGGAAGACCAGTGGCGATCATGTCTACAATTTGACAGCTGCCCAAATGTGTTGCGAGTGATGTGCGCTGCGGTGGAACAAGGGTGTCTAAGGCAAGCACTTCAATTTGTGAATCGAGCAACGGACACAGGTGGGCCACGGAAATGCCTTGTGGAAGCACATGATTCATGTAGCCGAAATTTACAAGTGGTAGACAAGTTTTGTTATCTGTGATGCTGAGCACTGTATAGGGCATTGCAACACTGTGCTCAAGGAGTACGTCGGTGAGAGGCGTAGCGTAATAGTCACCGTCGGGCACAGCTGGTGAGCACAGAAAATCGACGTACATCAGAGTTTTTGAGGGCAGGTGAACAAAGTCTCTGCATTGTAATCGGCTTGTAGGTTGGTATGGGCGTCACTGATTTGTGGCAGTTCTAGGCGGAGCACACCAGTGGAGCAATCAATCAGAGCAGAATTGGCGGCAAGAAAATCTAGGCCTAGTATGAGGTCGTGGGGACATGTTGCAAGCACGGTAAAAAGAACGACCACTTGATGACCAGCTACGGTAAGTTGAGCTGTGCACATACCGATGACAGGGACTGTTGCGCCATCTGCAACTTGGACGACACTGGTCAAGGGGGGCGTAAGGACCTTCTTCATGCAACGACGAAAACGCGAACTCATAATACAGACGTGAGCGCCCGTATCTATCAAAGCTTCAACAGGTGGGCCATCAACATATACTTCTAGGGTGTTCCGGTTCAAACGTAAAGGCAACAGAGGATTTTTGGGTAAGGTCGACAGGGCAGCTTCACCTCCAGAAGCTGCGCAGCCTAGTTTTTCGGGGACATGCGGCGGTTAAACGATGGCGAGGGAGAGCGGCGACGCGTATTTGAACGAGAAGGGCGGCTTTGAGGCGGTGGGGACGACGGGACAGGGTGGCCGTAGTCCTCAGGGGCAGTAAATGCTGTAGACTCAGTGCGGGTCGGATAACGGTGGTTTGGTGGACGGAATGAGTTACTGTAAGCGGGGTACGAGCCAGGAGACATAGATGGCCATTGGCTGCGGCAGTAACGAGCGATGTGTCCTGCGCGACCACAGCGGAAGCAGATTGGCTTATCATCAGCTGTTCGCCATTCAGACGGGTTCCTGGTTCGAATAGAGTACGGACGGCGATGTCTCATGTCCACAGAAGCTATCGAGAGACCAGTATTATCCAGGGTAGGTGCAGTGGACAGGATACCAAGGTTAGCGAATTCCTGGCGGACAACAGCCTGGATCAAGGCGACAGCTGGCGTTGAGGCGTCGGGCAACGTCGGTTTGTTGGCCGCCGGGTAAGCGGCCTCGAGTTCACGTCGGACGATGCGCGTCACGTCTTCGGTCGTAGACGGATGACAAGGAGTGGCTTCGCAAGACGACGTTGCCGCGGTGTTGGGTAGGCACTGGAACTGCTGCAAAATGCGTCGACTCTTCGCCTGCTTGAGACGGCGGCACTCTTTGATCACGGCGTCGATGGTCGTTACGTTGGTAAATACAAGCACGCTGAACGCATCGTCGGCGATTCCTGTCAAAACTTGCGAAATCTTGTCAGCCTCAGTCATGTTGGGATCGGCCCTTTGACACAACGCTAAGACGTCTTGAATATAAGTCAAGTAGGGCTCAGTGGACGTCTGTGTACGTACGGCCAATTGCTTTCGGGCATCAAGCTGTTGACCAAACGGGTTGCCAATGAGGTCGCGGAGCTGTTTTTTAAACATTTACCAGCTTGTGATTTCGTGCTCATGGGTCTCAAACCAGATGCGAGGGGTCTTGTCAAGATAGAAAATGACATTCGCAAGCATAACGGTTGGGTCTCAGCCATATTGCTTGCTGATGCGCTCGTACATACTGAGCCACTTGTCCACATTCGCGTTTTCCTCTCTAGTAAAAGTACCGGGATCACGGGGTTGCGTTAGGGCGACGTACCGGGTTGCTGTCGTTGCTGAGGTAGGTGGCCAAGCCGTATCCTCACCCGAAGCCATGGTAGCAGACTTAAGGAGGCGTCCGCTGCGTTGCTCCGTTGTCAGAAGAGCACCCAGCACTTCCACCAAAATGTTATGTAGAAAATAACACTAGTCAGTCTACAGCCTCAACGCAGCTCACCGACAACGTCCACTTCTTCACTCTCAGTCTGAGGCACCTTTTTTGGGTATGTCCCACTATGCACTGTTTCAGTCAGCCGAAATCGCGTAACAATATCAATGTGATAACAGAGGCAAAAATTATAG
Organism: Rhipicephalus annulatus; assembly: GCA_013436015.1. NCBI lineage: Eukaryota > Metazoa > Arthropoda > Arachnida > Ixodida > Ixodidae > Rhipicephalus > Rhipicephalus annulatus. The sequence continues at coordinate 274,131 of WOVY01000458.1, forward strand.
CAATTACTATAGTAATCATATTATTAATATTATGTCATCTATTTACAAAAGTGTGTACAATAAGAATGTGGTTGTAAAACAATGTTATAAATAAAATAAAATAGGAAAGCAGTTCGAAAAATAGCTATAAAAATATTGGAAGAAAAAGTTCATGGTAACATTAAAAAAAGTGATGCATTGCTAATTAATACAAAATCAGAAGAGCGACAAATGCACAAAGCTTAAGTACCTAAACAACAATGATAAGATACCAGAATCTGCTTTCATAGCAGTGTTACAGAACGAAGAAATGTTACAGAAATAATAATTACATTGGAATAGGAACACGTACACTACTTGTATGGGTTCTTCTGAATTTTTCTATATTTCTAGAATTTTTTCGATAGCCATCCAAGTTGAAGCATTAAAATAGTACTACTAATTATTTTTTCATCTTTTTTACAGTACTTTTTTATGGATACGAACTCGCACATCTTTACTGTGGTAACTGTTAACCCAAAGGTCAGGGATTGAATCCGGTCACTGTGTCTGCATTTTTGATAGAGGCGAAATGCTGGAAACACGTGTGCATAAATATAGGTGCATGTTGAATTCCAGATGGTGAAATTTCCGGAGACCTCCACTACAGCGTCTCTTATGGCTGTGTCATATTTTGGGATGTTAAACGCCCAATCATTATTAAACTATTGGTATATGCATTGGCCAGTACTGCTCTGCAGACTCTCCCATTTCCCACTTCGCTCTCTGCTTTTCCATTTTCAGTAGGGATAAGGCTGAGCTTTCATCAGCTGAGGCCATCTACCGGGCTTTGCGCGACTGTCGCAATACTGCTGAGCTACTCTGCAAAACTGTCAATTCTTTGGAAACACGATTGAAAAAGGCCCGGGCGGAAAGCAAGCAGAAGAAGTTGTTGCGAAGACCAGGCTGGAATGAGCCTCGGGACGTGACCAGGTCAACTTGATATATGTTTTATTTTGCATTCGTTATTGTCTGCTTGTGTGTACACATTTTCTGACCATTCTGAGTACCTCTTAGTCCACAGTAATGCATTGCAAAAATCTTATTATATTCTGTTCAATGCATGCTAGATGTATGAATATGAAAATTTTCTGCAACAGACTGAAGATACTCACCATCTGGTTTTAAATAATTTCATGCAAATTTTCTGTAAAATGTAATTATAAGACTAATAAGCCATTACATTAAAAGGACACTAAAGTCAACTATTAAGTCGACGTTAATAGGCAGTCCAGAAACCTCGTAGTGTTACTTTTGTGCCGAGAAGGGCCTATTTTGAAACAAAATTGCGTTTTAGTGCTCCGCATCGGGTTAGCGCACTTCAAATTACCCGCCTCAAGAAGCGGACCGACCGGACCGACTCTCGTCACTGTTGCCGTGCACAACGTTGCCTGGCTTTACTGCGCTAGTAGCAGCAGACCGAAAGCAGCGGGAGCCACAGCAGCAACAACGGCCATTTATCAATTTCCCGCCATTGCCTTCAAGATTGCAGATGTTTTTTTGTTCAACTGTGCCCCGCTAGATGGCACCACATGTTCTGCGTAACAATGCAAAAATTGAATTTTTGAACCACTTGCGCCGTTCCCCATAGTAACGTCCGGCAGTCCTTTTTTCCATGAATCAAACAGAAACGAACAAGCAACATTTTATTGCGTCTCGTCATGCACGGAAGGTTCTTTATTTAGTGCAGTTAGATCCATTTCTAGTGATTAATTGTAGGCAGGCTGTCTGATGTCATCGGGATCATTTTGAAAATGTCCTACTGCGGCGCTTGTGTTCTTGTGCATTTATCTTAATTTCTCGGTAAGTAGGGTTCTGTGGTTGATAATATTGTCGTTTTAAATGTTGTCATACATTAAGATTTCACTCTGACGTAAATTGTTATTTGAATTTAGTGTCCCTTTAAAGGACTGTTTTGGTGGGTTTTGTTAATCTAGATAATTGCTCACAACATATCTGTCACATCTTTCTAAGCTGTTCACTTTCATGCAGAGTTAAGGCAGTTGACTACATAGGCAGTTGGCCCTGTGCTAGTTTGCTCAAAAAAAAAAAAAAAAATTCTTGGGGGCTCCTGCTGAAAGCTGCAGAAGAAAAGTATGAAACACGAATCAATGTATGCGATAGCAACAAAATAGAATACTAAACAAACTAAAGCTTGCAGCTAATTCCATAACAGTTTAATCTTGTGTAACTGTACAAAAATTTGCCGTGAGATAATATGGCCGCCCCGCGGAGTGAAGCAGTTTTTGTGCTCGCTGTTGTCTCGGCATGAAATAAACGGATGAGGGCTCAGCGAGTATAAGAGTAAACGAGCCATCTGACATCTGTTAAGGGAGCATGCACGACTGCACCGTTTTAATCAAAGTTTGTGGTAGCTGCCCAACGCCCGACGAATGACTGGCAGGGCATTTCCTCTCCGCTTAAGGAGCCATTGCTGGCAAGCCTCACCCGTGGGGCATTTTAGTCTTTCATGCGATAGAGGTGGCCGGCTCGCTTCGTGCGTGTTTCATCTATGTTCGTCTCGAGAACATACGTACAAGGCACAAAGCAGAGTTGTTGATTTGAACATTGTGCAGAGCATGATGGCAACTGCAAAAACCGGCCAAGGGTGTCCATAAAATTGCTATCCTAATAATGTTCAACCGTCTATATGAACTATTTTTCCTTTCATTTTTATGGACTAATATAGAATGCGGCACTGATGGCTTACTTAAGCCAGGTAGATTTAGCAGTGGCAGAGCCCAAAGTCAAGCGAACTATCAAACATATGCAGAAAATAAGACAGAGTATAAAATGTAAAAGGTGTATAGAGATCATTTGGCACTGCTTCTCTACTTAGCATTCAGGAAAGAATCAGAATTAGGCAAGTGCAGTTAGTTGATGCGAACCTCCGTAGACCAGATTAGGCTGAGCAGTGCCCAAGCATGGAGGCTGGCAGATGAGAAAACATGTATGCACCTATGTGATGCTGTCGGGAAGATGCCCATCTTACGTTTTATGTCTTTCTCTCTTGTTCACTCTGATATTTCCTATGGTGGCTGAAAGTGCAAAGAATAACTAAATCAATCACTGGTACATTATGCACTTGACATCTCTAAAACAGATCAAAAGGTACTGTCCGCTCTGGTTTTCACTCTATCCTGTCACAGCTCTAAAAGGGAGGGGTTTAGGAAAGGCAGAATAGGCACCGGCATGAAGGTGAGTGGGTATGACACAAACCCCAGAAGGGGTTAAAACTGTGCTACATCAATGCACCCCTTTTGTTATTTGTAAATTTTATGAATGGTAAATATGAACCTAGACATGCAACCTCACTTCAACTCTGGAATGAATGAAGTGAATATGCCAAAGCTCAGTCGATCTTAGTGTTGTGCCGGATTTGGCAGTAATAAGATGTATCATTGGAAAATTGAATGTGTCTAATGAAAAATAATTCCATCTCTAATTGTTTAATGGGACCTTGCAACACTTTTTGAAATAATCTTCAAATGGCTTCATTGAGGAAACACGACAGTCTAAAAATGCAAGAATTTTCCAAGATTACATATATATTTTTTATTCGCTTTTGCAAGTTTTGTTTCTCTACTTTCTTAACAAAAAAAAAAATTCAGGAGTGTAAATATACTCGAAGTAGGTAAAAATCACTTTAAAAAGTATAAGGTGGGTACTAAAAGCGAAAAGAAGCTCATTGTCTTGAGTCTCCTGAAAATTGTCATCTGGCTACTTGCCACTGCACTTTGCATGAGGAGTTCAGTTCAGTAAAGCCACATGCTCAAAATAACAATGATTGCCAAGCTGTCATGATGTAAAAAAATTATTGTAAAAAACATACCTTTGCTGCATAGATGAGCTTTGACTTATACCTTTAAAAGGCATTTTCCTCAAGATTCATTTTGGGCATCAACATTAAATTTTGCCCCGATATACCCTAACATTTGAAGGGTGCAAGAATCTCTTTCAAAACTCGATATTGCCAGTACAATTATTACAAAGCTAAAGCAACCAATTAGTATAAGCTGAGGATTCTAAGAATTTTCACATTACAATTTTTCTTGTCCATTAAATTGTCTTATACATACTTTCTTTATGGTTACTTGCATTCTACAGTTTTTGTGGAGCAATATGGCATTGATGGCTCAGAACCATAAATGTTTAATGGCATAAAGAGTTTGTCCAAAACGAACCATATTTTGGGCATTGTCATGGCACGAAAAAAAATGGTGCAATTAACTACAAAACTACACTCAAACCTAATTATAACAATGTTGCGTCTTACACAAAAACTAGTTCTTTATATGAGAATATTCCTTATAAAGGTAGCCCCGCCGCGGTGGTCTACTGGCTAAGGTACTTGGCTGCTGACCCGCAAGTCGCGGGATCAAATCCCGGCTGCGGCGGCTGCATTTTCGATGGAGGCGAAAATGCTGTAGGCCCGTGTGCTCAGGTTTCAGTGTATGCTAAAGAACTCCAGGTGCCCGGCTGCGGCGGCTGCATTTTCGATGGAGGCGAAAATGCTGTAGGCCCGTGTGCTCAGGTTTCAGTGTATGCTAAAGAACTCCAGGTGGTTTAAATTTCCGGAGCCCTCTATTATGGCGTCTGTCATATTCATATAGTGGTTTCGGGATGTTAGACCCCACATATCAATCTTTATGAAGGTTATTCCTAACACTACATTTATCGCAAGATTATTTTTTCATTTACTTAGTTAGAACCGATATTTCGTTGTGTCCTGTTTCGTTAATATCGAGGTGTGAGTGTAATTACATATTTCACATCAGCATAAAATCTTACATACATAGAAAAAATTTCATTGCTCAAGCTTAGAGATCAACAAAACGTCTTTTTGCTGTACGAAATGATTGCGGGGAAAAAAATGTTTTGAATCCGTGAAGTATAAGTGGAGTTATTTGTTGTATGCTTTAAGCGCTTTCTCTCTTGCTTTTTACCAGTGAGCCCACTCAAGGCTATAAGGCTATGCAGGGGTGGGGAGGACAAGAAGCTACATCTTTTGGCAGTATGTCACGACCTTTAGCACTTCGTTTTTCTTCGAATGTGCAGCTTGCATTAAGTGTGATCACAAGCGAGCATGCAGGCAGTTCATGGCATCCTGCGGCAAACCCAGTAACCTTATAGCTCATGATACTCAAATCAGCCAATGGCCATAGACTTTAGATTTATGGCATGGCCACGAGGGCTTAAAACATCATTTGTCAAGAAAAGAGCGAGCGATTGCTAGCTAAATTTGATAATTGCAGTTTAACACCTTCGTAAGAAACATGTACCAGGGAGCGATTCTTGCCTTTTGTGTGAGGTGTCTCTTATAAGCAGGGTACCACGCACCGATCAGCAGGGTATCAACACCGATTGCAACGCAGGCACATCGGTGTCTCTTATACCCATTTGCCTCTTATATAGATGCCTCTTATAAAGGGGTTAGTCTGTATTAGTTAATTCCAGGCTATTTGATGTTAGGCTACCTGTTGTCAGAGGCTTTGAGTGCTGAAAAATTGTTGCAGGGCCCCTTTATCAGGTAACGAACCCTTTGATATCTTGTTGTCACTAATATGCTGTGCACTCATTGGTCACGAGTCGAAAGATGGGCTTCTTAAGCCTTAAGGCCCAAGGAAGTTGAAACAAGTCGATTTATGTTTTTTGCTCTGTCGCAGGGGAGAGGAAGTAGCTGCATTGGCAGATTGCCTTTTGTCAACCAGCCTTTCAGGTACTCCTAGCAAAGCCAGTGGCACTGCACGCGCTAAGCCACGCAGGGCTGCCCTTAGCGCTGAGAAGAGGTCAGCTCTGGCAGAATATTTTGGACACAGGAATGTGTCTGTGATTGAGCCTCGAGTGATTGGTGAGCCGTTGTGACTCTATAATTTTCTTTAAGTTATATTTTTATGCCCCTGTCCTATGTTTGTTTTCAAGGCCTACTGAACTCACTGGCCATTGATTACCTAAGCGCTGTAGACATGTGTTGTTGCTACACATTACATAGTTTACCCATAATGTTGTGTGCATAGAACTGGCATGCATTTAAAAGCATGATGCAAGGTATGGTAGATTTGAAAACCTGTGTTGAGACGGTTAGAGGGAAGTTGAAAGCAAGACACAGTTGTATAATACAACTGTTTCTGTGTGAGATGAATTTTATCGAGTTGCACCGTTGTGGTTATTTTGTTTTTGTTTTTTTCTACCTGTATTGTGTTTGGCAATCGAAACGCTCTACTCTGACCACATGGCTGTTGCGAGTGAGGGTGATGGTAAGGGTGAGAATGTTCTTGCTGACTGCATCTGGTGGTCTCTGTCTGTGGTTCTCGGTGGCTCTGGTGGAACTCTGCTTGCCATGGCTTCAAAACACTGTGCTCATACTGCACCACGCAAAGTGACCAGACCTGGCGCCCCGCCGCGGTGGTCTAGTGGCTAAGGTACTCGGCTGCTGACCCGCAAGTCGCGGGTTCAAATCCCGGCTGCGGTGGCTGCATTTCCGATGGAGGCGGAAATGTTGTAGGCCCGTGTACTCAAATTTGGGTGCACGTTAAAGAACCCCAGGCGGTCTAAATTTCCGGAGCCCTCCACTACGGCGTCTCTCATAATCATATGGTGGTTTTGGGACGTTAAACCCCACAAATCTATCTATCTACCAGACCTGGCACCATCGAGAACAGATTAAACAGCTGTTTACCGCATGCAGTCACTGTGCGTCGCAGACACTCTCACCCTCATCATTATCCCCACTGCCAGCAGCCACATGTTCCAAATATTGCGTTTCAACCACTGAGCACTGTATGAGGTACTTTAAGATTGAAAGAGGTAGTGACCTGAAAAATTTGGCCTCATAATTTCTTGCAGTACTAATGTGTTGCTAGAGGCTTGTTAGCCATAACACGGCACATTGTTTTCTGCAGTGCACAACAGATACCTAATCACAGACTCCTCTTTACCAACCAGTTTCAGCTTCAGTCTGAGAAAGCTCTAAAGACAACCACCGGATGCAACAGTCACCACCTAGCGTGTGCAATGCTCGATGACGTGAGCGCACCGTACACACTTTCATGCAGTCCAAATGAAAAAACAAGAAACAGGAAAGCAGTGTCACCAAACACAACTTTCAGTGTGTGTGCCGCAATCACGAACTCGCAAGCAGCCGCCAAAAAGTAGTCTGCCGGCGCAAGCACAAAAAGAGAGAAATGAGGATTATGACGTAATCATGACTTCATGAGAGTTGAAACTTGAGCAAGTTGGTACATATTCATCTTGATTTTAGCAGCGCACTGGGGGACAGGGCCCGTGTTGTGCGCATTCTTTTCTTCTTAGTCCTCACCCCCCAGTGTGCTGCTAAAATCAAGGTCATGATAACTTGTGGTGGTGGTCATGGCGTGGTGTTTTTGGGGAAGTACGGGGGTCACTTTCAAGAGTGTCAATGCCGAGAGGTGTGGCATATAGCACTGGATCACGCACCAAACTTAACAGTGCCTATAAAATAGCTTCCAAGCCATATTTGCTGTGGATATTTTGCAGATGATACATCTATGTCTATTCATGGGAATTGATCCCACTGGCTGTCTTGCCTGCAAATTTCGTGTCACTATCCTTTCAAGGCAGGGTAGTCAACATTCTGGATTAAAGATATGTAGATGGGTAGCCTCTGAATATTTGTCTACCACTGAGAAAAATAAAAAATTCTCATAAGCTTTGAAGTGTCTAGGTAGCCTGAACAAACTTGCAGAATTTGCACTTCTCTTTTGTAAAAATAACTTTATTTCACGTGTACTGAATGCTGAACCATTCGGCACTCCTGTAAGTCTGCTACTTCTAACAGTACCATGATCATATCTTCATAAGAAATATATATGCTAATAAAGTAGCATTATTTTGGTAAATTCTGCATAATGGTGCATTAAATCTAAAGATCATTAGATGTCATAAGTGAGGGTGTAGCAAAGGTATAACTACCGATATTCTGTAAAGTGCTGCTCTCACAACATGGCGACCTCACTGATTCTGGCGAAGAAATTTAAAGAGCCCTCATGTTATCCCCAGCTGCCATTATACAATGGTGCTACAGATGACAAATATTCTAAAAATCCTAGGATTAGTTTAGTGACACTTATGAAGGATCTTTCATTTTCATCAGCCTATTCCATGCCCACTGCAAATCAAAGGCTTCTCCCAACTACCCCCAATTGTTTGTATATGTCAGCATTAGCCCTAGCATTGTTTGTATATACGTGCTCCCACTTGTAGTAGTAGTAGTAGTAGTAATAATAATAATAATAATAATAATAATAATAATAATAATACAGTAGACTCTCGTTAATACGAAGTTCACGGGGACGGCGAAAAATTTCGAATTAAGCGGAATTCCAATTAACCACAATGAACGAAAAATACATTTATTTCAAAGCAGTTTATGAGAAAAAATCTGTGATTGCCGTTTGTTTCTGTTTGCTGAATCTTGCAGCAGAAAGCAAGTCCTGCAGGCTTTATATGTGCTCAAGTGCTTCCTCGGCGTTGCTCTCAGCAGTGAAAAACCACTGCGCGAGGGCAAAGCCTGCGGCTACATCAGCAGCCCGCAGTAGTGGCTCACTTGCGGCGGCGCCGTCGTGAACCTCAGTTTCGTGATTAGGCTCGCTGGGCCGAACCATCGCCACGATCTCAGCGTCCGACAGTGCACCGCACGTTTCTACCGAACTGTCAGTGGCAATGTACTCCTCGAAAGGGTTGTCGCCGAGAGCTGGCAGGAAACCATCAACGTCAAGCTCACTTGTGTCTTCTTCCCCCACTGTACAAGACGCGTCATCATCTGCACCACTTGGAATGAAGCCGCACGCCCTAAAGCAGTTCGCAATGGTTTCATTCTTTACGCAACCCCACATTCGCGCCAGCATATGGATAGCACTGAGAAGGCTCACCTCATACTGACTTGCCCGCTAGTTGCCATAGTAAATGCACGTGAAGCTTCGTCGCACGTGGAAACGCTGAGTCCGCACACGACCGTAACGAAATCAACAATGAGGCCCGGAACCGGAACCGCCGGAGCAGCCGCTTTGTGATCTAGGGCGCTGCATGCAACTGCGATGCCATCAGCTGACGCTTTGAGCTGCGGCGCTGTGGTCAACTGCGATGCCCTTGGGTGCCGGTCGGACACGCATTGTTGTTTAGCACTTTGAAAATAGGAAATTTAACAAACACTACGATTTCCTCCAGGAATTCGATTGAAAATAAATTTTAATTAACCGAAATTTCAGACCTCTAGCTTCCAATTGCCGAGAATTTCTTCCTGTTGAACTGCATGCAAAACTGACGGGACCCCCACTCCACTTCCAATTAACCGATAATTCCAATTAAGTGACTTCGAATTATCGGGAGTCGACTGTAATAATAATACAGTATAACTTCATTAGAATAGACCTCCACAAGGAAGATTTCGGTCTGTTGCAAAAGGAGTATGTAAAATCCAAGTATTGTTACAACAGACTTTTACGTAAGCACTCAATAGGTGTGTTATAACCAGAGGGAATTACTAGTCATGAGCAGATTTACTCTCAGCAGGGGCATACATTTTGTTTTTTAAATCCCCCTTAGTTTCTATGCCCCCTCCCCCTTTTTTTCAAAATCTGATTCCAAAATATTGTCACTTAAAACTATGCAGAAGTGCTGTAAAAACTTTTTTGTGCCTGGCGAGGTTGTGAAAATTATTGTGGAAGTCACAAAAAGGAAAAAAAAAATGTTTTTTTTTTTCATAAAATTATAGCTCCTAAACGGCACAACTGTTGAAAACCGCGTCAATTGGTGACGTTCTTACACTCGTTTTGTGTTCACGGGACACGATGTAGTTACAGCAGCTGCACAGAAGTGCAGTTATCAGATTATGATAGCGCACTGAACTCCTCGCGAACATCACATACGCACATCTCGGGCTCACTGTAATTAACCCCGAGAAGTTGGAGTGGTGCCTTCAGTTGGGAGGCCTGGATGACGTTACGGCACGGACTCTTCGATGCCCGTTGCTGCATGACTACATAATGATGCACTTGCTTCGTGCGTTGTACCGCTCTTTGCGTTCGCTTTCTGCTTGTCTCAAGTTGGATGTGAATGATGAAAAAAGAATTGGTAATGTACCTGGTAAAACAATAAATGTTTACTTTTGATTCTGCACAATCGCGGGTTCGATATTAGGCAATGTGAAAGGGGTGAAAAGGTCTGTGTCGCACTGCTAACCCCCATGATGGATTACATTCTTGTCCACGGCAGCCGTACTCCGTTGGGTGTGAAAAGCAAGGGCACACTTCTGCTTGGATACAGCAAACTTATTGGCGCATAAGCATATTATTTTGAGGCACAGGACACAATATTTATGTTATTAGGTTGATCTGTTCATGGGTGCTTCGTATAGAAGGTATGAGGGTTTACACTCCTGTAGGCTTTTTTGTTTTGGAGGAATTCTCGTATATATGTACACTACTTTCGCTGGTTTGGCAAGACCCGTGCTCGCTTCCATTATCGAATCTTGCAAAATATCTCGCATGCGCTCGCCTCAGAATACCACCACCGCTGTTGTCTGTTTTTTTTGTGTACTTGCTCACTCAACGCATTGTTCACTTTCATGTTTCCCCCACAACAATTTTGAAGCTTCATTTCACCAAAATTCTTAAGGTTAAGTATGCTTTAGGTTATGTCCGGAAATTCTCATTGATGTCAGATTCAGTCTTGGTGCAGAATCGTAGCAACATAATGTCGCACTCACGAATACCTGTTTGGATAGCCACCTCATAAATTACTTTTCCTTGCAGCTGATTACCGTACATGGACATGTAGTACGAGACCAGGTCGCCTCGTCGAGACCAAGGTTGTTTAATTATTACTTGGGTCACATCGCTGACTGCGATATCGAAAATATTCTTTTCGACTGCCTGGCTTTTTTGTTGGAATCTTTGCTTTCAGTGGTTCTCCCATATGAAGTGATGTTTGTGACGCAGTGGTAGACCACCCCAGACTTTCATGCAAATCAGGGCATACGACTACACAATCTCTGGTGAATGTTGAGAAGAAACATGTACATATGATCTGAATAAACGCACATATCCCAACATTTCTGAAATCGTTGTGTGTGGCAGTACAGTTTTGTTTATTTTCCAAATATGTGAAGTTTGTGCTCATGACAGATTCATGTAAAGCCTCCTGTTGGTGAAAGTGAAATTTCGTCAAATCATTTAGATTATTCACAGATGCAGGCACAACTTTTATGGTAAAGTGCAATGTGTTTAGTGAATTCGAAACATCCTAATTTTATTTTTGATACTTCGGCACACATATGGTCCCATCCCAGAGCCTATGCCTAGTTGTAATCACATTAGCACCACTTTGCATATTTTCCTATAGCACCCATTTCTTAGTGTACGCAATGAAACAACAATGTTCACACTTCTGCCGTTTGTACGGGAATCTACCTATCCTTAGCTAAATTGTGGAAACTTTTTGTAGCCTTGATAACTTTTACTAGTTATAAAATCTTTCATTTAGTATCTTGAAAAACTTGCATCACGAAATTGAGGAGTAATCTCCAACGTATTGAGAAAAAGCGGGTATGCGGTGGACGGTGAAGGAGACAAGCGGTGTCAGGGAAGGCGAGTCCTTGCCGTGACGTTACATCGCCACGACTGAAGTGACGCTAGTGTTCGTTTTCAGGGCTAATAGCGTCCCATGCACCCGCTGCTTATCAGCTCTCGGACCTTGGGACAAAAACCACCGCGAGACAACTCTTTATACTCGCAGTTGAGCATGATGTACTTTGAAATATCGGGCAGCGTGGCCACGAGCATCACAACCGAGATTTCTGCTCGAAGTCATGGCTAGGCCTAACTTCGCTCCGAACTTTGCGGACAAGACCATTGCGTAAGCGGACATGCGAAAGCGATGAAGCCGTGATGTGCTTCGTTGAAAGTGACAAATCGCATTGCCTGCTGGCTCCTCGAAACCGCGGATGGGCATATTGCGCATCGGCGGCGAACCCCCCGCCAAGCCCGGTACGCAGCGACCACTCGGAGCAGCGGCTTGCGCTTTTGAGCATCAGTGCCCCAAAATGCAAGACCAAGCATGCTGTGCGCCGTTTTTTTTTTTTGTCGCGTTAGTTTTTGCATAACTAGCCGTTAACGGACATCAGATTGGCGGCTTTCATTCCTAAATACGTACGTCAATATTCATGGCGCGCCATTCCCGCCCCGAAAGTATGCCGATGTACGAGTCAGAAGCTATTGAATTAGGGATATACGCAGTAGAAAAGTCCGCTGTAAAGGAGTCCTGACTACCTTGCTGGCCTCAAATTTTAATCAATTGTATCAAAATATTCGTTGTACCAGAATCTGTAATAAACGAAGCTCAATCAATGAACGATTATGGTGGCTGGCATAATGATGCAAATTAGTATATTGTATCCAAAAGTCTGTTTAAGCAGATTCATTGTAACGAGGTTATACGATAATAATAATAGTAATTTATATTCAGCATTGCAGTGATGGCAGGGGTGAGAAAAAAAGTGACTGTCCGCTTGACTATGTTTCCACCCCTAAAGTACACCAGGCAGAAATAGTGGTGTACTAAACAGCTGAAATTGCATCTCTTTGGGCAATAAATTAGCTAGTGCCAAGCAGCCTTTTGAGACCTTAGAAACCAGATAGACGTCAGTTTTTGCTAGCGCAACAAACTGATACCTCCCGTGAGACTGCCCCGCCGTGGTGGTCTAGTGTCTAAGATACTCGGCTGCTGACCCGCAGGTCGCGGGATTGAATCTCTGCTGTGGCGGCTGTATTTTTGATGGAAGCAGAAATGCTGTAAACCCGTGTGCTCAGATTTAGGTGCACGTTGAAAAACCCCAGGTGGTCGAAATTTTCTGAGCCCTTTACTGCAGCGTCTCTCATAATCATATGGTGGTTTTGGGACATTAAACCCCACATATTACTCAATCGATCCCATGAGACTCAACTCAAGCTTAGCTGTGCTTGCCCGTGTACACAGAAATGTGTAGGCCATCATTGGAGCACAGGCCTAAGCAAACCTTCGATCAGAAACCGAAGATCAGCAGTGGAAGTGAGAAATTCTTTGCAGCCCTGCAGGGTGATCGGTCTAGGTGGGCAAAAAAAAAAAAAGAGTTGAAAAATTGGCATCTAGGTATTTCCAACACACATGCAGGGCTGTAAATCGCATCAGCCATTTGGGACTTGTTTTGCAGTGCCGCATATTCATGTCAGTGCACCTGAAAGGGTACACCACTACTGTATTTCTTATAATTTGAGTGTAGTTTTGAAACATAAAAACTGAGCTTTTAAAATTTTTTTAGCTCTTCCATATTCTGTCTGATTTTTCTTCGCCATTTCTTCTCTCGAAATGTTTCTTTCAATATATCTTCAGACAAAACTGGTACGTAAACACTTCTCACTGAGAATTAATACTGTTGAAGTTAACAATTAAAATAATTGAAGCACTAACTTTTATTCGATGCTTCAACTTCAATATTGTTTTCTAAAAATAAAAGCATTTGACTGTAATCAGGTCACAAACATTCTCGTTGTATTGCTAATCTTGTTTTCTGGACTACTTATGTCGCACCAAATTGTTTTTCATTCCTTCACTACAGTTTTAAGTTGAAACCTATGACACCAGGCATGCCCGAGTCACTGTTTATTAGTAAAAAAGAAAAATCTTCTTGTAATTGTTCATCTCACCTGAAGGACCATTAACCACACTTTAGAAGGCTGACAAATAATACCTTTAATTCAAATTCTATAGCTTCATACTGTGATAGGATTAGTCTTGTCTCTATTACAACTTGTGAAATATGCAGCCAAGTGAATGAAAAAGCTAGCTCTCGAGACTTGAAGTTTGAATGCAATGTCACATTGACTGCAGACGTAGTTGAGGACAGGTGGCATTTCGCTTTCACTATTCGTCAACAATTGTAGTACCACATTTTTCTCAATCATTAGAAAGTGTGTGCAGCCTGCATACAATTTCAAAATCGTCTTGATTTTTCAGATGAGCACTCAGAGTCACGCCTGCTTTCCAAGTTGGCACTGGTTCTTCAAGAGTCTGTTGGAAGTGATCAAACAAAGAAAAATGAGGTAAGTGAAGAGGTTATACTATTGACTAAAGGTGACTGCCTGTCCTGAAGTAGGTGTTTGCTCGGTCTTTACAAGGTCTACCTAGTGCACACTGTAAGCATGAGGTTTTGGCTTTAAGGGAAGATTATATTCGGAAAAAATGTTGCGGTAATCTATAGCCTAGGGCAAAGAAATTTTTGCTGTATATGTCGGCTTTTATGTTGATTTCAATCATGCAATTAGTTTTATAGTAAATTTTGCAGTTTTAGTTTTATGCCACTATACATTTATAGTTATGAGTCATTAATGGCTCTTGTTGCTGTGCATTAACTACAGAATGCAAATAACAATCAAGAGAGTACATATAGGACATTTTAATTGACAAAAAAAAACTGTGATGTGCAAATGCTTAGAATTCTCAGCCCCAACTAATTTTTCATTTTAGGTTTGCAAAATTGTACAGGAGATATCAAGACATAAAGAAGATACTTGCACCCTTCAGAATTTAAGAAATATGTGGGCAAAATTTCAATTCGATTGGGCTATCAGAACTATGAAAAACATGATGTGTAAACTCAAGAAGTTTCCCGAAAATTGATCTTGAGAAAAGTGCATTTTAAATGTATAAGTGAAAGTTCATATATGCAAAAAGATATGTTTTTAAGGTGATTTCTTCCATCATGATACCTTGGCAATCATGGTTATTTTCCGTATGTGGCTTTAGTGAATTCCTCATGTGAAATGCATTGGCAAGTAGCCATGTGACAATTGCCAGGGGACTTCAGAAAATAAGCTTCTCTAGTTTTTAGCAGCCACATTGTGCTCTTTAAAAGTGATAATAATAGTACTTCAAGTTTAATTGAAATCTTCAGTTTTTTTGTCATGAAAGTAGCGAAAGCATACTTGGGAAAGTAAATAAAAATGAAAAATATGCAATTTTGGAAACAAGATG
Organism: Rhipicephalus annulatus; assembly: GCA_013436015.1. NCBI lineage: Eukaryota > Metazoa > Arthropoda > Arachnida > Ixodida > Ixodidae > Rhipicephalus > Rhipicephalus annulatus. The sequence goes on from WOVY01000458.1 coordinate 289,194, forward strand.
TGTTTTTCAACTCGCATCTCTCCTTAAAGGAAGCAGACGAGGTTCGCGTAGCTTTTTTGGCAGGTTTCGACACTTCTATATAACCTGATTTCTTGTTTTCTATATTAGTCCACTTATATATTAGTGACTGTGCCAGTCAACATTCTATTTATCGAGCTCCACTTCCTGGCTTAAAGATAGCTCGCAATATCTCAATGGCTATAGCATCATGCTGTTAAGCTTAAGGTTCATCACTGTCTCAATCTTAGCTGTACAGCTACAATCTGGGAAAGCAAAATACAGATACACTTGTGTGCTTAAATGTAGATGCGCATTAAACAGGCCATGACACCCAGTTTATGATCAAAATCTGTGTTATATGGTAGGTTAATTATTGTACATCAGCAAACAAACTGATTATGTTTGGTTCTGCACTTAATTTGTAATAGAATATTTTTTATTAATTCATGGAGTGGCCTGGGAGTTGGGCAATATAATCATTGGCTCGCAAGCCGTAATGTAATCTGCTTGCTGTGCAAGTGTCTGCATCCTGGTGAACAATTTGTACCGTGCACAGTTGCACGTGCAGTCGAGCTATTTCAAATTGCCAATAAAATTGAACAATTATCAGTTGCTGAAACAGTGCCACGTGGCACGTCAGCAACACGTGCCGACTACATGTGGTAAAATGGCTGATTCGGTAGCAAAATGACAGCTCCGCTCTGTGGAGCGCATTATGTCACACGTGCTATGGCTAAATGGTGGTCTTCAGCAATGGGAGGAGTTCACAGCTGGTGACTTCCGTGCCTTATTTTGAACTGAAATATCTTTTTACTATTGAGGCTTCTTGCACCGGTCAAGCACACCGAGAAAAACAACAGGTGCACGCTCTCGGCACAGTGGGAGCGCAGGCACGGTGGCAGATGGCTCGCGCTGTGCACGCCGCACAGTCACTCGTTCAGTTGTTCCAGCCACCGAGCGCAGCACACGCTCTCTCCACCCTACCGCCTTCATGAAAGCCAGCAGCAAGATCAGGCACCTAGTCATTTGTGTCTCATTTATAAGCAGCTTCGCTCATCCGTTGTATTCGTACACGGAACAGCTCCTAGTATTTTCATTTTTTTTTTGCTGAAAATCAAAAATTTTAGCGGAACCATGTCATGACCCTTTTAAAGGGCCAGTCAACAGGCTCCGGAACGTACAGGGAAAGCCCGTGCATTTTTCGTATGCCTGACCAATCTTCTTGCACACAAAGTGACGTCAACTCTGCGATCGGCGACGTTGACTAAGTTACTCTTTATTTGATACCTGGCTTAGACCAATCGACAAGCTGCGTGCTACGTCACTTCGCCGATCGCCGAGTTGACGTCACTGCGTGTTGAAGGAGGTTGGTCATGCGCAGGAAAAATGCGCGAGCTTATCCTGTGCGTTTCGGAGCCTGTTGACTGGCCCTTTAAAGAAACCAGCTGGTCAAAACTAATTCAGAAGCCCCTTCCCCACTACCTGGTTTGTCATAATTAGATCGGGGTTTTCGCATGCAAAAGTCTAAATTGAATTTTCTTTAATAGGCCTCTACTGGGGTACGTCATGGCATGACGTCACTGGTGCATGTGCAAGGCGGTGGTTGGCAAAACACTCCCGCCGGTGGCTGAGTGGGGTGCTCGGTGCTTGAGGCAACCAACGTTTGTTGGCTTGGGGCAAGTTTTTTTTTCTTTTTGAAAGCTCAATCTTCATCTCACAGTGGCAACATTAGCTGCGGTATGTTTCGGGGAACATCTAGGTGTGTGGTAAAGTGCGTGATGAAATATTTGCCACGCTGGCTGGTTGTTTATCTCGGAGAAGTGAACGCACGTGGCAACCTGTGCAAGGAACAGCGGCATTGTCTTCGAAAATGTGCTGTGTTGACTGTGGCGCATAGTGTGCTCTGAAAGGCACTGACAATATTGGTTCACCTTTACAGACGGTTAAACTGGGAATATTGTGAGTGGGTGTGTGCATTGTTAATAATGCAATGCGTCCTGTTTGCGAAAACACTGGTGTTTGTTGTGGGCCGGTTGCAGTAACCGGAAGTGAATGGAACTTTATGATCTGACATTTTAGTCAAGGTAAAAATGCATTTGACGCAATCATCTGCGAGTGAGCACATCTCAGCGTATGCGCGGTGTGCAGAAAAATAAAAGTGCATGATCTCAGGGTGGTACATACGACTACGCATGAGCTATAAGCATGTTGTAGCATTGCCGAATCTGCAGATATGCTTCACCACAGTTATAACTCGTATTATCGGATACCTGATACGTGTTAATGGAAACAGCAGAGATTTTCGTTTTTTTATCTACTTTGTACTTTTACGGCTCGATCCTTGTGAAGTGACAATGCGCATTAGAAGTTTGTGTATCAGGCCTAAAGGGGCAATATAGGTACGAAAAGACGTTATAGAAGTCAAATGCAGCAAGTTAACTGTGCCAGATAATATTATATACTATATTATTAATTTGTCGGGTTTTACATCACATGAGCTTTCACTGGGTTATTGAGAAATGCAGTGGCAGAATTTTACTTTAATTTTTAATTTGAATTTAACCTCAGCCTAACGCATGTGGCAAACAGTGTTTCTTTTTTTTTTCTTCATCTCCGATCAGATTTTTGCGCAATGAGGGAGAATCTTATCCATGACGTTGCGCGCAGCCGCTCAAAACCATGCTGCCGCCAATGCTGTACCTCGTTTAAAACTGCATTGCACATGCCACGATGGGAATTGAATAAGTTTACATCCATGCTATGGACACGCCCGCTGGATGAAAAAGCGCACGGCACTGGCCTGCCCCGTAGAGTGGCTTTCAATGGGAGAGCGCATGCCAGCCGTAGTTGCAGTTGCGGCAGCTGCAGCGCGACGGGGCGGGGACAGGAGGGACGAGGAAATGAGAGGCGGCAGTTCCCTCGGGGCAGCAGCCACAGCAAATTAGCTGGTGTTTCTCACAACAGTTACCAACTCAGTTGTTCTAGTCAGTGTTCTTTTTAAATCTCATTTATCGCAGTGATGACATATCGTGTATTTAGTAGAGTAGATAGGCACTATCTTGATTTTTCGCGTGCGTGTCGAGCACCTGACTTTTTTTTGTCCAGAACCAGCTTCTTGCTTTGAGGCTGAAAGAAAAATCAACAATGCATGTTGCTGAGTTATATGGCACTGAATGCGTGACAAAGTCGTTGTTCTATTTATGAAGATGTGTTAAACTAAAGTATTTCTATTTTTGTGATGATTACTCAGCACCTTCGCGTTTTTTCAGCCAGAATGCTTGAGAACAAATTTTTAGGAAACTTGGCAATATACGTTCATAGTTTTTATAAGCTGAAAACGTATGAAAGAAACGCGATTTGAATATTTACATGATTTGAATTCCGCAGCTCTTTCCAAAACGACCCTCCTCAATCTCCTGGTTAGAGGCTCTCAACGTATGGGTCGGCTGTCAGTATATAGTTGTTTCAAATATAAAATCTTGTCGCCCACCAGCTGCTTTTCGGCACCTTTTTGCCTTCGCATGTTTTGCAGATGCAAGTTTGAGTCTGTGTGCCGTTCTGCAAACGACCACAGACAGCCGAACTTCTTCACTGGAAGGGGTGCTCGAGCTGTTTTATGAAAATGAACATCACTTCCACATTGCCTCGCGGGAGATGCACGACACCATAACGTGATAGCATTCGAAAATAACCAGAACTAATGACAAAGGGGCCAAGGGCTTAAAGACAGGCATTATAAAAAACTAGAGAAAAGCCGGGATTCAGAAAAAAAAAAACAACTAGAGATAAGAGAAAATGAAGAGGTGGTGTCAAAACTCCTCGATGCAACATTTGCAGCCAGCAGCTGTGGGGGAGTGAGCGTAAACATATGCTTGTCGGCCGAGAAATGGGGCCCCTTTTGTGTGTGTGTGAGTGAGTTTTGCCAACTAATATGCACTTACTGGGATATTCTTCCTGAAAAATATCGCCTACCTAGCTGTGAAGCAAATTTCAACTGGTTTTTTATGCAATGATGTAAAGTAAAAAATAAAAAAATGCCAAGATCAGGCTTAAATTGAGAATAAATAAAATATTTTCATGCAATTTGTTTCGATTATGTGTTCACTGTTGAATGTAAGGCCGACTAAGTTGTATTATCATTAAGAACGTCATGACGGAAACAGACAAAAACATTCAAAAGCGCAAAACGCGAACAGTTGTGTTTGCATTTTCCAGCTTTTCATCACTCTTTTCGTCTCAAAGTTTTCATATTATTCACTTCATAACTGCTCACTCAATTGCCACTGAAATTTCAAAGAGGCTCGAGTCCACTGTTATGAGATCGCACACATGCTAAGTATATTTCGTGGTTGTTGCATCTGATACTGTATTGCATGAATACTATGGACGTGTTTGTAGGAAGTAAAAGGTCTATCTTATTTTGTGTTAAATGAACAGTGGCAACTGCAAATGCTGAGGTAGCTTATTCTAAACGAAATGATTAAATCTCAAGCAACGTTTTCTCATGTGACATTTTCACGTTTACTATAATGAATTTCAATGCATTAGGAAAGGTGCAGCTCTCTTCCAGATCAGTTGGCTGTGATCTTGTAGGATCCGAGTAAAATGAGCTCACAGTTCTTACATCCGCGAAACCTGATTGGTGTGCAAGGCTCCATGTATCTCAGGTAAGACAATACTGAAAATTTGCAAGGGCTGCAGCTATGTAAAAGCAAGATCGGTAATTATCTGGGGGGCACACGCTAGACAGATATTAAATGATTTCGTGAATCGATCACAGATACACGCGCTCAATTGTAACTACCGCAAGCGCGCCGCGCATGTGATTCTGTGGGCGCTCGTGAAAACTGTCTCCCCCCCCCCCAGGTGGCGCCGCAGCAGTGGTTCGGGAACTAGACCTATCACGTCGGTTTTGGAGCACGCGGCGGGCCGTACCCGTGCGCTCTTTCATCCAGTGGCCGTGCCATGGAAATGTGTCTCAAAGTGTCAGTCACCGTGTGCATTCAAAACGTTTGCTCTCGAAAAAGACCAGATTTTTTTATGGCTGCCATAAAGCCCAATGCCATAAGCCCACTGCGTCTTTATCGTGTCTCTCAGTACTCTAAATAAAGTTTCTCCATCCATCCATCTACGACGAGCAAATTTCCACACTATGAGCAGTGACCCTTCCGCGGCCCCCTTCTTTCAAAAGCTGTGACTTTAGGACAAAGCAATGTAGAAATTTCTGTCGAAGGAATGCAGACACACAGGTCTGCTATGCAGAACGATGCCGCTGGCGGAACTTTCTTGCCAACCAGCACCAGCTCCGAGAGAGGGTATGGTGGGCGGCGTACCCGCACTGACGTCACACTGTTTACAAACAGGGAGAGGTCTATTGGCTTGAAGTTTTTTGCATTCTTATTGACATAATGTTTTGAAGTGTTAGTTTAAGGCAATTATGGATAGCTCTTAACACAGTGCCTTTATTTCTGGCATCTGCCATTCATGTCCTGCTCCTCTGATCGTCTGAGCACTATCTTTCTGAACAGCACGGACTTCACTGATGAATCAGTCATGTGGCTGTTTGCCCCCATTGGGAGTAGTAGCAGCATTATGTATAAACCAGTAGTGTGTTTTGAGATGAGGGTGTGTTGTAGCCTTGTAAAGGATTGCAAGTTTGTGTGCGCCTCTGTTTTTCAGTAATGTGCATCTTGATGTAAATGTTGTGAACTTCATGTGACGATCATTTGTGACACAGTTATTTGCTGTCCACTTGGTGGGTCTATACCAGTGTTGCGGAGTTGCCACTCTGGAATTAGAACGACTCCACAATGATTCCACATTTTTGCGACCCGGAAATGAGTGGGAATGGAATTAAGCACCTTTTAAAGAGAATGGAATGGCGATGGGTCTTTTTCTGAAAAGGGAGCACACTTTTTTGTCTACACACTGTTTTTCAAACAAAATTTTAATAAGTCAGAGCCTCGAATTTACCCATAAAACAGTATGCTTGAAATGACTTGGCTGATTACAGGAACGATAAATTTAGAAGCAACGTGCCTATTACAATTCTGTCCTTATATAAACTGTGCTGCTCTGAAGTTTGTCTCTATTCCTCGCATAACTGCGGCTCTATGCCTTATCAGTCATGCGGAACTACAGTGGCCAGCCACACAGTACTTCATCAACATAAAAATATGCTGTGTCGTCATTTTAGCATCAACACACTTGAGCTCAAAAATTTTTAAAACATCATCATTAATTAGTAAGGTTGTTATGCTGCACGAGATATGTCACCAAGCTACTATCCCTTGACCTTGGTAATGAGTTTTGCTTACTTTTGCTGTTCTTCATCCATCTGATGACATCAGCTTTATGGGGCATTCATTCTCAACTCGATAAAACTATCAAGATGCCTTTTCTATGTTGAGGAATTACAGGAATGGAATTGAACTGCCCAGCCATTCCCAGAGTAGGAGTGGGGGCTAAGTTTTTTTCATTCCGAGGAATTGAAAGGAGTGGAACTGTGGCAAGTCCTGATTCCCCGGATTGGAATTAAAGTGGAATACAGGCACTCATTCTGCAATACTGATCTAAACTTGCATTGTCATCTACTGTGAAAACATGTGCGACTGCTGGTTTATTTTTTATGCGTGCTTAGCATTAAGTTTTTTGTTGTTGTTTTTTGGCAATTATTCTGAGCAAATCATATATTCTGTCTTCTTACTTCATAATCACCATAGCACTTCAAGACAGCATTCATGCGGCTTTAAGTTTTATCATGCCCTAGCAGTCATTGACAAGGTTTGTCTTAGGTGAAATCAATCTCTCCTACTATAAGCAGTTAGCTGAGCTAGTTAAAATATTGAACATTGATGCATTTACAAAAACATTCTTACTATCCCAGTTAAATTCTGTGTCTGCATGTTTTTTCCTGTTCCACTTAAACTGTGGAAATGTATAATGTTCCTTTTGCCTGCAGCAGATGCAGTAACATGAAAAATATCCCAAGTTATTATCGGCCTGAAATTCTGCAGCAAACTTTGCAAAGTAAGCTCTTCAAGGTAACTAAGTCTTAGTGACAAAAATCGGCGCTATCAGCGTGGCATGCCAATAGCCAAGTCCTAGTGAAAACTCAGAACTTTGATAGGCTTTATGTATGCTGATCATCGATAACACTAGAGCAACTGGATTTTTAAATCTTGGTTCTGTTTGGCTGCATTTATTACTTAGGGTACCACTGCAGTTGAAAATTATAACGCTTTGTGATACTGTCATGTAGGTATTACAGGGGTGATGTTTAACATGCAACACCCCCCCTCTTCTTGATACTCTTAAAATAGCAATTCTGGCACTGCTGTACTAATGTTTACTTACTAATTTGTGAGATGCTCATTTGCATTATGTTTGTAGGAAGTGTAACCCACACATTGTTCTACTTGTGGGAAGATGCGAGTCGAAAAATGCAAGCTTTTTCCAAAATTACTTATTTTTCACTTTCATTTGCTTTCACAAGTTTAGTTTCTCCACTTTCACGAAAAAAAAACAACTGAAGATTGTAATCAAGTTCGAAGTAGGCTAAATTGCATTTAGAGAGCACAAAGTGGCTACTAAAAATAAAGAAAGCTCATTGTCCAGTCTCTCCTAGAAATTTTCACCTGGCTGCTTGCCATTGCATTTTGCATGAGGAGTTCACTGAATCCACATGCTCAAGATAACCATGATTGCCAACCTCTCATGGTAGAAGAAGTTATCTTAAGAAACACATCTTTTTCACGTAGATGAGCTTTCATCTATACTTTTAAAGTGCATTTTTCTCAAGAATAATTTTCAGGCAACTTCATAAGTTCGGACATCATGTTTTTGGTAGTTCTGGTTGTCCGATCAATATGAAATTTCGCTCAGATATTTCTTATTGTGTTAAGGGTGCGAGTATCTCCTTTAAAATTTGATAGCGCCTGGCCTCGCCGCGGTGGTCTAGTGGCTAAGGTACTCGGCTGCTGACCCGCAGGTCGCGGGAGCGGATCTTGGCTACGGCGACTGCATTTCTGATGGAGGTGGAAATGCTGTAGGCCCGTGTGCTCTGATTTGGGTGCACGTTAAAGAACCACAGGTGGTCCGAATTTCCGGAGCCCTTCACTACGGCATTTCTCATAACCATATGGTGGTTTTGGGACGTTAAACTCCACATATTAACTATACATAAACATTTTGATATTGCCTGTATAATTATTACGGAGCTTTCGAATAGCTTATGCAAGCTGTGCGTACGATGTTTATTACGGTTGCTGCCCTTGTGCATGCGTCATAACACTAACCGCTGTTGGTGTGTGCGGTCCGCCCGCAAAAAATTTTTAATAGAGTGCAGACCACATGGCCTGCAAAGCCTATTTGCGGTGAGTAAGCCTGTTGCGAGCATGCTATTCGAAAACTTACATGGTGCCCATACGTGAACGCTACATCCGCAATGCCCGCTAACTCAGCGTATGCTATTTAATATCTCCCTATTGAGAACCTACAGAAAGAAAGATTATGCAGATGAACATAAATTTGCTGTTTATATCTGATGATACAAGTTCTAAAGCATTGCTACAAGTCTGCTTGAAAAACAATTTGTATTCCTTAGGAAGGCTTATCCATGAAAAGAAGCTATCTCAGGTTTGAAGAAAATGGGCAATATTCATCAGAAAAGAAAAAGGAATGAAAGCTAACATTATGTATATACAATAGCAGGTCAATGCTGTATGCACCTGTGTACATAAATGAAGAACATGGCAGTATTGCAGTGTCTGTTCTTAATATTGGTGTGCTAAATATTGTCACGGGGTTGTGAGGTGGCTGAAGACAGTAGACTTTATGTTGGGATTCAACTGTTTATTTGGGCAAACCTGTGCCCAGTAAACGGAAAGTCTGATTACAGTAGCAGTCTTGCACAGATAGCAGTGAACGGAGCATCGGCCGTCGATCAACTACTGACAAGTGGCGAAGTGCGTCGGCATTTATACTCTTGCCATCGAATGCTCTAGCGTTATCACTGGCGGTGACGTAAGTTCCAGAATAATCTGTACAGTTTGCGAAGTGGGCGTGATCTTATCGAAATGATCTACTACAGTCCTGAAGCTTCTCGAAAACTGCAGGCGCGGTTTGCGCTGAGAATTCTGTAGTGTATTGGGGCGATAACAAAACTTGAGGAATGGAACGTGGCATTGCCCCCCTCTGAAAAAGGCATCGTCCCAATGCTTTAACTAAAAATGAAGGTACAACAATAATGCAAGAAAGTACAATGAATAAATTAAGATACAGCAATAATACAAAAAACACTGTTTCAGTTTGTTAACTCACATGAAACGGCTTCAGGTGCGCGACATCGACGACTTCAGGTCGTGATCGGCGTCGAGAGGTCGTGATGCTGTCGGGGACACCCTCGTAATCAAGTGGGCCGAGACGTCGAACCACCCTGTATGGTCTGAAGTACCGTTGCAGAAGCTTTTCATTGAGTCCACGTCGACGTATCGCCGTCCACACCCAAACACGTTCACCGGGCTGGTATTCCACGAAGCGTCGTCGAAGATTGTAACGGCGGCTGTTGGTCGTCTGTTGATTCTTGATACAAAGTTGCAGGTGCTCACTCACATCGAGGTTTTCTTCGTCGGTGACGTTGGGTAACATGGCATCGAGCGTCGTTGCCGGGCTCCTTCCGTAGACCAATTTGTATGGAGATATTTGCGTTGTTTCCTGCACCGCCGTGTACAACACCGCCGTGACCTTTGCATACAACACCGCCGTGTTGTATGTGAAGGTTATGTACGGAAAAATGGCGTCCCACGCCTTGTGTTCGACATCGACGTACATTGTCAGCATGTCAGTGATCGATCGTCTTATTTAGCCGCTCGGTTAGGCCGTTGGTGTGTGGGCGGTACGCTGTCGTCCAGCAGTGGTTTGTCTGGCTGTATGCCAAGAATGCTTGAGTTAAATCAGCAGTAAATGCCGTTCCTCTGTCGGTGATGAGCACCTCCTGGGTGCCGTGACGTAGGACGATATTTTTGACGAAGAACTTAGCTACCTCGGATGCACTGCCTTTGGGCAGGGCTTTTGTCTCCGCGTAGTAAGTGAAGTAGTTGGTAGCTACCACGATCCACTTGTTTCCGAAAGCCTACGTCGGGAACGGCCTCAGTAGGTCCATACCAATCTGCTGGAATGGTCGGCGAGGTGGTTCAATTGGCTGCAGAAGATCCGGTGGCCTTGTCCGCGGTGTCTTGCGTCGCTGACAGTCCCGGCATGTCCTCACATAATGAGTGACGTCGGTGGTAAGACGTGGCCAGTAGTACCTTTCTTGTATCCTCGCGAGCGTGCGGGAAACGCCGAGGTGCCCTGCCGTCGGATTGTCGAGCAGGGCCTGTAGGAGTTCTGGCCGCAAAGCTGAAGGCACAAAGGCACTTGGCTCGGAGCGGTGAAAAGTTGTTCTTTTGGAGAAGACCGTTTCTCAGGGAGAACGATGCAAGTGTGCGGTTGAATACCTTCGGGACTTCGGCGGTCCTGCCTTCGAGGTATTCTATTAGGGCCTTCAGTTTTGGGTCGGCCAACTGTCGTTCATTGAAGTCGTCGGCTGTTATCATTCCCAAGAAGTAGTCGTCACCCGGGTCGTTGGGCTTTGGTTGGTCGACAGGCGCACGAGAGAGACAGTCGGCGTCAGAGTGTTTCTTGCCGGATTTGTAAACGACGGTAATGTCATATTCTTAAAGTCTCAGGTTCCATCGTGCGAGGCGACCTGAAGGGCCCTTCAAGGTAGCTAGCCAACACAAGGCGTGGTGTTCGCTCACAACTTTGAAGGGCCTGCCGTAGAGATAGGGGGGAAATTTCGACGTAGCCCAGATGATGGCAAGGCACTCCTTTTCTGTTGCGGAATAATTGGCTTCTGCTTTGGATAGCGATCGGCTGGCGTAACTAAGAACCCTTTCAAGTTCGTCAGCCCGCTGCACAAGAACGGCGCCGAGACCTACGCTGCTTACGTCAGTGTGTATTTCTGTCTCAGCGAATTCGTCGAAATGGGCAAGTAACTGAGGCGTCTGGAGGCGATGTTTAAGCTCCTGGAAAGCGTGTTCCTGTGGCGTTTCCCACTTGAACTCCACATCGGCCTTGGTAAGTTTAGTGAGTTGATCGCGATGCAGGCGAAGTTTTTCACGAACCGCCTATAATAGGCGCACAGGCCCAGAAATCGGTGCACTTCTTCTTGTCAGATGGTGGTGGGAAGTTGGCGATGGCGGCTGTTTTTCGTGGATCAGGACAAACTCCAGACTTGCTAATCACATGCCCCAGAAACAAGAGCTCCTCGTACGCAAATCTGTACTTTTCTGGCTTCAGTGTGAGTCCGGACGTCTTGATGGCTTGAAGTACAGCTTAAAGGCGCCGAAGATGCCCATCGAAACTCGAAGAAAACACGACGTCGTCCAAGTACACAAGGCAAGTCTGCCACTTCAATCCTGCCAGTACTGTATCCATAACGCGTTGAAAAGTTGCAGGCGCTGAGCAAAGACTGAAAAGCATCACCTTAAACTCGAAGAGGTCGTCCGGTGTTATAAACGCTGTCTTCTCTCGGTCTCTTTCGTCAACTTCGATTTGCCAATAGCCAGTCTTGAGGTCCATTGACGAAAAATACTTGGCGTTATGGAGCTGATCAAGTGCGTCGTCTATTCGTGGGAGAGGATACACGTCCTTTCTTGTGATTTTGTTCAGGCGGCGATAATCGACGCAGAAACGTAGGGTCCCATCCTTTTTCTTCAATAACACCACGGGGGACGCCCTTGGACTCTTGGACGGCTGGATGATGTCATCCCGCAGCATTTCGTCAACTTGTCTCTTCATGGCCTTGCGTTCTCGCGTCATTCGGAAATCTGGGATTGACGTCGAAAGCTGTGGGTGGGGCTTGGTTCCTCTGAACAGGTTCCGCAGCATCGGCGAGGGCGAAAGCACTAGTGGCTTCCACAATTTCTTTGATGTATGCGACCATCGTTCCTTTATTCACATGTTTGTACTCATTGCTGAAATTCGTAAGCGTAACCGTTGCTTTGCCTCTCCGCAGCTCTGTAATAACTCTTGTGACGCAAATATTTCGGGTGACCAACAGATGCTGACTGCCTTGAACGACGTCTTCTAAGTCAGGTGATTTAGGAGAGTTGACTGAAATAATGACGCTGGAGCGAGGCGGAATGGTGACTTGTTCTTCCAGGACATTCAAGGCATGGTTTCCTGGCGGCGTGCGCGGCGGTAGTGCTTCTTCTGTGGATAACGTTATCGACATTGTTCTTAGGTTGATGACAGCACTATGGAGGCATAAAAAGTCCATGCCAAAAATGACATCTCTCGAGCAACGCTGTAGGACTACGAAGTCTGCAGGATAAATACGGCCGTTAATGGTTACTCTCGCTGTGCAGATTTCTGCTGGCGTTCTGACATGACCTCCGGCTGTGCGGATTTCGGGGCCTTTCCAAGCTGTCCTAACTTTCTTCAACTTCGCAGCAAACGACCCACTAATGACGGAATAGTCGGCTCCAGTATCAGCGAGAGCGGTCACACTGTGGCCGTCGATAAGAACGTCGAAGTCGCTAGTTCGCCGTCTCGCGTTGCAGTTAGGCCGTGGCGTACAGTTAGGCCCGCTGGCGAACAGTAGGAGATCGGGGGGGGGGGGGTGGCGGCGGCGGTGCGTCTGGCAACAGAAGTGCGATGGGGTGGCGTTTTGGTGTGGACGGGGAGGAGCGTTGTGGCGCACTGCAGCGGCCTAGCTCATAGCTTTCTGCTTGGGCAGCGGTGCTTGGGGAATTCGAAGCGATTGCCGAACTTCTTCTAGCACAATGTCGGCGATCGAATACACTTGAGGCTGCGCCAAAGGCAACAGCTTGCTACGCTCTTCCCGCACCATCGCTCGGATTGTTTCACGCAGGGCTTCGGAGTCAATGGCTTGAGCAGCAGCGTAATCTGGAGTCAGGCGACAATTATACTGTCTTGTGCGCATGTCCAGGGTCTTTTCGATTGTGGTCACTTCGGCTATAAATTCTTGGACGGTGTTTGGTGGATTTCTCATCAGTCCCGCGAAGAGCTCCTGTTGGACCCCTCGCATGAGGAAACAAACTTTCTTCTCCTGAGGCATGTCTGGGTCAGCGTGACGAAATGGGCGGGTCATTTCTTCTGTGAAAATGGCAACATTTTCATTTGGTAGCTGAACCCGAGTCTCTGGTAAAGCAGCAGCCCTCTCTTTGCGAGCGATGCTCGGGAACGTTTGCAGGAATGCGCAGCCAAAGACCTCCCACGTTTGAAGCACGGACTCCCGATGTTCGAGCCAGGTCCTTGCAGTGGCTTCCAGGTAGAAGTACACACGACAGAGCTTTTCTTCATTGTCCTAGTGGTTGAGGGCGGCCACACGGTCGAATGTTTCTAGCCAGGTCTCCGGGTCTTCGAACGATGACCCATGGAAAGTTGGTGGTTCCCTGGGTTGATGCATGACGATCGCGAGCTGGGACACTGCGGTTGTCATTGTCGCTGCAGTCGAGGTCATGGCCTTGGTCTTCCGCGCCTTGTCTTGTAGTTGTCCGTACTCCTGTGGTAGACGTTGCTGTCGGTGGCTTGTTCTCTGCTCCTGGTTGGCATCGGTGTTTTCTCCGCGACGTGGGCTGGGTTCACGGCTTGACGGGGGCGTCCGGTACATGAACGAAGCAGCACCTCCACCAGATGTCACGGGGTCGTGACGTGGCCGAAGGCAGGAGACTTTATGTTGGGATTCAACTGTTTATTTGGGTGAACCTGTGCCCGGTAAACGGAAAGTCTGATTACAGTAGCAGTCTTGCACAGATAGCAGTGAACGGAGCGTCGGCCGTCGATCAACTACTGACAAGCGGCGAAGTGCGTCGGCATTTATACTCTTGCCATCGAATGCTCTAGCGTTATCGCTGGCGGTGACGTAAGTTCCAGAATAATCTGTACAGTTTGCGGAGTGGGCGTGATCTTATCGAAATAATCTACTACAGTCCTGAAGCTTCTCGAAAACTGCAGGCGCGGTTTGCGCTGAGAATTGTGTAGTGTATTGGGGCGATAACAAAACTTGAGGAATGGAACGTGGCAATATCTAATAACAAGTTCTTGAACATCAAAGTATTTCTGGAGTCAGCATTTGGGCAAGTGGTCTTATCTTTGTCAAAACTGCAACTGCATCTTTTATTTTGAATATGTGCCTCTTAACTGGTACAGTGGCTGTTTAACAGATGTCTGAAAAAGTCACTATGTTAAATTATTAATGCGATAGCGTTAAAGAGCTCATTTCGCAGAAATTCCTGCGTCAGCATCATTGGTTGTGAGTGAGAAATCATCTTATGCGAGGCGGATAAATCAAGAACGATGCAAATAAAATAAACAAATTATAAAAAATCCAGGCGCAGAGTGGGAACCTAACCAGGGTTGTTTGGGTTCAAGTGGGAATCGAACCCAGGTCGTTTGCGTGGCAAGCGGACGTTCTACCCCACAGCCATGGCTCTGCTTGTGAAAACAGGGAAAAGAATTTCCTCTGATTGGAAATGCACTGAAAATAGCTGTCATGCTGTACAAACAGATGTGTCCTGTATACATGCTTCACAATGCAACATGAAATATTGTGGTAATAATGCGTGGTACAAGCATCTATTGCCAGCGGGCTTCACAATATGCGATTATCAGCATGGTTGAAAGCCGGTACCCCACTACAAAAGGCACACACGCTACTGCGCCTATTTTCTTAAGGCCACACAGTGGGTGCATAGCAAATTTGAAAAGGTTTCATGCACTAAGTGTTTGAAGTGTGCACTAGAAACAGGGTGTCGCTATCGCGATGAACTTATAAGGGCAAAGCTTTAGGGTCCCTCAAATTTTTTTTTTTCCTCCTGCAAACAGCACTAATGTACAAGTTGCACCTACTGATTACAAACTGTCTGTTCAGGCTAGGCATGATGGTTTGTGTGCCTGTTTTGTGGACAGGTGCTGTGATATTGTTGATGATTGCTGCTGTATGTGTAAAAATGTGGCTTATGTGCATTGATTCTAACTGGTCTTAGTGGATTGCATTTGTAATCTTAACAGTGCTTTTGAATACTTTACAGCAGGCAGCCCAACCTTCTAAAGCAACATCAGATCAGCAGCGTGGGTCATTCTTGACACCCTCAACTCCCGCAAAGTCGACCACATCAGTAGAGACTAGGGATGCCATATTGACACCAACACCATTCGGACTCTCAGAAGGGGCCACACAGTCATTTCGTACATCAACACCTCTTGTATGTACTGAAGCAGCTGCATGAAGTGGTGTTCTGTCTGGTGCTGCGTTAGCACGAACCATACTTCCAGAGCCATCTATATTGGTGGTATGGTGTTTGAAATAAAAAGAAAACCCAGTGCTTGACCAATCGTCCTTAGCCTTCCTGCAAAAGTGTTTTTTTTTTTTTCAAATGCTGATGGCAAGGCAAGTAGTATTGATTTCTTCAGCGATGCGATATCTTGCTTAGGTGAAGTCACAAACAATAGAATTGTAGTTGAACCTCCACGTAATGGAATACTAATAAACATCTCTGAAACAAAAACCAGTAATATAAATTTACGTGCATATAACACAGGATTTCATATATCCCAATCGAATGGCTGCTTCTTTTTTGCAGAAGTAGTTTGCCCTGCTGATGGCATGAAGTTTATTTGATTGTTCTGCCTGTGTTGTTTTCTATATCTGCTGCTGTTGTTCCGATGTTCATTTGTCACATTTTTATTGTGGAGCTGTGGCTGTATTTAAGGTCCACAAGGTACTCATTAGGTGGTTCCAAGCAATCGTCTGAGTTCCTGGCCAGAACTTTTCCGCTTCGCTTTCAATAAGCATTTTTTCATCTTTATAGTGGCCAATGACATTTCCCGCTCACCCATGCACATATGTATTCACATGTGCAAGGCCTCTCAGCTCACCACATGTACTTGGTGAGCTGACATATGAGCTGGAAGTCCTAAATCGCCTTTTCAGTGTTGTAACACAGTTGGAAAGTGCAAAAGTGTTTGTGACAGTAAATCTTCTAGTGGAAAGTTATCTCGGGCAGTTCATCACTTGTGTGTTGAAACAAGCAATCATTGAATAAACTTTTATTCGGTGTTTCTGCTTATATTGCTTACTATTCTACAGATAAACAATAAAAATGTTCCAACTATGTGATTTGAACTCGAGGCCTCTTGTACAGAAGCCTGATGCTCTAATCACTAAGCTGCAGGTGCATGCTTCGTCATGTACTAAGAACACCTTTAGAAATGTCCTGGGTGCAAGCACACTGTCTCAGGCACTTGTCGCACTTTCCACAATGCTGATTGTTTTCTAAAAAAAATTCCTAATACAAGCCAGCATGTTGAATGCCTTGGCTTGTGTTCGCAAACCTGATGTAATGTTGACGAGTTTCCCTTATGCCACTGTATGAATTTAAATTCATAATTTACACCAGTCAATTTATGTTGTAATACTTGAGCTTGTTTTTTTGTATGTGTTGCATTCGCAGTGGCCTCTTCCTTAGTTTTCAGCTGAGTTGATTAAACTGCTGCTGTAATGAGTGGACAGACAAGCCTTAATCCTTTTTTTTTTCTTCAGCCGCTGACAAAGGTGATTGAGGTATCAGTGCAACCCAGCAGCAGCGATTCAGACCACAAGGGTTCAGCAGCACTTGCCGCCGTGCGTCTTCGAGACCACAGTGACCTAACCATCACACCGCTGACTATGGCACCACCAGAGATCTCGTCTGCAGCTGTTACGACTGTTGTGACAAAGCCACTTCCAACTCGCTCTGAGGCCATAGTCACCTCCAAAGAGGCGGGTTCGCTGTCTCCTTTCACAGCACCTAGTAAGCGTGGCTTTCTCTTGCTTTTGATGTGGAGGTGCCCATATATTGTCTAAAATATTGCATTTTGCGTTTAAAGCTGACAGCTACATATCGAAGATTTTAAATATACTGTAGACTCGTGATAATTCAAGCTCTGATAATTCATACTTTCGGTTAATTCAAACAAAATTTTATATTGTGGTTGGCCTTCTATTCTTTCAATTCATTTAAAAGCCTTTTAATTTAAGCTCTGTCATTCGGTTAATTCATAAATTTTGCAGGTCTATACCAGAAAATATCTGTTGCTTTCCCTCTACTTGTTACATGTGTAGATTAACTGATGGCCAGGCGGTAGTGACAACCGCGAACAGTAGGCCATCAGGCCCGCGAAGAACACGAGAACATCTTGAGCCCTTAGCCCAGAACGAACTGTTTTATTATTTCCCAAAATGGCCACCCCCGCTGCTGTGCCAGGCTCGCACAGCTCAACACAACTATCAGCGCCGCGTGGGGGCACTGCATTTGAACCAACATTGTAACACTCCTCCCCTCTTAGGAGGAAGACTACGGGGAGTACCTATTCACCGGTTTCCTAGTTCTTGTGCCACGTCGCAACTTCGGCGTGCTAGGCGTAGGCACGACAGAGTCACTGTTCACATGCACACCCCTGTTGAGCGCAGTCCCGTCACTCTCTGTGGCACAGCTACTCCCAGAGAAGCTAGTTCCAGGTAGCTGTTTCTGGTGAGGCACTTCTGGAATAGCTGGCGCATGAAGAAGCGGCGGCTCCAACTGTGGTGGAGCTGCAGCGATAGCAGTTTCAGGAGAGGCCAATGTTTCTGTCTGCACAAGGCGCAAGTGGTCGCTGTGTCGGTTTCCCAAGGTGCTATCTTCAAAACGGACACTGGCTGATGATGGAGTGACGTCTACGACACTGGCAGGCACCCAGGGTGTGCCCCTGCGAAAGTTTCGCGCATGCACATCATCACCTGGCTGCAGTGATGGAGCCTGCCGGGACCCTCTGTCAGCATACAACTTCTGCTTGAGTTGTTTTAGGAATACAGATGCCTGCAGGCTTGGCCTGAGAACATCCAACGGAGTCTGAACATTCTTCCTGTCAAGAGTTCACACGGTGGCCGACCTGTCACTTCATGTGGTGTGGTCCTATAGTGGAACAGAAACCTGGAGATCTGCGTTTGGAAGTTCCCAGAACCAGACTTCTTGAGTTTGTTCTTCACAGTTTGTACAACTCTTTCAGCTGCACCATTTGAGGCAGGGTGATACGGCGGTACAAGCATGCGGCGTATTCCGTTTCGAGTTAAGAACTCAAGGTACTGGGCACTGGGGAAGGCAGGACCGTTGTCTGAAACTATGACATCAGGCAGGCCATACTGAGCGAATGCAATTCTCAATGCAGAAATGGTAGCTTCTGCAGATGTAGAAGACGCAGGAAAGACTTCTATCCACTTTGAGAACGCATCCACAATAACCAAGAATGTGTGACCTAGAAATGGTCCCCCAAAATCAATGTGAAGCCTTGACCAGGGTCGCTGTGGAAAAGGCCACGGCGTCTGCTGAACCGGCTGTGTAGCTCGATGTTGAGTCAAGCACGTAGCGCAGCTCTTCACGCTGTTGGCAATATCATTGTCAATGCCTGGCCACCAAACATGGCTCCTGGCAATCATCTTGCTCTTCTCGATACCCGGGTGGCTGGCGTGAAGAACACCAAGAACTTGGGTCTGCAATGATTTTGGGATCACTACTCTTGATCCCCAGAGTAGGCAACCCTCATGGAGACTGAGTTCTGAGCTTCTGGTATTGAAAGGGTTCCACTCTGGTCCTACTGGAAGGCTTTCTCCTTTCAGAACTGCAAGAACAACATGGCCCAGAAGAGGGTCATTTCGTGTGGCTTGGGCCACTACACCTGGTGAAATGAGTCTCGGATATGCCTCCTCTAGTAAGAAGATTTCAGCAGGTCATGGCAATGCAGTAGTGTCAGTTGGGAGAGGCAGTCTACTCAGAGCATCAGCGTGGCCGAGCTCTTTGCCAGGCTTGTATACAAGTGCGTACTTGTAAGCAGAAAGCTTCAGAGCCCACCTGACCACTCGAGGTGAAGCTTGCACGGGAACGGGCTTGTTGGCACCCAGTAGTCCAAGAAGTGGCTTGTGGTCAGTGTGTGCTTCGAATGAGATGCTCACAAGTACTGGTGGAACCGATCCACACCAAACACTAAAGCGAGTGCCTCCTTGTCGAGTTGACTGTAGTTTCGTTCTGCTTTTGACAAGCTCTTCGAGGCAAAAGCAATGGGATGTTCCCCGCCATCAGCATCTTTGTGTGCCAGAACTGCAGCTATACCATAAGGCAATGCGTCACAGCTGAGGCAAACAGGCCTGGCAGGGTTGAAATGCACTAGAACTGGAGCTGATGTCACCAAGTGCTTGCAGGCATTGAATGCATGTTGTTGTTCATGTCTCCACTCCCACTTTTTCCCTTCACAAAGAAGTAAGTGCAGTGGACGAAGGAGTGACGAAAGATTGGGTAAGAAGCGCCTGTAGAAGTTTACAAGTCCCAAGAAGCTCTGAAGTTCCCAGACATCCTGAGGCACAGAAGCATGCAGAATGGCTGCTACCTTGTCAACATTCGGGGAAAGGCCTTCCTTGCTGATGATGTGCCTGAGATACTCAACTTGCGGCACGAAGAAATGGCATTTTTCAAGTTTCAGCTTGAGGCCCAATTCCTGAAGCTTGCTAAGTACAGCACGAAGGTTGCGAAGGTGCTCAGCATTATTTGCGCCAGTCACAAGAATGTCGTCAAAATAGACTGCTACATGAGGCAGTCCCCTGAACAAGTTCTCCATCTTGCGCTGAAATATGGCAGGAGCAGATGAGACACCAAAAGGCAACCGGGTGTACTGAAATAACCCCATGTGTGTCGAAATTGTGACATACTCCCTAGAGGCCTCGTCAAGGACAACTTGCTGGTACGCATCTCGCAAATTCAGTTTTGTGCAATTTCTCACCTCCAGCAAGCACAGTCCACATGTCCTCGATCCTTGGAATGGGGTACTGCTCCACTGTTGCCACTTGGTTTATGGTGACACTAAAGTCTCCACAGATTCTGATGCGTCCATCCTTTTTGGTCACAGGAACAATAGGTGCAGCCCACTTTGCTGTCTTGACTGGAACAAGAATGGAATCTCTTCTTAGTCTAAGGATTTCTTGAGTTACTCCATCTGTTAAGGCGTAAGGCAGTGGACGTGGCTTGAAGAACCGAGGCGGAGCATCTGAAGGAACATGTAGAGAAGCTTTAGCACCCTTGAATGTACCCAGGCCTTCTGCAAACACTTTGGCGTAGTCTTGGACTAGGTGTTTGACGTCGGAAAGTGCGTGGATGTTCACTTCAACATCGGAGACGCCAATGCCCAGCTCACGCATCCAGTTGCGTCCAAGAAGAGTGGGCGATCCGTCTCCGGTCAGAAAAATAGGTAGGTCGGCCTCTCTGCCATGAAACTTCACACTGACGTCAGCTTTTCCCTGAACCTTTTTTAGTTCCCCGGAATAGCTTCGCAGAAGCACTTGTGACGGCTGCACAGGAACCGAAGGCAAAAGCTTAAGAAGACGCGACTTTGCCAAGACAGAGACACTTGCTCCCATGTCCACTTCCATGCGAAGCGGCTTGCCGCAAACGTCAACAGTGACGGTGAAAGGCGGAGGCGGCATGGCATAGTCGACTTGCCACATGTCAAAAACTTCGCAAGATGAAGTAGTAGCGGCGTCCTGCTTGCGTTCCGTATTAACACGATGACGGTTACTCGACGACTGTGAACTGCAAGCCGAGAATGAACGTGCCTTGGTGGGGCATTTGCTTTGGGCTTGGCTGTCCCTTCGTCGCGAATTGCACACCTTCGCCAAATGACCTCGTTTGTGGCAGTAATTGCAGATTGTCTTCACATGCTTGCATTTTGATGCAAGATGTCTGTCCCCACAGCGGTAGCAGGTGACACCCCCAGAACCTAACGAGACACGGTGAGCCGAGAAAGCGCTGCTTGTGTTCGCTTGCGCCATCTCACCTGCGTCCCTTTTTGCTGCTTCCATTGCCAGGGCGGTCTGCACGGCATCGTCGAAGGTGAGGTCCGGTTTTTCCAGAAGTCTTGTTTGGACATCCACGTTGTTTATGCCACACACGACGCACTCGCGGAGCATGTTTTCGAGTTCAGCCCCGAAGCTGCAGTGCTCGGACAGGCTTTTTAGTGCTGCGATAAAATTGCTGACTGATTCCCCTTCCGCGCGAATGCGCAAGTTGAAACGAAAACGCTGCACGACGGCAGAGGGCTTCGGACAACAATGGCTTCCAAGTACTTGAAGAATCTTGTCCAGATTCTTGTCACTGGGCTTGGCGGGCTTGACCAAATTGCGGAGCAAAGCGTATGTTTTCTGCTTGCAGCAGCTGGTGAATACGGCAGTACGCTTGTCTGGGGCGACATCATTCGCCAGGAAAAATGCTTTGAGCCGGTCCACGTAACAGGGCCAGTCGTCTCCTCCCCCCTCGAATGGCTCGAGGTTGCCGAAACTTGGCATGGTGAACAGATGGCAGAGAGCTGCGGGAACGAAGACTTACATGAAACTTCCTTTCATCCTCGTCGCCAGTTGTTACATGTGTAGATTAACTGATGGCCAGGCGGTAGTGACAACCGTGAACAGTAGGCCATCAGGCCCGCGAAGAACACGAGAACATCTTGAGCCCTTAGCCCAGAACGAACTGTTTTATTATTTCCCAAAACGGCCACCCCGCTGCTGCGCCAGGCTTGCACAGCTCAACACAACTATCAGCGCCGCGTGGGGGCGCTGCATTTGCACCAACATTGTAACACTACTATTTAAAAATTTGTGTGCTTATATAATCCTCGAAGTCTAAAAATTAAAAATAAGCACATGAGGCCTTCAAGAAAAAAGCCTTTGCTAGTAAACAAATGTTTGAAACGAAGCACACGCATGGTAAACCATGATGCTTCTCAACTGGTATAGGGAGCTTTGTGCTGAAGGCACATATAGCAATGAAGCAGTTGGCAATTCATGATTACTTAAAAAAATCTGATCAGCAGTAAATGGCCGATAAACTTGTGGACTTTTCACCTCTATTTTCTGTTCACTGCGTGCAGTTAGAGTTTAAAAACACTTAAAAATTTTTAATGTGATGAAATCAATACCTAATCATAATGTGTGGTGTCACCTCACCCAGAGTCATCTATCTGAGAACTTCTCATAATTCAAACTTTTTCATGATTCAAACAAAATTCAGAGGTCCCTTCGAGCTTGAATCAACAATAGTCGATTGTATATGTGTCAACCATGCCTACCGAGTAACTGAACGCCCCCTGACGATACAGTGAGCAACAGCTCAAATCGCACTTATTTCCACAAATTAGAATTGTTATCTATCCCTTTGCACTTGGTCTGCAGTGAATATGTTCACGAAGTAGTGTACACAATAAGATTTGTTAAGTTTGTTTGAGAGGAGGCTTTAGGTCGTAAGCTTCATCAGCCGCACTGGTGTAAAGGTTATGGTGCTTGACTGTTGATCCAAGGTTTGAGGGTCAAATCCTGGCCTTATGATGGAGTCAAAAAGGGTTCAGGCCTGTACACTTAGATTAAGGTGCACGTTAAAGTGCGTCCAAATTTCGGTCGAAATTTTGGGAACCTTCCAGTGGGCCATTTCATATAATCATATAATGGTTTTGGGGCATGAAACTAACAACTACTATAGCTATTATTAGACATGTGTGAGTGTTGGAGCACTTGAAATATTTGAATTATAGTTACAGTATTTATATTCGCCTCCACACGAATTTTAAGGTATTTGAAATTTCAAAGTTTTCAAAATGAACTAATAGACATGAAAACCTCGTGTAACTCTTTGTAGAGGTTTTTTCACTGTGGTAGAGGGGCACTGTACCGTGAATACACTTTTCCAAGGGAAATCCACACTGCCATAAAGCTCTACTTCAAGGTTAACTCTGAGGTCTTTTGTTTTTTTTTTGCAAAATGCATCCAAAAGTGTCAATTTTTTTATTGCTGTATTAACTTCTTCAAATCTGTTTAACAAACAAAGGTTTCTAAATACTATTTTTGGGGTGACCCTAAAGTGACAAAAAAATTTTCTTGTTACATGCACATGGTTTTTGTAAGAGTAAGTTAATTGAGTAAGGCAAGTTAAAAAAGAAAGAAGCCTATATGACTGTTAAAAAAAACTTGAGTTGCAATATAAACGTCTTTGTAATTCATAGACATACAAAAATAAGTGCACAAAGTGGCATCAAGTGGAAACATGGAGGGAAAAAAGCCAAGTTTATCCAGTCAGCATTGTCTTACTGTGCACGCTTTTGAGATATTGCTTGTTCATCAACTTCTCAATCTTAACTGGTAAGTAACGCCTGGTATGTCCAGCTGGGGTTTACTGAATTAGATTCTGATTGGCTTGTCCGAATCATCACAAGGCTCACTTTTGCAGCCGAGGAACCGGCACACACTTTTATAGCCTGAGGAAACTGTGCGGTGAGGGCTCTGAAAAAAAGTTGTGTAGCTGTGAGGGTATTGGGAAGGCAAAAACAAGCCAGAAACCTATAATAATCATTCATCTTATGGCCAATGAAAGGGAAACTTTTTTTGCGTGTCCCCAAAACAGTCAATGCAACCGCAGAAGCATCGTATGCATCAGTCAGCGCCTACACAGAGCTGTAATCGCATACCGGGGAGGAATGAACGAGATACACTCATACCTCATTATAACAAAGTTGTATCTTGCAAAAAATAAGTTTGTTGTATTCAAGAATCATTAAAGACGATAGTCTTTCTTGGGGACCTTCGACGCAAAAAATTTAGTCTGTCTGTCTGTCTGTACATTTGTCTGTTTGTCTACTCTTAACAGCATCGGGTATTTGAAACTGTCGACCCCATTCGCAGCGCCCACCTATGTTGCTCAAGATTCAGCGTTCATACTTGTGCAGTTGTCGATTAAAAAGCAATTATTGCGCGTGTCTGGGGCACCATAACAACACGTATATATTCTGCATGTGCGCCTTTTACTAAAAAAGACATACATATGTAATTTTAAGGACTGTAGCGCTTATCACCCTGCGCTGACCATCCAACGCTTGCACGGCAAAGCGAGTGTTTCCAACGCTTTGCTAAAACGAGACGGTAGTGGCACCTACCCGTCGCCTTGCGTTCTACACCCTATCACGTCTGAGGCGGGCGCGCACATCCGTCTCGGAGCCACGCGCTTTGTTTTTGAAAAAAACTGCCAGATGGCAATCATGTCTCACGTGTGACGTGACTTGATGCGCTCGTTCGCCTCCGCTGCACGCTCGAGGATCTCTAACGCGGCGCCTCCAGAATACCATTCACCGATTTTCTTGAGCAGAACATCAAATAAATGTTTTGTTCACTCGCTCCACACGCAAGACTATCGTCTTTAGATGACATTTGCAGATTAAATGCAGATATGGGGCCAATTTTTTATAAAGATTATTCCTAACACTGCATCTATTGCAAGGCTATTTTTATTTACTTTATTATAGCCGATATTTTATTATATTTCTGTTCATTATAATGAGGTTTGAGTGTAGAAAAATCTGTCACCTATTGAAAGATTCCAAGTCAGAAAGCCATCAGTTTTGCAGGCGCAATTAGCGAGAACTGGCTGAAAGATGAAACTGAAACTAGCTGGTGCACCGCAGACAAAGCAACCAGCACACAATCCAAGTTTTCCATTAACATACGAGGAAACATAACATGCGAGGAAACCTAACATGCGATTCCTCTAATGTGGTATACCTACTCGAATGCAACGTGTGCAGTATGTAGTACATTGAACAAAAAGAAACAACATTTGGGATTTGTTTCAATTATTACAGAGTCCATGCGAAATCAGCCTCGAATCTACTTCTATCTAAACATCTCAGCCTTCCCGACCATGCATTCGACAAACTATCAGTAACACTCTTAGAATTGGGATTCACATCAAACCGAGAATGTGAACAACAAGAGTCATACCTCATCCACCAATTTAACACCCTCGAAAGAGGAATAAATGAGAATCCGGGTACACTTGTAGCAATTAAAGCATTAGAACACAATAACGGCAATAATGACAGTAATAATTGAGTTCACGGCACTGCAGCTGCGACGGTCTCTGGATAACTGAAAATACTTCTGAAAGTACAGTTGTCGTCTGTTCCTGTTTCTATCTTACTGTCCAATCAATTATGCCAAGCATAACCTGTCCAACAGCAACATTGTGCACAATCAGAAGCCCCCTTTTGCGTAATCTAGGAATGAATGATTGCTGTTATATATTTTTCATAATAAGTATTACACTTTCTTGAATATATTCAGGCTTCTGGGTATTATAATTTGCCTTGTTTGCTAGTAGTCTGAACACTATTTCTAGAGCATGCTATTAATAGCAATATTGCTATTATTATATTACTGTTATTTTCAACTACTCAACTTGTTTCTTAAGAGATGTATAATTTGTGGTGTTAGGGGTTTGGTACATTAACACTTTCACTGGGTAGCCGACTTCCGCGACAAAATTGTCTTCATTTGCACCGATTTCTTAACTCGTTGCGCCTACCCCGCCTTCAGCATAAATCTGAAGTGTATTACTCGTCAAACTTGGTCCCACGGTGTCATCCGTAGACAGCGTTGCTAAAGTTTCTGGCAGATCCAGCGGGTCCGGCCGCGACTCCAACTCAGCTACCAAAGGCGCACTTGTAGCTGGTGCCTTCTTGTTCCAAGGCCGTTTTTTGCGGCTGCCAAAAGCTCGTCGTGATGATGGTTTCAGACAAGAGTCTCCACGAAATACGGTGGGTCGAGAAGCACGTATGATCGCAAAAGCAGACACACACAAACGAACAGCCACGGTGGCGAATGCAACACGCACACACGCACACACACACACACACAACATACACACACATTTTAGTTTGACATGGGTGCACTGAAGGCCGATTTTATTGTGTTTAGCGACCGAATTTAGCGTTACCGATTTGAGAGTAAGTGTTCAGAAGTACAAATGCCCCAAAAGTAAGCTTTGCGAAAAATCGATTTTTTTTGACAATTTTTGCAGAGAGCTTAAATTAAGGGAGCTTAAATTGGTCTGCATATGATCTCTTAGGACTTGATCTACCAGCTCAGTGCATTTTTACAAAATGTTAGGATAATTTCAGGGTTCATTCAGCACGATGCCTTCACTGATATAGTGGCATGTACCCAAAACCATGCTATGGCCATGCCATTTACATAGCTCTTTCAAGCTTTGGTGTTAAGGTACTCAGAAAAGAATGCAAGCTCTATTTACTTTTATTTGTGTTCACAAACTTTTTTTACTTTGTGTCTTGCCATTCATTTCCAAACCTTTAGTGGTAAATGTTTGTTTTACAGTGACACAGCCAGAATTCAAGTTCAAGTTTGTTGGGCAAGGTTCATCAGGTGCAACAGCAGTTTCTTCAGCTTTCTCTTCTGGGTCTACAAGTAGCACAGCTAATGTGTCTGGTGCTCCAGCCCAGGCTTCCATCTTCAGCTCAGCCAAGCCCAGTGTGACACCACAAGTGACAGCAGCATCAACTGGCTTCAAGTTAGGGGACTTGCACACGTCCAAACCTGGTTTCGTGGCTGTCAAGCCATCTTCGAGCCCAACTTTTATGCCTGTTTCACAGGCGTCTGCCCTCCAATCCGCAGCTGTCACTGAAGAGAGGGCTTCAAGTGATGGGGGACCAAAAGGTTTGTGCTCTAGTATAATTGCCTTGTGTTGAAAACAAATATGTAATTTGTTGAGCTGCTTGCCAAAAGATGAGGGTTCATTACTCATAGCAGCTGCACTTGCAGGGCTTGTTAGCCAATACGAAAGACAAAAGCCCCTCAAAACATGTTCATCCACATCGTGTTGTCTGCTCATTGTCTTTGTAGCATTGGCCCGCCTACCTTGTCAAAACTTGTTCTTTGCATAACACACGAAAAAGCTGTTATGGAATGCCACCTCACCGGTTATTTGATGTTCAGATACCCACTTGTACAGGGGGTGTTCGCTTTTTTTTTGTAAGGAATGCTGTTTTTATTATAGCAGCATTTATATTGGCTCTTTAACCGGGTTATTTTTCGACAGCACCAAATGCAATAAGTCTCGTTACTGTGCGAAATGGTTATTTTCATATGTCTTGGGAAAATCATTTTTGCAAGTTTGAAAAACACTCCACCATGCAGTGTGGCTTACCAAATTTTGCACTATGAAATGCTCTTTCCAAAAAGTATATGTTGCAGAGCAACAAAAACATCTTGGAATAAATGAAAATCTGAAAAGTGTGGGATTTTTGGTTGCCAGCTAGTAAACAGTGCTATAAAAAACACTATATATACAAAAATATTCAAAATAAACAAAGTTGAGAATATAAATTCTGAAAATAAATGACCCAGGAACAGTAAAAAACTAATTAATGTTGTACAAAGTCCGTCTATTCACGCAAAGAAAATCGGAACTGAAGGTTTGCTTCATTGCTCGTGGCAGGCGGTGAAACATAGCTTGGTTTTTCGTGAGACACAAGTGAACTGGTACGCTCTTTTCAGTAAAGTTTTTTTTTTTTTTTGCAATAAGAGACTACAGGTGTTATAATATAAATGGATGCCTGTGATGGGGATGATCCCTCTATAAATCTGATGTCCAACAAACTTCACTATTTCATCTAGCATCACCTCTTTCCATCAGCCACTTCACCCCGCATAGTTTAGTGTTTCAATATATGCATCCAAGAATCGTTTTTTGCATATTTGCACATCGTAATATGAAAGTAAACATTATCGCATGCAGTTCTAAAACGTTTCACGCTGCTCCTTAGTGAGAGCCAAGATGTGTTCCGGTGGCCTTCTTGTCGTGAGGAGAAGCGCTGCAGCCAGCGCCAGCACACCGCACCCCTGTGACGTGTGGGCCTCCCACATAACCAGAGTAGCTATAATATTGTGCATAAAGGTCAGCAGCTATGCACTTGCAGCAGAGGAAACAACTTGAGACCGTAAAGAAAACAAACACATGAATGGTTGCAGGTGTCTCAGGCTGATGCAAAACATTGTCACCATAAAACTTGTAGCTGAGGTGCTGTCATGCTCTAACTATTAAGCTCGTACTCACGCAATTTAGATGCGGTTACGAGACAGTATTGAGCGGCACTTGTTATTGCAGCTCAGAAGATGTGCACCCATGTGCGCTTGACGACGACACCATAGGAGCGACTAATGACACTAGATGTGGCCCTGTGTCTTATATAACGATACAAGCAAGACTGAAGCTGCTGAAAACTGGTTGAAAGAGCCACCTCCCCAGTTTATACATGCAGTGGACCTTCAAAAATACTTTGCTGTAGAATAAATTTTCCATGATTCTCAGCAACAGCTCTCTATTGAATGGCTGGCATAAATTTCTGAATAATATTATTGCTCAACATTGTCAGATTGCAAAGCTTACACCTTAATTTGATATTTGACTTGCAAAAGTTTTTTGAATACAGAACAATGATGGTACTGTAGCACAACCACGAGGTGCACGTACTTCTGTAATGTTCGCCTGCCAAGTGTATTTTCCCAAACAACACATGAACATTGGTTTGCTCAAAAGTCTGTCAAAAACCACAATGTTGCCAAAATGAACAAATTCGAATTGATTCTTAAGGTAGAGGGGCTGGACTATATACTAAGAAGTGCTGGGTGCACCAGAAGTGAAACTGCTGCGCATATTGCGCATTTTAAAGACAATAGGACCTTCGATAGGACCTTCAACGGCAAAATTTTGGTCCGTTTGTCTGTCTGCTTTTAAATTTTTCTGTCTGTACATTTGTCTGTCTGTCCGCCATAACGATACCTCAAATGGCACCAAGTGGCCAACTCCATCCACAGCGCCCACCAATATTGCTCAAGGTTTAGTGTTCATAGTTGTGGGATTGTCAATTAAAAAGCAATTATTGCACATATCTGAGGGGCCACAACAACGCTTCGATGTTTTCTATGTCTGCCTTTATACTAGAAGAGGCACACACAAGTAACTCTAAGAAATGTAGCGTTTAAACACGCTGCGCTGACAGTGCAACACGATGCTCAAGAAGGTGTTTCCAACGCTTTGCTACGATGTCACGGTAGTGGCACCTGCCCGTCGCTTTGCGTTCTTCACCTTATCACCTCCGAGACTGGCGTGCGTCTTTCTCCGCAGGCTGCATGCCTTTGTTTTCGAAAATAACTGCCAAATGGCACTTGTGTCTAACGTGCCTAGATGCGGTCGTTCGCCTCCGCCACACACTCGAGGCACTCTAACGCAGCGCCTGCAGAATACCATTCACCGAATTTCTTGCGCAAAACATCAAATAAACGTTTTGTTCACTCTCTCCAGATGCAAGACTATCGTCTTTTGACGATATTTACAGTGTAACATGTAGATTCGGGCCAATTTTTTTGATACATTTATCTTTTCTTTGGTCAAGCTGCTCCAAAAACTATAAAATTGCAAAAATTGCACCGAACTGCTCCAAAACAGCCTCAAAAGCTAGAATTTTGATGCCAACCTCAGCTTCTGTGGGGAATAAAGGCCGAGTTGACTAATAAGGCGCACCCAATCGTGTTTTTTTACTTTGCACTTTTCTGGTGACGAAAGCTTTCATGCATGGTGCCGCCATAATCTCCTCTAAACAATTGCAAATATGCGTGACCCCGCAAAAATGTGTTGCTTTGCATCGAGGGTGCTGCTTCTGCTAGCCAGGCTGTGTATTCTGGTGCCTCTGTCGCCTAGCGAAAACCAGAGTCAAGTGGCGAGCGTTGTGGAGCTGACTCTCGGGTTCTTTGTTGTGCGTAGTGCATCCCTCCGATCGCTGCAGTATTCATGTTAACGCTACTGCGTCCGGTCACCTGCGCATGCGCGTTTGCTGTGAGCGAGTAACTCTAAACGGGGAGTCATTTCCCTGTATGTGACACATCTCCTGGATGCTCTGGCGCGTGTACATGGGTTCTCAAAACAGGTCCTGTGAGGGGCAGAACGCGTGTAACCCATTCTCGGATTACGTTTATTAGCTACTGATTTATTTAGACAAGTGAGTTCTCATTGCATTTAAAAAGCCACCATTGCACACAAAATTCGCAAATCAGTGTCCGCAGGTTAGAGAGACTTCGGTTATTTGCAAAGCCGTGGTGACACAACGCGCATTCAAACCATATTAAACTATATTAACGGGCACCTTGGTGCTTTATTCACGACTTATGGCGCATTGGCGATCACGTGGCACAGTTTTTATGAATGGTGATTTGCCACTGCTTCATTTTGTAATCCAAACTCGCAACGAGCACTTTAAGAGGCATCGCTTCGTGCCGGCTTTGGGCTACATGAGCTTTTAGGCTTAGCTTTATGTTCGATCGGTGTTTCGGTCAGCGGCCGTTCTGCTGTGCAACTTTGTTTTCTTTCTTTTATTCTTTTTGTTTTTGCAACAAAATTGGCCTCTGTACGTTCGGCGGTTCATTTGCAAGGACACGACTTTCATATCTGCGAATTTTTTAGAACGCTGCAAGCACTTTATGCGAGTCACTGCACGGGCAGCAATCGGAAGTCAATGTATTGGGTCCGTTCGATTCACCTGCACCAATCGGAACCAGTTCACGGCTGTGAACATGAAGTTCAGAAATTGTGCAGCGCGAGTTCAGCGGTGCGGGCACAGCCCGACATCTGAAACGATTGACAAGGTGCAGGCCTTATTTCTATTCTGTTGTGTTCCAAGCACCCCTGTGTCACGAGCGAGCCTCCGAACCCGCGAAGGACCAGATGCTGAAACTGCTTCCAGATGTTGACTCCTCCCCTTCCCCCGCTCGGCGCAAACAAGCCACCGTCGTTTCCCCCGGCAGTTTGGCCGCCGCCTCCATCCGAATAGGAATAAACTTGTTTTTAACCGTTCGAGGCTGTCTGAGCTTTTTGGACTACCGCGACCAACGCGTTGGTCTATGGGCCGACGACAACACCGGACATAACAGTGGCGACGAGGAAGTGGATTTGGACCAACGCTACGCAACGATATTGACAAGCTACAAGCTATGGCTACGCACGGGCTCCCAAATCGGCTACCCGAATTCAACGGCTCATCATGGTCATCGAGGTTTGGACACCTGCAATTTTACTTCGAGGCTAACAACATCACTGATGCAGCAATGAAGAGGGCCAACCAGCTAACGCTGTGTGGGGAGCAGACATACGACACAGTCTGTGCCTTGATTCAGCCACGCACTCCAGCAGCCGTTGACTACGACGACATCGTAGCAGCGCTACAAGAGCACTATGACCCAAGGCCATCGGAGGTCTATTGTCGAGCCCGCTTTCAACGGCGAGACCAACTGGAAGGCGAAAAAGTGGCCGAATACGTAGCGGCTCTCAAAAAGCTCGCTGCTGACTGCAATTTCGGGACGTTGACCGCGACAGCTGCAGCTACTGCGCAGGAGGAAGGATCGACTGCCACACCTGCTAACACCACTATGCTCCCCTTGGACGTTATGTTGCGTGACCGTTTTGTGTGCGGACTGCGTGACGCAGGCCTACAACAACGCCTGTTCGCGGAGACGGGTCTGACCTTCTCCAAAGCCTACGACATCGCCCAACGAGCGGAGAGCGCCGGTCACCAGCAGAGGGATATTCGACGGAACGTCGAGCCGGTGCATCACACCAGTCAGTAGTCAGGTCATTCCACGTCTAAGGCGAAATCAAGCAGAAAGACACAGCGCTGTTGGCGATGCGACGACATGCACGATCCCAAGGTATGTCGATACAAGACAGCGACCTGCAATTTTTGCCAAAAACTGGGACACATTGAAAGGGCATGCATCTCGAAGCGCAAACAGCTCGGACCGAAGACTTCAGTGCAATGGAACAACAATTTCGACGCACAGGAGGGCCAGACGCAAGATACAAGCCGAACAGCACTAACGTCATTGGCACTATATGACTTAAACGCCGTGGTGAACCTCGGAACGAGACCGAAGATTACAACTGAAATTACCTATGGTACACCAGCGCCCTATCAGGTTTGAGGTGGATTCCGGAGCAGCATGTACGCTCATCAGCGAGGACACTTTTCGCGCTACTTGGCGTGAGAACGCGCCAGCTCTCCAGCAAGACGACACGCAGCTGAGAACGTGGTCCGGACATTCCCTTCCACTGCTGGGCTGTGCCAACGTAGACGTGTACTACAACGGGCAGACCCATCAGCTCCCCTTGCTAGTCGTCCACGGTTCTGGATCAAGCCTTTTAGGACGAAATTGGTTCACCCCCCTTGGAGTGGTCATTGGCGGAGTTCACCACACACTCAGTTATCCGTCAGTGGAGCAGCTTCAAGATAAGTACAAAGCGGTTTTCTCTGGAGAAATACCAGGGAACAACGGACCTCCAGTCACACTGGAGCTGCGGGAGGATGCGACGCCGAAATTTTTGAAAGCTAGGTCGGTGCCTTTCGCCCTACGAACGTCAGTCGAGAATGAGCTTGACCGACTGCAGGAACAAGGGATCATCGACCCGACGCAACATTCGGAATGGGCGACACCACTCGTTGTCGTCCGAAAGAAGAACGGTACCCTACGCCTCTGCGGAGACTACCGGAGCACTGTCAACCTGGCGACAAAAGCATCTTCCTACCCACTGCCGACACCGGAAGAGGTTTTTAGCACGCTTCGTGGTGGAAAAATCTTCAGCACCTTGGACTTGACACAAGCCTACCAGCAGCTGAAGGTGAGCGAATCAACGTCTGAACTGCTCACAATAAACACTATTAAGGGTCTTTACAAAGTTAAAAGGCTACCATTCGGAATATCTGCAGCGCCAGCAATCTTCCAGAAATTTATGGAGTCTACACTTAGCGGGATCCCAGGTGTTTGCGTCTACTTGGACGATGTTATTGTCGGTGGCGCCTCCAATGAAGAGCACACAGAACGCTTGGAGCTCATTTTGGAAAGGCTAGCAAATGCTAATTTGCGCATCAGTAAAGAAAAATGTGTTTTTGCGGTGCCTGAAGTGAAGTTTCTTGGACATCAAATTGATGCGCAGGGTATCCATCTCACTGAAGACAAAGTGCGTGCAATCACCGAAGCACAAGCGCCTACTAACAAGCAAGAACTGCAGTCGTTTTTGGGGCTATTGACGTTCTTTGACCGGTTCTTAGAAAATCGAGCTACAGTGGCCAACGATCTATATCAGCTCCTGCAGAAAGAAGTCCCATGGACTTGGTCGCCACGCCACCAAGAGTCATTTGTTGCCCTTAAGCAACTACTTCGCAAGTCTACTGTTCTGCGACACTACGACGAAAGGAGACCCCTGCTGCTAGCCTGTGACGCATCTCCATACGAAGTGGGAGCAGTCCTCTCCCAAGTTGACGACCAGGGACGGGAAACCCCGATCGCTTTTGCTTCGCGCACCCTATCGCAGGCAGAGAGGAATTATTCCCAGCTAGATAAAGAGGGACTTGCCATCGTCTACGCAGCAGATCACTTTCGGCAGTACATTACCGGCAGGAAAGTGACTTTCATAACAGATCACCGGCCCTTATTGGGTATTATGGGTCCTCAGAAGCCAATGCCACAGACATTGTCGCCGCGAATGACACGATGGTGCATCAAGATGTCGGCGTACGATTACGAACTCGTACATCGCACTGGGAAGAAACACCAGAACGCCGACGCACTAAGCCGCCTGCCACTAGACACCACAATAGATGAACCACCCCCGCCGGGTGATATACTCATGTTCGAGGCGCTGCCGAACCCTCCGCTAACAGCTGACACGATAGCAGCATCAACGCAGGAGTGCACTGTCTTGAAGGAAGTCTACGCAGCTATACAAGAAGGCAACGTGCAGAAGCTAAAGGGTGAACACTTCAACGCTTACCGCAAGCGAGCTGCGGAGTTGAGCACTCATCGCGGTTGCGTCACCTTGGGATCAAGAATTGTAATTCCAGCGGCACTTCGCGAACAGGCCATGTCGCTTGTCCACGCAGGTCCTCGAGGCATTGTTGCCATGAAAAAGTGCGCCAGAAGTTATATGTGGTGGCCTGGTATCGACCATGATATAGGATTAACAGTTCACGATTGCCAGCCTTGCCAATGCAACCACAGAAGCCCGCCAAGAGCCCCTATTCCTGAATGGGAAAGACCAGACACGCCTTCAGACACCCTGCACATTGATTTTGCTGGACCTATCGAAGGGTGTTCGTTCCTGGTGGTTGTAGACGCATACACCAAGTGGCTGGAGGTAAAACAAATGGCTACAACGAAATCGGTAGCAGTTATCGACACTCTGCTGTCGTTGTTTGCAACGTTTGGCCTACCGCGCAAGGTGGTCTCGGACAACGGCACTCCGTTTGTGTCCACGGAGATTCTCAAGTTTTACAGCGACAACGGCGTCTCGTCTGTTACATCAGCTCCTTACCACCCGGCTACGAACGGACAAGCCGAGCGCTACGTGGCTGAGCTAAAGCGCGCCCTTACTAAAGACCAGACTGGGACAAAGCAACGCTGCATCGCGCGCTTTCTCTTCAGACAGCACAACACTGTTCAAAGCACTGCTGATCAAACGCCAGCGAAATTGATGTTCGGACGAGAAATGAGAACCCAGCTGACAGCAATTGTCCCGGAGCCCTCAGCGAAAGCACCGTCGGAGGAAGAAAAGCTCCTGCATAGCAGGAGAATTGAAAGTGGACAGCGCATATACGCCCGCCAGTTCCACAGAAAGCCCGGCTGGGTTGAAGCGACCGCACCCAAACGCATAGGTTTGCGGTCATGGCTCGTCGACATTGGTGGAAAGGCCACACGCCGCCACCTTAATCAGCTACGTCGTTCAGGTAATTTGCCAAGGGAACCTCCCATTCAAGCAGCCACCTCGACGGAAGCTTCGTTCCACTTAGCCTGGCATCTCACACCAGATGAATCGGCGCCGCCGCCCGCCGGCCCTGAACACAAGAGAAACGACACCCAGCGAGCGGAGGCTTCTCTTCCTAGTGCGTCCAGAGTGTCCACGCGCCCACGGCGGCCCCCAGATCGCTTCCAAGCGACAAGCTAAGGAGGGAGGAGATGTTGTGTTCCAAGCACCCCTGTGTCACGAGCGAGCCTCCGAACCCGCGAAGGACCGGATGCTGAAACTGCTTCCAGATGTTGACTCCTCCCCTTCCCCCGCTCGGCGCAAACGAGCCACCGTCGTTTCCCCCGGCAGTTCGGCCGCCGCCTCCATCCAAATAGGAATAAACTTGTTTTTAACCGTTCGAGGCTGTCTGAGCTTTTTGGACTACCGCGACCAACGCGTACGTCTATGGGCCGACGACAACACCGGACATAACATATTCGCTAAATTTACACCGTTCAGCTAACACTGACCACTGGCGAACCGTACATGCAGACAGTTTATGAGGCGCAAACATCTTGGAAAAACACACCACGTTATTAGTAGTGGGTATGGTGTCTACGCCTAAGTGCTGCGTTGTCTGCTCAGCTGCACGTGCGGCTGCACCAAGCTGGCACCGTCAGCGTAGGAGGTGCAAGAAAATTGTGAACCAGTGCTGCACCTTTCGAAATAAATGGCAGGCTTCCGAGATCATTAATGCTGCACCGCTGAAATGAATGGCAAGGTGCAGCACCTCGTGAACTGGTTCGCGTAGTGCAGGCGAATCGAATGGACCTATTATCGGAAGTTCTGCATTGATGGTGAGGACCTACTATATTAAATAAATAGAACTGGCCAACGTGTGCCATATTAATAACACGTTGTTAGTCACATGGAGAGGCATTATCAGTACCATTCGTTTATCATTTAGTGCCATACGCACACGCTTTACGAGAAAGTCGATGTGGCGAGGTTTCTTGGCTCCCGCGCTGCACTCTTGAAGGGGGTTCCACGTGAGGTTGCCGGGAACAATGGTG
This sequence comes from Rhipicephalus annulatus, assembly GCA_013436015.1. NCBI lineage: Eukaryota > Metazoa > Arthropoda > Arachnida > Ixodida > Ixodidae > Rhipicephalus > Rhipicephalus annulatus. The sequence goes on from WOVY01000458.1 coordinate 324,997, forward strand.
CAGCTCACTTTTGTTGTCTGTTTACGCTTAGAAGCAGACCGCGGAAGAACTATAGCACGGACAGCCGATTGTTTCCGTTCTGTCGCTGTATCACACTGTGTATCCCGGGCCCCGCAGTAGTTTCGAAATGCTACAGTAGTTTCGCCACCGCCTGCTATTGTGTGGTTGGGCGGGAGTCAGAAACTTTTCTGCACTTTGGCAAAAAGAAGGAAGTGGCTTTGTGATGGGTACTTTAGGCAATATTTTTTATGGCACTCAGTTGCTTTCTTTGTTGGCGGCATTGCCATAAGGCAGGAGATGCAAATTTGTAGCTGGTGGTTAATGCATTGTGTGTTAGTGCGTAGTTATGCCGCTGTCCCCGGTAGGTACATATTAACGAGGTTTCACTGTAATAAAGTACACAGTGTAGGCAGGGAGAATAAATAAGTCTGTAAATGACCCTTAGAACCTGATCTACTGGCTGTATTTGTACAAAACCGTCAAAACCATTTCAGGATCCCTTTAAGTGAAGTCAAAATGCATCGGCCATTTCTCGTTGTGTGAAAAGTTCACAGGGTTGGAGAGTGGTGGTGGGAGGGGGTGTTCCATATGGCGGTACTTCACTCGCTCAGCAGGAACATGGGTCAGGCGGGACAGTCGTGCACACCTATTCTTGAGAGGGATGAGCAGACACCTCATATCTTTGTGTGTGCTGTGTAGTTTGCGTTAGAGCAATGAGCGCATGAAGTCCTCTTCATTCGCTGTGACTGCTGTGTTCTTTGAGTTATGGCAGTTTGGATGCTGACGGGTTCAGTTGGTAGCCTTAAGTCGTATAGCATTCCAATTTGTTGCTATCACATTCATTGTTTTGCACTTGCCGTGAAGCTGCAACTTCTTTCTTTTTTGCTCAAGCAATACGCAATTGTTGGTGCAATGGGTTTGACTAGTTTGATAGTCTTAGCATGTGTAAGCAGTAAATTGGCATTATTTACTATGGTTAATGATAAGAACAGAATTGTTCTGTTGGAAGCTGCAAAGGCAGCAGATATTCTCCAGCAGAGAGAAGCAAAACGTACGAATGAACTATTAATGCAATGGAGCAGTTTTAATTAAGGAGGGATGGGGGTCTTTAAAAAATTTTTTAAATTTGTTATCGTATTGTCATGAAAATTACCTGCATGTGTATAATTGAATGGGTATTTCAAATCTGCAAACAGGTTTCAAATATCTTATTTAGAAAAAAAGTAATGACAAATTTCCACATTGTAACTAGGTAATTTCTTATGGGTCATTATGGGAGCTCGCTATAAAACTTTAGTTTTCAAAACTACATGGTTCTTCTAAAAGGTCCATCTCACAGGCTAAAGCAAACTAGATGACAAAATGACTATTTCTTTAATTATAAATAATTTTTAAACCAAGTAGGTAAAAATGAGCTTCCAGTAATTAGCGGGTAGTATTTATTATGTAATTACAATTCTGTCACAGTTAAGAGAAAAAGAAAAGCTTCAGCCTGTACTTCAAGTGCTGCAGAAAGGAATGGTACCAAGATTGCTTAGATATCTTCTGAGAAACTTTCTCAAAACTTCCGTAAGGCAGATTAACTTCACAAAAATAACGGTGCCAAGAAAATTATGTTTCTCAAGTTTTAAAAACATTTGTAATTTCATCTATTAGACGTTTCACAAAAGCAAATGGTATTCCGCCATAACGTAAGACTTTTCCAAAACATAATTTGAACTATAAATGCCTGAAATTACAATTTTCGAAAGTCAGCATTTTTTACAATTTTGTGCTACAGTAGAATGTCGAGGATATGAATTTAAAGTGAGCACTCAAAATATTCATATCATCCCGAATCCGTATGAACCAAAAACAAGTTAGAGCTGATTATGAAGATGAACAAGAACTTTATTGGGGTGCGCTACTACTTGCTGAAAAAAAGTTCATGATGTTCTTTTGAACCTTCCTGCTTTACCCGCCTTTTATAATCAAGTGCTGCGGTTCCCTCACTCATATTGCTGGCGCTAAGGCGTGTTCACGCTTGGCATCAAAAGGGATTTTTTTTTAAATGTCGTCTCAATAAATGAAAGCATGCTTCCTGGTCAAAGCAGCCGAAATTCGGTTTTAATACCTGCAGGTTTCAGTAGTGGGGCCATCGCTGGCGACTCTTATCAGAAGGCCCACTGTGAATTGGCTACACCATTTTACACGTAGGCCCCTCGCTTTCCAGGGTCAGTAGCTGACGGTTAAAAACAAAACAAAACAAAAAAGAAAATCACAGCATCGCATTCATTGCGTCTTTTTTTTTAAAAAGGGTTGGAAGAGGCTGCGTCGCTCGAAGGGCGCATTCTCTGGTGCGAGCTCTATATCTAGGCATAATAAGACTGCTAATAAAATTTCTGTGCTAAGAACCTCTGCTTCATGTTTATAGATATCTGACAGCACAAAAACCGCTTCGGTAACTGGAGTGATCATTAAGCCTTGATCCAGCATTCTGTTGAGTTATGCAATAATGGGACCAAAAGATACAATTCGTTAGTTTCTATTAAGGGGAGATGCAACTCGAAGACACTTTTTTTTTTTAATATTCATCCTAGAGCAATGAAACTTGAGCTGTTTATGAAACTTTTTATGCTGATTTCAAATATATAATTAGTTTTTTCTGCAAGTTGCATACTTTTAGCTCTGCAACATGACAAAGTGAAAACCCTAACCCTTTTGCCCCCCCCCCCCCCTCTTTTCATCCCTGACCTTCCGTAATTTTTTACCATTCATAGTTCATAATATTTGAAATAAAGTGTAGAATGCAAATAACTAATTAGAAATGCACATACAAAATATGGAATAGGCGTGAAAAGTAATATGTAAAAAGTCCATATTTCACCTACTCTAGTAAAGGTTTACAAACAATTTTCTTTAGTATACCATAAAATATTGAAATTTAAACTAGATAATTGCATTTGTCACACCTTGGAAACAATTTAGGCAAAATTTCATGCAGATCCGAGCACTAGAAGTGCCCGAAAAAGGAGGAGCACATTGCAAAAAAATGGCAAAATTTGTGTTTTGAGGAAAACAACTTTTAAAGTTAAAATTGAGTTGTTTTTATGAAAGATATCATTAAGTCTGATTAAATTTGACAACCAAAAAGAACAATCTTTTTTTTTAGTGGCTACTGCCACTAAAATACGCCAGCACCATAAGTTTGTCCCTCTCGGCTTTTTCGAGCCGAATCCTCACAGACATTTCGCTCACAAACAGGGTCATGAAACTCTGCCAAACTTCCACTCCGTCTGGCAGAGCCAACCAACTGAAAGCTAGGAAGAAGTTCGACAGGACTGCGAAATCAAAACTAAGCCCAGTGTCGTGCCACTTTGCGGCCATGTTTGTGCCACATACCGTCGTACATAATAGCAATGTCGTCCCTGCTAAGTTCCCTCACTGCGAGCTCTTTCGACCTCACAAGATTAGCGCTGACCTCATACATTGCCGCATCACGAACTTTCCGGCTGACGGGTGTGAATGACTTTTGATGCATTGGCTTTTGCAAGCCAACAACTGCCGCAAATCGGACCAGCTGCTTGTAGCCTATTCCTACAGAGCGCGCCGCACAACGGCTTTCACTTGCGAGCAATGGCTTTTTTCATTCATAACAGAGATAATTACACAAGAAAAGCATTGTTCAGCTGCACTGCTCGACAAGACATGGACCCCGCAAATAGGCGTCACAGCACATACAGGCGCGCAGCGGCCAATGGCGGTCCCCCGATTCGTACCACGTGAAAAGCCAGTCACGGCGCTCAAAAAATGCGTCGAAGCGTGCTTCTTTTTATTATTTCTTGTGCTTCATCAGCAAGTGAAACTGTTGTTATTTGAAGAGTGAGGCTCAACTCTTCCGCTCATGTGATCAACAATGGCGAGCGGCAGCGCATTATCGGCCACAAGGTGCTCGAAGACTGCTCACTTTGGACCTTTTAACAGGCACCTTGTGCTCTTTAGATGCAATTTTGAAGCATTTGCAGTTAAGTATCGACTTGTAATTTTTTTTTTCATAACAGTAGAGGTACTAATCTTATCAAAACAGGAGAAAATAAAAATCGGTAATTTTGAAAAAAAACTCGCGTTTTTCGACCCGCATCTCCCCTTAAGTTCGTAGGAGTGAATGCAAGACCAACAAATTGTATTGTTATACCAAATAATAAGGCTTGACGTCATTTTTATTTTGCCATGGCATATATCATTTTCTTTTGCCATGCCATATATATAGCCCAAAATGACCATTTGCCTGCCTGCCTTCTTTTCAGTTCAAGATCCCCCCCCCCCCCCCAAAAAAAAAAAAAAAAAATTTCTGCTTATGCTACTGGCGAAGGCAAAAGCCAGTCGAGAATGTCCATGTAATTGCTATATCAATGAAAACAAAGTGGCTCTCGCTTTCGAGTTGTTTTAGGCGAATGCATGAAGTACCACTTGAGGTTTCTCTTTTTTTTCTTTTTGTACTGATTTCTAGAAGACACTATAGGTGTTTTTGATGTGGTTCTAGCCAGATAAAACACCGCTGCAAAAGGAATACTGAGTTTGTTAAAAAATCATTCAATTTCAGCACAGAGAGATGACTGCCGGAGGAGGTTGGCTTTATGAGACTAACTAAATGGCATCATGTTACGCCTAGATATATAATCGGTTGTAAAGAAAAAGAACCTTTTTTTTAATCTTTAAATTCATCTTAGAGAAATTCAGTTCGGATTGTGTGAGCCTCTAGCATTGTACGTCACAGCATTTGTCTATTAAATCCTCTGATAACCACATAATTTATTTAGTGTGCTATTTTATGAAGTACTTTTTTATTCAACCAGTATTCTATTTATTTGCTACTGAAATAATCACTGAACAAGTTTTTCCAGAATGCTCAACAGCATGACGAAGTTATTTTTGCATCATCAACTAAAATAGGGAGTGCTTGTAAGATGTCTGGCTCCATGAGGTTTGCAATGAATCGAAATATTCTTAGCTCATCACAAGAGCCCCAAAATAATTATTCATGTCTTTGAATGGAAATGCAACTTGCTTCTCCTTCAGGATGTGAAGTTAGTTGCCCTAGATTGTTCCAAAATGCAAATTTTGCTGCATTAAAAATTGCGCCAAATCAGCAGACCTCGGTAGCATCACTGTGAAGAGCATAAGGGATCCTGCAGAAACTGAAAATGCCTTTTTGTTCGAAAAATTTGCCTACAAGGTCCCTAGTTCGATCCCAGGTTTTAGCACCAGAACGTGTAGAAAATGTGAAGAAGGGAACCGGACCCAGACGTCTGGCTACATCGAAGGTATTCGAGCGATTGAGCCGACCATAGCCCGTGGCTGTCGCTTGTGTCCATACCCTTTCTTCCTCCTTTATTGGTAACAACAAACACACTTTTACTATCTTTGATTAAAGCCAGAGCAACTTAGTGATAATTCTACAAACACTGACCTGCAATTGTGAAGTGTGTGTTTGTGCATACGTGTGTCCATTTTCATGCTTGCTGGCAGGAAGCTGCTGTATTCTTAATAGCTACTGCAGTTTTAATTAACCTTTGCAATAATGTATTGATTTCTTCAAGCAATGGCAAAGTATTGCACATGAATTGGGGGGTGGTACTTTAGAATTGAATTGCAGGATGTACTGTGCTAGGGTTTGGAAACTGAATGTAGGTCTTAGTCAAACATTTCACTGGGCTTCAGCATTGCTGTGGGCATATATCTGCCAAGGCTAGAACCTGTGTTACCATCAGCAGCGTAGTTCATCAAGGCCTTTGTACAAGGGAGTCATTCGCTGCCTTGTACTAAGGAAATGTTACTAATTAGGCACCAGAATTCTAAAGCATGGCATACAGGAAAATATAGTAAAATCAGCAGCAGTAGTTTTTTTTTTCCTCTGGTAAGTAGGCAAGTTTAACATGCGTGTCGACATAATTATGGCACTTACTACACAACATTCCTGAGCAGTTTGCTTTACCTATTTTGTAGGAAATGCGGAGCCACTGTACGAAGATGTGACACCTCCTTTGTCTCTTACGCCAGAACAGGAAAGTGAAGCCGTAGTTTCTACTACGCACATCCCCACCTCCAGTGCAGGTCAGTGCACTTTATTTAAAATCTGGCATTGTACTAATAATATTTTGATAGAGTAAAACCCTGTTAATTTGGCTTCACGGGACCGGAGAGAATTTCCGAATTAAACGAGGGTACGAATTATCGCGAGTGCTAACAAAACACTTGAAAAATGTCTCTTACACCATTAGACTTTTATTTCTTGAAAAAGTCTCTGATCGCGGTTTGCTTCACGGATGCAATTTGCGACGAAGTCACAATTTTGCAAAGTTCCTGCAGGTGGCTTAGTCTGCGCACACTGTCCTAGGAAAGTATGCATATGTCCTCCAAAACAGCCAAAGCATGCACAGCCTCTGTCATTGTGTGGCGCTGGTCAGCATCACTTACGTCCTCGTCAGCCGATTCCCCTTCGCTGTCCAAGACTTCGGCGACAATATCGCTCTTGGTCACTGTGCCGGCCACGGCAACATCACTGTAAATTGTGAAGTAATCGTCCAGGGGCACATCAGCTGGCATGATGCTCACATAGCGGCCATCTTGCTCTTCGCCGGTTTCTTCATCGGCCACCACACCTGGATCAGCCGCGTTGTGCATGAAGCCGTTATGCCTAAAGCAGTTTGTGATTACTGCAGGTGGTGTTGTTCCACACATATGTCTGCATGTGGATTGCGCTTAGCAGGCAAGCAGTTTGCAACTACTGCAGGCGGTGTGTTGTTCCACACGTATGTCGGCATGTGGATTGCGCTTAGCAGGCTTACTTCGTACTGCTTGCCTGACTACCAGCAGTGATAATTTTTTGAAATGGTGCCCTAATAGTGGAGTTACATGCATTTCATGATACAAAAAAGACCCTTGCTTCTTTCACTATTTCCTTCTAGGGTTCGCACAGGAAATGAAACCCTTGAAAATGCTTGAAATTGTAAATTGCATTTTCAAGACCTTCAAAATTCTGGAATTTCGTTTGTCCTTGAAAATTCTTGAACATTGTGAATTTTCACAGGGTATGATTGTACGACTCCCAATTCACGGCAGTTGAACGAGGTCCCGGACAAACTTTCTTGCTTATCGCGTTCAGTGACACCTCGATTTTCAAATCGGGCACGGTCAACCCGCCGATTGGCGAGATCGAGGCATTCACATTCCCTTCTGACTTCGGTAGGCCAGAAATCATAAGCTGTTGGGCCGTTGAGGCCATGGCATCTTGAGCTGTTCGGAAAAAGGAAAAGTTGCGCAAATAGGCTTATTGCAGCAGACAACTATTATTGTTTGAAAGGATTTCTTTCGGCTTTGCTTTTAGTGGTATCTCTCACGAAATTGCTGGAAAAAACAAAACAATACAGCACCTCAGCCCCTAGCCTAGCACACTCCAACAGCCTACGAAAGGCTATGAATGGGAAGACTGATGAATTTGATAGCATTAAGATGCAAATAGAAAAAAGACTGAAAGACCTGCCCTGAGCTTCAGAACTTCTAGTATGGTGAAAGTATGCAGTAAGTGAGCTAAACATCCTTTGTTTTGTTCAATCAAATTACTGTGAACTGCAGTCGTGCTCCTTAAAGTTTTTAAAAGTCCTTGAAAAAGTTCTCTAATTTTCCCCTTGGAAACCTGTATGAACCCTGTCATTTGCTATTCTCCTCCCCACTGTGCGAGGAGGAAAAGCGGTGAGCCTGTGCGGCTACTGTGGGTGACGAGTACACGAAAGTGTTAACGTCACGGTGAAGACAGGGGCTGAACACTGCCAAAAGGCCTGGAGAGGGGAAGTAATTATTGTTTAAAATTTGCGTGCACCTATGACTCATAGCGCTGCTATGTTTGGCATCTTTGATCATGATGGCACTCCGAACTCAATGCATACGTTTACTAAAAATGGTGAAAAATTGTTGCTGGTGGTTTTTTAGGCCCTTTAATAACCAGCTGTTACCTTGTCTTTGTGCTACAATGCCTACTCGTGTGTGTTTATTCTTCGGGATTTTGACGATGTCCTTATCACAAATTTGTTCTGTGGACCCACTTCATTGTCTTAGGGGCCCTCAACACTATTCAAGCTCCCAAACTTGAATATAATCCCTGCACTTAATTCACTGGTCTATTTCTGATGATGGTTACACGTGTAAAAATATATGGATTTCATAGGACCTCGAAAATTCAGTCTCCTAATGAAATGAATCAACATCTAATAAAAACTGCATGTCTGGACCTGGCAGTGTTTTTTATAGATTTAAGTGTTGAAATAATATTTTTTGTTTGTTTATTTGTTTTTTTACCCTACTGTAAGAAGTTTTAGTAAGAGAAGTATGAACTATTTCAGGTTCATTTTTTGGTGTTGCAATACTAGCTTGATGTTTTGCCTACACTTATTTCGCATGCAACTTCTTGCATTTTGTAATATGTCCCTTTTATTGCAGACTTTGAGTGAATTCTGAAAGTGTCAGGGCTGTAATGTAAGATGTTGTTTTGTACTCTCAAATTTTGTACTCATGCAATCTCCAGCATGTTCATAGTTCAGTTCTTTTCTCATGAAGAGAGCGGCTTGGTATCTAACATTAAGTCAAACACCTACTTGAATATTTTTTTTGTGCATCTCAGGGAGCACAAGCGAGAGCTGTAGTGAGTTTTTTAGTGTGAAATATTGCAATTATTTGTAGATAAGGCTAAATGTTGCTAAATGTAAATGAATAGATTTGTTAGTATACATTACATTATTGTCTATATTTTTATCTCCTTTCATTTTCTACCCTTCTGTGCCTTTGGTCAATTTTGTGTGGTAAAGCACCGTTAGTATTTTCATTTTTTTTATCCTCCAGTGTCATCACTCCCATCTGCAGTGTCGACAGCAGGGCAAGCACCAGCAGCAAACATCATTCTTCTCCTTTGCAAAAAGCACAACGGCACCACCTGGATACGGTGGCCTTGGTGTGGTCACCTCTGGGCCACTTTTTAAGCGCGGATTCGTAAGGCGTTTTTGATTAATACACCACCTAGTGCTTTAGTCACTCGTGCAATGTTCTTTTTCTCTCTTTTTCTGCATGTCCACAAATGTAACAGATGCTGGTGAGAGCTCCCAACAGCCAAATTAGGGGGCATTAGTTTGCCACCACCACTGCTGGTGTCATTATTGACCATTTAGCACATTGAGAAAAAAAAAGAAACGGGGCTTCTATGGGAATTGAATCCAAGCACTTACGTGGCAGTCTAGTATTCTTGTACAAAGCCATGACAATGGTGCTTGAAATGCAATGAGTTCATAAGATCTTTATGTATTTAGATAAGTGTAGTATCATATTAATGGAAGAAGAATGATTGTCATCTAGACAAATTCCTCCTTTTCCCCTGCCTTTCCTCCCAAAAATTTGACTACACCCCCAGTTTCTGATCTCATGCTCAAGGATAAAAAAATCTCCAAAGATAATTTGAGATTGAACAATACAGCAGATCTGGTAGAATTTGTTTACAGATGAATAAAAGAAATACTAGATGTCACCGGTGAGCTCTTTTATGTACTTATCATTGCTGCCTGTCTTGTATGTCTTTGTTCTACTGAGAATTGTGTTGTGTATGGTTACGTTCAACTAAGGCTATGAAATGCTTTGTAACTGAACAAATAATCTGAATACAGTTATTTTTAAAGACAAGTTTTGCTATTTAGCAACATGCCTTGTGAAATGATTTAAAGGCTGTAGCTCTTCCGAAATGGCAGTGAGTTCTCTTTCCATTTGAAGTTTCTGTTGACATTCCTGCAGAAATTATGAAAGCTTGGCATCAAAGACCACAGCCTAATGATGGAGGCATTAGGATGCATCATTGCCACTGACAGCTAGGGAAATCGCCTTTCTCATTGTAACAGATCTAGATCGACCATTTTTATTGGTTGAATCAATCGGAAATATGTGATCTAAAATTGTCTCTGCCTGTGAGTGAAAGTATTGTGTTTGCTCTGAAGAACACATGCTTCCGCAAAGTGCATTGAGACACTGCAGGACAGAGAAGTTGAAATTTACATCTCCTTTGTGTAAGGAAATGTGTGGTAATCTCCACCATTTCTTGTTGTATAAAGCTTCCCCTCCTTTTCTTTAGAGGAGTTGTGGGGCAGCCAGGTAATGAAATTTATTAGTGGTCTTTGAAGTAGTCAAATAGTGTGCTATGGCTTAATTTTGTAATTAGATACATGAGGCAGGTCTATATACATATTTGTTTATAGCTTTTGATTATTACAAGACTACTCTTGCAATTAAACAAATTGGGAACAAGACCACATTGTCAATCCCATGGGCATAGTGCAGGCATCTGTCATTATTACTTGAGAGACACATTTTACCCACTAGAGAGTGTTGAATCGCACTTTTTAGATGCCTGTGCATCTATATATAAAGAAGGCTTAAAATGGTTCCGGAAACTTTGTGTCATTAATAAAAAAATACTCCTTAATATATAGTGTTATAACAAAATTGCTAAAAGTATTCAGATGTGAAAACCACTTCATAGTGTAATTCTGAAAATGGCTGTTCAGTTTTCAAAATGTGTACAACAATGGATTGAGTCACTTGTGGCATTTTTTTTTTTTGGCATTGCACTTGGTCTAAATATTTAGTTATTTTTGAAGGTTGTGTTGGTTATTAATAATAAACAGTGGCCAAGCATGCAAGCCGTGGTAAATGAGGGGAGAAGAAACCCACACTGTCTTGTGATCGCATCACTAACAGTGCAATTAGTTTTCATTCGTTTATGAAGCATCCTAAGTGTGTATAGAATCTGTCTTTTCGCCAGTGTCTTTGAATCAGTTAAGCTCTAGCATACTGTAATAAGGGTTTGCCCCCTATATTCATTCTCTCATTCTATATGTATAACATGTGCAGTCTGCATGTAGTTAAGTATGGTTTCATTTGGGAACGTAACCACGTCTCAGTCCCAAGCTCCGGTTTGCGAGTTCGGTCCCGGCTGCAATGAAGATGAAAAACAGAAATATTCGTCCCAGTCACATTTTGGCTAGAATGAAAATTTGTAAAACTGACAGTTTTCACTAAGCCACGAGGCTTGTAACAGCAAAACTGGATTGTAAAGACTAATCTGGTTTCTTCTAGGTTGTTTGTAGACCTTAGCTAACTGATGTAGGTTCTAGGTTGTTGCTAAGCTTTAGCTAAGTGGTTTCTATGTTCATTCTCAGTGTAGAATGGTTGAATTCGAGCCATAGACAGTCACAGACACGACACGGTTGCCCAAGGGCGAAAATGCGCACCTCTCATAGATCGACGAACACGTGGTTGGTAATGTAGGCCTTCTATTGCTTTGGGGTCTTTTCGCAGCCGCTGTTGCCTTTCTCATTCCGTAGTATGTACTCTAGGTCTTCCGCTTTCCGCCATCACTTCAGTGCCAGTTGCCCTGCCGCGGTGGTCTAGTGGCTAAGGTACTCGGCTGCTGACCCGCAGGTCGCAGAATCGAATCCCGGCTGTGGCGGCTGCATTTCCGACGGAGGCGGAAATGTTGTAGGCCCGTGTGCTCAGATTTGGGTGCACATTAAAAAACCCCAGGTGGTCGTAATTTTCGGAGCCCTCCACTATGGCGTCTCTCACAATCATATCGTGGTTTTGGGACGTTAAACCCCACAAATCAATCAATCAATCAATCAATCAGTGCCAGTTATGGAGCTAACTGTTGCCTTCTTTATTTTTACTGTACCAGTACTGAGCAGTGGAATATACCCGATTTCTGTGACGCATAACTGTTTATGATGATGGTTTTCTTGGTTGGTTCATTGGGAACGATTTGATAAACAGCTCTGCACTTTTAAATTTGTGTGTCACTGAGCTTTAGGTTCAAATTACTCAAGGTGAGAGAAATGAATCTGGAGTCCTACACTTTGGCAAGTGCCATGATTATATCGTTGGCTTTCGAACATCATCTCTTCGAATTTGAAGGTTGCTGGAGCTTGAACAGCTTACTTATATCTCGTTTGCAAAATTATGCATCAAGACAAGATTCTATTTTTATGGGTAAAAAATAAGGCATTCCTCCAACCAGATAACTACTGAAAGAATTTCTAACTGAAGCATGGTAACTGTAGGGGTTGTGTTTTTTCATTCGGGCTCGACCCGTGGCGCTCGCGACTGTAATATTTGCCCAGATTGCATACTTTTAGGGTGTAACCGCAAGCAAGTGGGCTTGTGAAGCCCTTCTGCTGATACAGGCAACTATGACAGTTCTACAGCATGCGCTGAAATTCAACGGTCAAATGTGACAAAGTGAAGTTACTAGTGACCCCGATAAAAGATCAAATTTCCGTATCAGGAATGGCTCATCGCCAACAAACCCATGATTGATTGAAAGAGCATCATCTATTGGAATATGGTGCATACAAATACGCATGTGACCGGTGCACGCAGATTGAATTGGCACCAACTTGTTATCCGCTTGTCACCAGTGCTAAGGCAAAGGCTGCAGCTCCTGCGTGTGAGAGGTTGACAAAGGAAGAAGCCACATTGCGGTACTCTAGACATACGCCTGGGTGTATCTGAGTGTCTGAAGCAAGATTACGTTGCTTTGCTTACAAACTCAAAAGAGTAGATGACTCTGAGCAAACAAGGAGAAATTTCGAGGATCAAAAGAATCTCTAACATATACAGCAGAGGCTAAATCATTGCGTTCTAGGCGAGAAAGCATAGGAGGAGAAGGAACCTTGCATTGGTTTTGAGGATGCACCCTATGCAGCCTTCAACGTGAAGGAAGCTTCATGAAAGAGAGGAATCATCATTGCTTGTCTGCAGCATGAAGCTACAGAGGTATGAGTGACAACTAGGATGCTTTCTCTTTGCAAAATTCGTATGGGTTTTCTCTGTAGATCTCAGGTACAAATGGGAAAATGACAACGCCCGCTTCTCAATGAGCCAAAAGAGGAAAGAAAGCTACTTCTCTGCTTCTAGATCTGGGGTGTCGAGCTCAAACCTTGTATAACCAGTTAGTAACTAGTTAGAAATCTTGAAAAACTGAAATCATATTTGACAAAAGGAGTAAGTGCTTTATTCTATTAAATTTTCATTCAATTGTTTCCTCTTGTTTTAAGGGATATTAATCTCTAATACATGTTGCTCCATAATTTTAATTTTCCTGGACTGAAGTTATTGCTGCTTTTCATTCCTGCTGACCTGGACTGCCTCTTTAATGCTTGTCTCCTTTGGTTTAATGCTTCCTCAAACCTTCTCACCGTGGTCGAATGTAGCGAGACCGCTTGCTTACATTTGTGCTTTCATTTTTGTTTAGGGCCAGCAAGAGGCAACACCTGAGAAGTCACTCTTTGGCAATACGAGTTCGATGTCAGTGTCTACTGCAGCAGCCTTCAACTTTACCCTGTCATCTGCCAACGACAAGCCCACAACTGGTACACCGACAACTAGTAGTGTCCCTGCACCACTTCAAGCCAAGTTTGGTGGCTTTCAAATAGTGCACTCTCAATCTGGTGCAGCACTGCCTTCTAAAGACGATTCCGTAAAAAATGCTGCAATGCCTCAGCTGTCATGCCTTCCATTTGGGTCATCTGCCTTCGCACAGTCTGCGGCTGGCAGTGCTGGCATCTCTGGGACCCAGGTGACTGCTTCCACGTCACCATTTCAGCCCATTTCATCCGTAGCAAGTCAGCCGGAAAGTCTCAACCTGACAGCCGCTGCTACTTCTGCTGTTGCATCAGAAGTGAGTGAAATTTCAATAGACTGAGAAACCTGTTGATGAGCCTACTTACTCAACTTAATATGAAGCTTTATCTTGGGAGCTTCCTGTTAACTGCATGAAAACTAGGAAATAATTTTGTTTAGCAATCACAAAGCCAATTTGATGGAAGTTATTGCATTTCAAAAGGAACATTAAAATTTTTCTTTAAGACTGAACTTTTTAATACACACATACATACACACAAACACATGTATACCGTATTTGCTCGCTTAATGAACCCATACCCGTAATAAACGCACCCCCAATTTCAGTCGTCAAAATTTGGATTTTTTTTCTCGCATAATAAACGCACCCCCTACATTCCCACTAACCTACAGCTGCCACCTCCTTGCCCATTGGATCTCTTCTGTATTTCATTATTATGCTACCCCCTCTCCCCCGGCCACTGCAGCTCGCTTCCTCCCCCCTTTTGCCTGCTGCCGCGTGCCGTATAGTTTTTATTTCTATCTGTGGGTGGCACTTACCCAGTATTTTTCATATATTTTATGCGCCACAGTGGGGTTCACGAACGGTGCGAGTGTAGAGACATCGCAGCTGTTAAACACTCAGAATGAAGGTCTTGAAACTTCCCGCTCAAACCGACTGTCCTTTCCTGCAAATGCGGACCTTCAAGGCCCAACCACATGCACGCCATTTTCAAGTGATGGCGACAGGATTTGCTGTTTCTATGGCTGTCACGAAGGGCCATTCGTCGCCATAGCATCGCAGGTTTCTGGAAAACCATAAAGAAATTGCTTGTTGCCCAAAAAAGATAGTGACTATTTCCACAACATGGTCCCCAATTTTCGCTTCGGTTGCAAGCGAGGCGGCTGCCGTATTTTGTCATTAATGTGGTTATTGGCAGTTTGTTTTGATCCTTCGGTGGTAGCTTGCTGTGATTTCAGTTGCTTGCTACAATGTCAAAGGCGGCGGCGTGGTTGTCGTGCGAGGTTGCCACGAAGTTTGGTAAGTGCGTCGTGGCATCGTAGTGCACGCTTCTGGGCACCCCTTGAGATCACAGCAGGTACTACTGTTGCGGTTAAACGATTGCGAGAAAAAATAGCCGTGAAACGTTTTTATGGGGTGCATGAGCGGCGTTGAAACGGCTTACAAAAGATTGCGCCGTCAACCACCAAAAATAAGTGAAGTGCAACAAATAAGCTGAGTGACCTAACTTTTTTTACATTACTTCATTTTTTTTTTGCTCCTACTGAAAAAGTTTTCGTAAAATTTTCCCCGCATAATAAACGCACCCCCCAACTTTGCTCTGATTTTTCAAGAAAAAGTGCGTTCATTACACGAGTGAATACGGTGTTATATATATATATATATATATATATATATATATATATATATATATATATATATATATATTGTAATGAATTAATGATTAATGAACCTAAATAACGGACACTCTGCTGGCAATGAAGAAGACGACGATGATCGGTGGCTGCAGTGGTAGCTCGCGCACGCCGTTCGCCATTAGCCAGACCTGCCTGTTAAAGGTCATTTTGCCAAGCTGCGTCTGAACGTTTCTCGACGTACAACACCTCTATTTTAAGTGGTGGAGGAGCCGGGGTTCCCATCAACCTGGAACTTCGCAATCGGACGCTACCCTCACCGTTCACCATGACTGCTCCTGGCCCTTCTCAAGCTGCCTTACCAACGACAGTCTACTGTACTGGCGTGCCTCGGCAACGCGACCCACCAATTTTTCGCGGCAACGACGAACAAGACGTCGAGGACTGGCTCGTCGAGTACGAAATCGTAAGCGCTTCCAACAAGTGGAACGCCTGCGACCAGCTCACAAACGTGCGCTTTTACCTCGATGATGTGGCCAGCCTCTGGTTCAAGAACCACGAAGGCGAAATCACAACCTGGTCCGCCTTCAAGACCACCATCGCCGCGGTCTTCGGCCGTCCCGCCGTGCGCCGGCTTCGCGCGGAACAGCGTCTCCGTAGTCGAATCCAGCGCAGGGACGAGACCTTTACAAGTTACATTGAAGATGTCTTGTCTCTTTGCAAGCGCGTCGATGAATCTCTAACCGAACGCGACAAAATCAAGCACATCATCAAAGGAGTTGACGACGATACCTTCCAGATGCTCGTCGCTAGGAATCCACAGACCATCACCGATGTTGTCCAGCTCTGTCAGGAGTACGACGAGTTGCGTAAGCAGCGTGTCTCGACGCGCAGGGCCGCTGAAGATACGGCTGAAGTTTCCGCCCTCGTGCACGATGTCGCTGCTGACCACACCGCCTTACTGCCCCACATCAAACAGTTCATTCGTGAAGAAGTTGCGCGTCAGCTTTCTCTTGTGGCCGAAGCATCCACGCCAGTGACATCGTTAGACCCACGTCTACGCCAGGTCATTGAGACACAGGTCACGCAGGCACTGCCTCCATCGCCATCTGTCCCTACGCCGCTGACCTACGCTGCCGTCGTTGCTAGACCCCCAGCCCCACCTGTCTCTGGCGCATACAGGGCCACCGGGTCCTCCTATCCTACGACGCTGCCTACATACACGGCACCCCATCCCGTTTCGCCCCCTGCACCTTCTGTCGTTAACCCATGGCGCACCTTGGATAATCGGCCCATATGTTTCGCATGTGGTTTCGTGGGACATATAGCACGCTATTGTCGCCGTCGTAACTTCCAGCCTCCAGACCGCGGGAATTCTACAAATTACCAGGCTGCCCAGAATCCCCGCCGACCATCTTCTCCTATCACCGACTCATTGTCCCCACGACGCCCTGTCGATTCTCGCCGGTCATTACCGCCCCGTCGCCGATCTGTCTCCCCGATGCTTCGGCGCACGAGCCCCGCTCGAGAGGAAAACTGACAGCCGCAGTTCCGGAGGCAAGAACTGCGTCGTCGTCGAACTTTCTAAGACCTCCTCTTTGTCCGACCAACGAAATTGATGTGCTAGTAGAAGGTGTTGCTGTACGTGCACTTGTCGACACAGGCGCCGTCGTTTCTGTAATTAGTGAAAAACTGTGTCGCGATTTGAGAAAAGTTACAACGCCGCTTACGAATCTTGCTCTGCGTACAGCCACCTCCCATTTCATCGCGCCGACAGCTCAGTGCACAGCACGCGTTCTTATTCAAGATGTTTGGTACGCCGTCAACTTTGTTGTTCTCCCACGTTCATCATACGACGTCATACTAGGATGGGATTTCCTTTCTACCCATCAGGCCCTCGTCGACTGCGCTCGTGCTGAACTCACGTTGACGAATCCGTGTCTTGATATCGACCACCACAGTCCCTCCAAAGTGTTTGCCGCAGCTGACGTCCGCATCGCGCCGTTGTCCGCCGTCCTAGTGCCTGTGTTTTCTCCTGCTGCCACTAACTCGACGCTCCTGTTCCAGCCAACTATAGCTAGTGTGCAACACCGAACCATCGTCCTCCCGTTTGCCGTCATCAACTTTTCCAATGGTTCGGCGGTACTTTATGCGTGCAACGTTTCGTCATGTCTGTACATCCTGCTACGCGGCGAGTGTCTGGGAAGCCTCGAGACCTTAAATTGTATTTTCGAAGACCCGATCTATCCAGACAAGCCATTTTTACCGACTTGTGCCATTACACCCGCAACGGACGCTAATGAACCTATAGATGTATTCCGCAAGTCCATTGATTGTAACCTCACCCCTGGGCAGCAGGAACAGCTGATCAAGCTCCTACAGCGTTTTCGAGCCTCGTTTGACGACAATCAGCCTTCCTTAGGTCGAGCGTCATCTGTTGTTCACCGTATAGATACCGGTCAAGAGACGGCAATACGGCAGCGTCCATATCGTGTGTCGACTACCGAACGCCGTGCCATCAATGAACAGGTTGACGACATGCTGACACGTGGCATAATCGAACCGTCAAGCAGTCCCTGGGCATCTCCAGTTGTGTTGGTGAGGAAGAAGGACGGATCCATCAGGTTTTGCGTGGACTACCGGCGTCTCAACCGAATCACGCGCAAGGATGTCTATCCGCTGCCACGCATTGACGATGCCTTGGACTGCCTACAGGGAGCCGAATTTTTCTCTTCTTTAGATCTGCGCTCTGGATACTGGCAGGTACCCATGGCAGAGGCCGATCGTGAAAAAACTGCTTTCATCACGCCCGACGGGCTTTACGAATTCACAGTCATGCCCTTCGGCCTCTGCAACGCACCAGCTACTTTCGAGCGGATGATGGACTCTATCCTCCGAGGCCTCAAATGGAACGTTTGCCTTTGTTATTTAGATGACATTGTCGTCTTTTCAACCGATTTCGCAACCCATTTAACCCGCCTCGAGAAAGTACTCGCGTGTATTTCTGCCGCGGGGCTGCAACTGAATCTGAAGAAGTGCCATTTCGCTGCTCGAAAGCTTACGATCCTTGGCCACGTGGTTTCAAAAGACGGCATTCTTCCTGACCCTGCCAAACTTACAGCCGTTTCAGCGTTTCCCAAACCGACCACCATGAAAGAGCTCCGAAGCTTCATAGGCCTTTGCTCTTACTTCCGGCGCTTCGTCCGCAATTTCGCGACGATCATCGCTCCTTTGACCAAGCTCCTCGCCGGCTCTAGAGACCTTTCCGCCTGGTCTGCCACCTGTGACGATTCTTTCAATGAACTGCGCCGCCTCCTCACGTCGCCGCCTATTCTGCGACACTACGACCCATCGGCACCCACAGAGATCCACACCGACGCTAGTGGGGTCGGGCTAGGCGCTATTCTTGCACAGAAGAAAGACGGCTTCCAAGAGTACGTGGTTGCCTACGCAAGCCGAACTCTTAGCAAAGCCGAAACCAACTATTCAGTCACTGAAAAGGAATGTCTCGCCATTATTTGGGCGATAGAGAAATTTCGACCTTACGTGTACGGGCGCCCTTTTGACGTCGTGACTGACCACCACGCCCTCTGCTGGTTATCGTCACTGAAGGATCCAAGCGGTCGCCTCGCCCGATGGGCATTACGCCTCCAAGAATATAATATTCGCGTGGTCTATCGCTCCGGCCGGAAACATTCGGACGCAGACGCCCTATCCCGTTCGCCGCTACCCCCTGACCCGGACTGCTGCGAAAGTCTAACCTGTGATGCCACTGCCGTCACCATCGCCGAGATGCCATCTGAGCAACGCAAGGACCCTTGGGTTGCTTCGATTCTAGACATCCTGGCTGGGCACACAGCTTCCCCCCCTTCTCGCACATTGCGTCGGCAAGTCGAGCACTTCGCCACTCGCGACGACGTGCTGTACCGACGCAACTACGCACCCGGTGGACGTCAGTGGCTACTCGTGATTCCACGTCATCTGCGATCCGAAATTTGTTCCACGTTTCATGACGACCCCCAATGTGGCCACGCAGGTTTCTTGAAGACTTATTCTCGCATACGTCTCCGATATTACTGGCGTGGCATGTATCGTTTTATACGACAATACGTTCGGGCCTGCTCGACGTGCCAAAGACGAAAAACTCCCCCTTGTCACGCCAGCGGTACCTTGCTACCCTTACCATGCCCGTCCCGACCATTCGACCGCGTCGGCATCGATATCTACGGTCCCCTTCCCAACACCGCTGACGGTAACCGCTGGATCATAGTTGCCGTCGACCATCTCACACGGTATGCCGAAACTTCATCCCTTCCCTCGTCTACAGCAAAGGACGTTGCGACTTTCGTTCTTCACAACATCGTATTACGGCATGGAGCACCTCGGGAGTTACTGAGTGATCGTGGTCGCGTATTCTTGTCAGACGTCATCACAGCATTGCTGCGTGAGTGCCACGTCGTTCACCGCACTACAAGCGCCTATCATCCCCAGACCAATGGAATGACAGAGCGCTTCAACCGCACCCTTGGTGACATGCTGTCTATGTATATCTCGTCAGACCACTCCAATTGGGACCGAGTGCTCCCGTTTATCACGTTCGCTTATAATACCGCCATTCAAAGCACTACTGGGTTCTCTCCTTTTTTCCTCCTTTACGGACGCGAACCTTCTTGCACTATGGACACCATCCTTTCGTACAAACCTGACTCCTCAGAGTCCACGACTTTGTCTCAAGCCGCTACATACGCTGAAGAATGCCGCCAACTTGCAAGATCATTCACAACTCAAGACCAAGGACGCCAAAAACACCACCATGACGCATCAAATAACACTACTTCCTACGATCCAGGTTCACTCGTCTGGCTGCATGTCCCTTCGGCTACACCTGGCCTTTCTACCAAGTTGGTCCCCAAGTATCACGGCCCATATCGTGTGCTACAAAAAACGTCACCGGTGAATTACCTCATCGAGCCACTGGAACCATCTTCTGACCAACGTCGTCGTGGCCAGGAAATTGTCCACGTCTCGAGACTTAAGCCCTGCTACGACCCTCCCGTGTTTACTTGTCCATAGGTCGCCAGGATGGCTCCTTATTTTGCGGGGAGTAATTGTAATGAATTAATGAACCTAAATAACGGACACTCTGCTGGCAATGAAGAAGACGACGATGATCGGTGGCTGCAGTGGTAGCTCGCGCACGCCGTTCGCCATTAGCCAGACCTGCCTGTTATAGGTCATTTTGCCAAGCTGCGTCTGAACGTTTCTCGACGTACAACACCTCTATTTTAATATATATATAATGTATATTTGAAAGCTGAAGGTACTGCTTTCGCTCAAGTGGATTCGATTTGCATGACTCGAGCTCGCAACGCTTGGAACAAGAATCACTTTCAATTCATGACTCAAAAAAATCTCAACAGATCTTATAGACCGGCACAACATGCACGTGTGCATACTAGTGGGCCAAGAGCCCTGAGAATCCTCCAGACTGGTGGTGAACAGAACATACGATGTAAAACATAAGAACAGGAAAGCAGGTGCGAAACATAGTAGCAGGAAATCAAATGAACTCACGCGCAAGTCGCAGTATAACATGAGCAAACGACTCGCCTTAATAGAGGCCACAAACCAGCGTGGCCTCTGCTGTGCAGCACTCATGAAGGACAACCTTCGCGCCTAGCGTGACGGTCACCGTATCCCATCGCAATGTCGCCCCAAAATGTCCCTGGGCCCGTCTCTCCTCTCTTCTTATCAACTAGCCTTTTTCCGCCCTCCTGTGGTTTTTGCGACGATGTCGCTCGCCACGCGCATGGGCAATGCGCATGTGTTCCACGGGAGTGTCGCATGCTACTGTGGTGGTGCTCTAGTGCACTGCACGTCATCGTCAGCAGAACACACACCGGGCTGGCAGCTCTCAGCACAACAGGCAGATCTTGGATAAATGTGTTCATGACAGCCATGGATATCTTGGGCACAGTACCAGCACACTCAACCAACGGCTGCTGTACAGTCTGCATATGTGCCTCCTGCTGGTCAATTAGATGCCGTTGTTCCTCGACACTTGTGGTTGCGGTGTTTTTTTTAAATTTTGGAATTCGTAAATGAGTAAATAATGCTCGGGAGTCAGAGAATGGACATTTACTGCACCACTATCTATGATGGTCTGAACCTCACCAGAGAAGAGGTAGTCCGCACCCAAAATCATGTCCGCGTCCAATTCCTCGACAGCTGGAATGGTGGCTAGGAACTTGCTCTCGGCTTCGGTTCATACCTGCCAAATTGACGCGCCAACAGGCAACGGGCTCCAGCCGAGGCCGCTCAAGTGTGCCTCGGACCAAGGCAGGAAGGGGACTGGGGCATGGTGTCAAGGTAGCACAGTACGGGCAGCTCCTGTTTGTACAACAGCTGTAAGCTCACCGATTTTGTCAACGCGGCCCCGCCGCGGTGGTCTAGTGGCTAAGGTACTCGGCTGCTAATCCGCAGGTCGCGGGTTCAAATCCCGGCTGCGGCGGCTGTATTTCCGATGGAGGCGGAAATGTTGTAGGCCGTGTGCTCAGATTTGGGTGCACGTTAAAGAACCCCAGGTGGTCGAAATTTCCGGAGCCCTCCACTACGGCGTCTCTCATAATCATATGTTGGTTTTGGGACGTTAAACCCCACATATCAATGATTTTGTCGACGCGGACTTGTACTGTAGGAAGCGGTTGCAGTGGGTATGGGGTGCCTTGATGTTGGGCATGGGGTAGTGTCAAGTCAATTTGGTCATCGAAACTTGGCAGGACATCCTTTTTCTGGACTGGCTGTGAAAACAAGCTGAATCCAGTGTTCGTGTGAGGGATGGATTCTGAACATTTCGTAGGGGAGCTGCACTGTTAAGCTGCAGCCTCGAGGATAATCCTTTTCTTAGATTCATCCTCAATAGTTGTCTGGTTGGGTGCACATATGTCATGGTAGATCTGGCGGAAAGCAGCAATGAGCCTTGCACTTCATTTCAGCCAAGTCCGTTGCTTCATGCCTTCGTATTTATGCCATGTCTCGGCACTTCCACGAAGGTGGTCGATGGCCATCTGCCAATTATAATTGTCGGGCCAGGCATGCCGAGATCTGAGTCCATTGGCAGTTGCCACCCATATATCAGCGTCATCCTGAAAGCTTCAGAACTCCAGTACTTCTGAAAGAGTGGTATATGGTGAGGCCACCGGCTGAACCCCAGAGCATAACGACGCCAAGCAATCCAGCTGTTAGGACAGTTGTGAGAGAGCACATAAGAGCTCAGCGCTCTTGGGTTAGGGGCCTGATGAGCAAGAAATGACATTTGTGCAATATGCAGTGAGTTTAGCACTCACAGAGGGGAGACACATAGCCAAGGGAGCACAAACGGCATTCCTTGGCGACTCAGATAATGGTAGAGTGATTGTTGCACAATCCACGCCTTGGGAAGCGTAAACCGTGTTCTCAGAAAGGAGCCCTTGCGCATTGTAGGTGCGAAGTAGCACGCCGCCGGTCAAGTAATTTCTCAGAACCATCGTGAAGGCCTGGGCTGCGTCTGCTGGGTGTGGTATAGATTCTTGGGGCAGTGGCCGGCTTGCAGGTTTTATCAACAAGGAAACTTGGCAGTGTTCCTTTGGAAAGAGCATTGCCTCAAGCTAGCAGCTAGGGTTTGCCAGTGCTTTTCGACGACTGTGTCATTGTAAAGGAAGCGAGAGAGAATGAAGAAACGACTTCTGTGACTTATCAGCAATTGCTGGGTACCATCTCAATCGGTGAACATGACGACGTAGCTGTTTCTGACTGCATCGATGGTGAGATCATGGCTGTCATGTTCGATGCCGCCAAAGTGTACCTGTGCGGTTATGAATATGTCATCGCTGCCGTTGCTAACCAACCCTTTCCAACACTACAAAGCTTCCACCGGTGATCTGTGTCAACCAACGCTGTTGAAGCTGAATCAGCTGAATTCATTTATTTAAAAAGCTTCAATGATATTGAGGATGACTGAAACCTGCGCAAAAAGCAAGAGAAGTTTTACGGACTATTTTCATGCGACGTAAAATCTGGTAACTTGCAGTTCACACCTTGTTCTTCATAATAGTACTGTGGGTGAATCGTTATGCTAGTACTTGTAACGATTTTTGAGGCTTGAAATGCCTTAATTAGGCCTTAAATACGCATATTTCGTATTTCGAATTATTGATATATCGAACTCTTTCGTTGCAATCCCCTTCGAGTTGGATATATCCGGGATTGACTGTATATATATATATACATACATACACACACACACACGCACACACACTCTCTCTCTCTCTCTCTAATCAAAGGAAGCAATTTTGATTCCCCGGCAAAAACCGATAGAGTTAAATGTTATCATCAACCTGAGTTAACGAACTAGCTTGGCCTCTAAACCCGATTGAACAAAGTTTTTTTCCAAAAATGCCTGACTAAATATGCAATGATTTCCTTTCAATTTCACAAATACAGTAGACTCTCAGTAAACGAAACTTGAAGGGACCGGGAAAATATGTTTCATTTAACAGGAGTTTCGTTTACTAGGAGGTGGGCTTGGGTGCTGAATACAAGCCCGAAACCAAGCATTGTAGAGGCAATAGTTCCGTTTAAGCAGTAGTTACGTTTATCAGATTTCCGTTCACTGAGAGTCTACTGTACAAGTTTTTCTTTGAGCATGCTCTCTAACGCGATTGAATTAAAACATCTAGAGCCTAGCTTTAGTATGACAAGGGTTCACACACCACGCTCATTCATGGAGTAATGGACTGAGCAGTCAGTGGTGCTATTGTGTACTAGATGGTGCTACATGCAGTGGTTGTTGGTTTTGAGATTTCATTGCAATAATTGTCTCCTTGCAACTTTCTCTCTTGGTCTGCTTGCATGATCACTGCATTCGATTTCTGCGTCTCATTATATCTTTCACTCGACATTGCTAATGGTAACTGTTTCTTGCCTGCATTGGCTGGACATAGTGCCTCTTACGTCTGGAAGACATGGGAGCCTACATGTTGGAGTTGAGCTTGGGCTGCCCTCGCAGACTTTCACATGTGCATTTTAGATTGGCGGCAAGAACAGCGGCCTGTTAGCTTGTGCTTCTCGTTATGTTAAAACTCTAAATTACAAAATGCAAAAAAACCAATACAATACATGTGCATGGTCCAAATAAACCTAATAAAGTGCTGTGTGTTCCTATCCACCATGTGCAATGCGGTACTTACCGAGCATCTTAACTTCAATCCCAGATGCGAAATCTAAAGATGCACAGATGCTCAAAAAAAGAAAAAGGCTGCTGAGTGGGCTGCATGCTCGGGGATAAATACGGAGTTGTTTCACCAATTTTAGTTTTATTCGTGAATTATATCGCTGCCACGACAATTTGGGAAGGCTCAATCACATACAAGCTCGCTCAGATGTGCCTTGCATTGCGGTATCAAGCAATCAACAAACCTGTAGGCTAAAAAATGAACGACCTAGGGGTTGAAAACAAGCACACTGCTCTGACAACGGCATAGTCGAATCACATGATGTTGTTGACGTCACAAGAACAGCAGCGCTGGCTTCTTTAGTGGTTGCCCTTGGGGCCTATAGCGTTGCATAAGAGTCACCTAACAACCAGGCGCCACACAATGAGAATTGCGCAATGAGTGTTTCATTGAATGCTTTCAACTGAAAGACTCGGCCATGATTCATCGTCATCATTGACAGCTCAAAGTGGGCATAATGCCTTACAAGTGTGCAGTTGGTTCCTGACTCATCTGCTGAATAATGAATACAGTTGACTTTCGTTGATTCAAACTCGAAGAGACCTCTGAATTTTGTTTGAATTATCAGAAGTTCTCAGATAGATGACTCTGGGTGAGGTGACACCACACATTATGATTAGGCATTGATTTCATCACATTAAAAATTTTTTGAGTGTTTTTAAACTCTAACTGCACGCAGTGAACAGAAAATAGAGGTGAAAAGTCCACAAGTTTATTGGCCTTTTACTGCTGATCAGACCTTTTAAAGAAATTGTCAACTGCCAACTTCTTTATTGCTATAGGTATGTGCCTTTAGCTCAAAGCTCTCTATACCAGTTGAGAAGTATCACAGTTTACCATGGGCGTTCTTCGTTTCAAACATTTGTTTATTGCAAAGCCTTTTTTCTGGAAGGCCTCAGCTGCTTACTTTTTATTTTTAGACTGTTAGGATTATATAAACACGTAAATTTTTAATTAGTAGTGGGAAAGCACCAGACATCTGGTATGGAGCTGCAATTTGAATTAACCGAATGATGGTGTTTGAATTAAAAGGCTTTTAAGTACATTGGAAAAATAGATTACGGACCAAGAAATTTAATTTTGTTTCAATTAACCAAAAGTATGAATAATCAGAGTTTGAATTATCACTACTGTAGTGACATATTGCGTGCTTCCCTACTTACTTGAAGTTACAGTTGTTTGCAGCATAGTGGGCACCTTGCACGTGTACTTGTATTAGTTGTGCCAAGAGAGTCTCTAAATTTCTATTGATAAAGGTCTGAAAAAATGTTTAGGACATGACCATTGAACTAACTAGCCCAACAACAAGTTCTAGTAATATAAAGGCTTAGTTTTGTACCATCTCCACCGTGTTTTTACTTTCAAGAGCCAGAAAACATTGATCACATTTTAGCAACTTGCCTTCGTTTCATTGGCTATAAGAAAAAAATATTGCAAAATTTTATTCAGAAACATAAAAGTAACTCTCAATTTGGAAAATATTCTTTCGTTTGGGACTTTTCTCGGCCACAGCAACAGAAACATCTGCTTAGCCGTATGTAAATTTTTTGGTGACCTGAAAAGAATTCCGGGCTAATTCATTTTTATTCAAAATTTTCACTTCAGTGTCTCTCTGATTAACTGATTGCATACCACTGTATTTTTCTATAATTATTTTATTGTTACAAAAAATAATCATCTGAAAAGTCAACCGATTATTTTTTTTTCATCTCAAGTCTAATCTTTATCTATATATTAACCTCTGGTTTCATGGCCAATCCCCGGAAGTGAGTAAGAGCCATGTCACAAGGATCAAGCAAGCAAGAATTTACAATAGGCTCTGGAAAGGGCGCTATTCCAACTTTCTCTGTGACTGTGCTGTGTGTTCTGTGCAAGCATGGAAATTTTTAAAACTTTTTTCTTGTTGTGGTGGTGGTGGTGCTCTCCCTCTCTCACATTTTCAGCATAATTTTCAATATTGTCAGTGGTTGTTGATCCCTCACTATGCAGGCCCAAGCGCTTCCAAAGGCGGCGTCTAGTGGATCAAGCCAGACAGAGGCTGTTTCTTCTACGGCTGTAACATCTGTGTCAGGAACGCCCAGTATTGCATCTTCTGCTCCACCTGTATCTACATCCAGTCAGGCTTCATCTCCAACAGCAACTGGGCCAAGTATGCAAGCTAATGTTGCAGCTCAAGTTGTTTCTACTATGCCAGGCCCACTTCAATCCCCATCTGTACCAAATGAACCAGGAGCATCAGCATCTGTTGCTCGCACTGAAGCTGTGTTTGGGCAAGGGCCTTCGCCAGTAGTTATAGTGGTACCTGTGGCAAAAACAACTGGTACTACATTTTTTGGCCAGCCAGCTACATCTACACCTGCATCGACATCGGCTGCAACTTCTTTTGTACTAAGTTCTGCTACCGCACCATTTGCAAGCCCAGTTTTTGGCAGCCAAGTTGCTACAACTTCAAGCGAATCGCCTGCACCACAGACGGGAACAACTGCAGTTACCACTCCTGCATTTAGTCAGGCTCCCACAACGACCACTGCAGCTTCACCTGCCCTTGCTCCACAGGCCTTCAAGATGCCACTGGGAACAGTGACATCAGCAGCTGCTTCACTGTCTTTTGGAGCGCAGCAAACAGTTGCCACTACCACATCAGTGCCATTAACATTTGGCAAGGCAGCTGCAACCACAACAACAGCACCAGTGTCGGCATCATCTTTGTTTGGACAGTCGACTGCTGGTGCTGGTGCAAATGCGTCAAGAATTTTTGGAGCCACGACAACATCAGCTGCATCTGCAACTAGCACACCTTCCATTTTTGGGGGTACAACATTCACTTCGTCGTCTACAACACCAGCTCCCACATCATCATTCTGGAAGCCAGTGGCATCTGCTGCCCCCATGTTTGCACAGGCTTCCACGGGACAATCAGTCTTTGGACAGGCGCCAACAACAGCAGCCTCTCCTTTTGGTCAGCAAGTGGGGACAACACCAAGTTTTGGCCATACAGGGGGATTTGGCTTTGGCCTGACAGGAGCAGCGTCAACTGCTGCAAGCACTTCTCCATTTGGCCAGATGGTCTCAACAACCGCTACGGGAGGCACGAGCTCCTCTTTGTTTGGACAGAAGTCTTCGTTCGTCTCAGGTTCTGGACAAACACCGTCTCTGTTTGGTCAAAGGTAAGAATAATTTGGCAGAACGAGAACTAGTGATAGGTTTGACTTTCGAAATTTGTAGGGCATGCACTTGTATTTCACATGTACTATATGCATAAGTGACATCTGACCAAGCTGTAGACATTATTCTGAAACAGCAGCTCAAGGGAGTGCTGTCGTGACAGATGAGTTTCTTATGTTGTCCCTGCAGCACACATCCATGTGATTCTAGAATGGCTTATCAATCTCCTATGGCAAAAGTTTTTCAAATTGGTCAAGAATAAGCAGAGTTAGAAGTAGTTGATGAAGGCCTCCAGTGTTTGTTTTTTTTATTTCATCCAGGCATGCATGCTGGAAGCTGTAAAGGGTGGAATGACAAAGAAGCAAAAAAGCTATGTCAGTGCACGACGTGGCCTTTAGCACATTCTCTTCTTTTTTTTCTTCAAATGAATTGGCTGCTACTTACAGATGTGCATTAGCTGCGCCAATTGCAGCAATTAGATACGATTCCCCATTTTTTCACCGAGCTGATCCAAAACCATGAAAGTTGTTGAATAGGTGCCTCACTGCACCAAAACACGCGGCCAGACTGAAAGATTTTTTTTAGTTGTGCTAATTTAAGGAAGAACTGGAGGCCACGTCGTCTTGCAGTTAAGGCAACATCAACCAATCCAGTCTATGCACTCAGACCCTAACCCTAAACCACAGTTAGATTCTAGCCACCTTGTCACAGTGTGAGATGCGATATACCAGATTAAGTAACTATGCCACGTGCTGCTCGGTCTGCTGACTGCAGCTGATAGCTAGTGGCAGGACGATGCGATTTCAACACAAAAATGCGTTGCCATACCCACCAATGCTACGCTGGAAATAAAAATCTTGCTATTCAGTAAACGCGGCTATGGCATGTTTGGAACTAAAACTAAGAATGTATGCCGCATTTTATGTGGGCGGACGCTCCATGTGCTGGTAACAGTGGGGTTGCCGCCAACCACATAAAACGGCACATAAGACGTCTTTCTGTCTTGAAGTTTAGTGGTCCCGCTGATAGATGCCCAGTGCGGTCACTAGACCAACAGACGTGCACCTTTGTTACTTTATCTACTTGAACGCTGCTTTCTTTTTCTTGCAAGCGAGGAAAAAAAAGGGGTGGTGGAGGCAGTTTCAACATTTCTCGGCCATTTATATCCCGTGCAGAACGCTGCCAAACACATTGGGCTGGTAGACATCTTTAGAGTCGTTACAGACTTATTTAAGGGGGCAGGCTGGTCTGAAATGTTTTTTTGTTTATTTCTTCAGTGATCTTGACCAAACTGCACAGGGTTATGCAGTTTTTTCTGCTGATTGCAAGTATTTAAATATTTTTCCTGTAACTCATATTGTTTAAGGCCGCCATAAAAAAAGTGCCTAATTAAAAGTGATATTTAAGATATGCCAACATAGACTAATGACTATAAGTTGAAAGTATTCAAGAGTTTTTTGTTTTTAGGCTTTTCTTAGTTATTTTACAGCAAAATGAACTATCCATTTTCAAAAGTAGTTGAAATTGTGTTATAATTTTGATGAGTATTTAATTGAAAAGTCTTCTGCTCGAAATTCTGCTCTCATACTTCCATTCTACACACATACAGGTTTTCATTGCAAAAAGAATTATTGTTGTACCTGCTCTAGCTACTGAGATATTGAGGCCTCAAAATTGAACAGTCGTAAATTTACATTTTTGAGAAAAATGGAAAAAAACGGAAAACACACAGCTTCTTCAAAAATCAACAATCATGGTGCACCTGTTTTGCAATCCTCATAAAGGTGCCCATAAATTCGTAGCAGAGCTTCTTACACAGGTGCCGGCAAATTATAAAAAAGCCTCTAAGTCTGTCCCCCATTTTTTTGCAGGTTCTGCATGTTAACAGCACCAAGAATCTGGACAGTTAGAATGACATTACAATTACCACTTCCTGATATGTGAAAATTTACAGAGACATAGGAAAATACTTGCAGAAACCAAATATGTGAAGTTTCAAAAATGAATTTTTTTGTCACTTCTTGGTTCCAAAGACCAGTCTGCCCCCTTAAGCTCTCTGTGTAAACGATGTAATTTATTACAATGCTTTAAAACTACTAATTGCAGATACTGCACCTCAGCCAAATGCATTTTCTACTGTTGATTGGGTGTGGAATACGCGAAAGTAAAATCAGCTGGTAAAGTAGCAGCACCTGTCGGAGTAGATATCAACCACTTCGGGATCTTCGTCTCTGTTGCCAGACAGCGCCTGGCTGCTGGCACACTGGCTATGATATTGGTGATTGCACACAACCTGTCAGCACGCAGTTTTAGAGGTCATGACTGGGTGAAGTGCAGATTGTTGAGTGCACTCATGAGATTGATAGATATGTGGGGTTTAACGTGCCGAAACCACCACATGATTATGACAGACGCCGTAGTGGAGGGCTCTGGAAATTTCGACCACCTGGGGTTCTTTAATGTGCACCCAAATCTGAGCACACGGGCCTACAACATTTCCCCCTCCATCGGAAGTGCAGCCGCCGCAGCCGGGATTCGATCCCGCGACCTGCGGGTCAGCTGCCTCTAGACCACCAAGGCGGGGCTGCACTCATGGGAGCTCTGCGATTGCCAGCAATGCCAGCATGTCTAATGAGTTGAGGCAAGGCAGGGGTGTGAAAGAGGGTATGATGTAGTTGTGCGTAGCAAGCTTGGTATACGGTGTGTCTCTAAATTTGTGGTGCAAATGGTTTTATGCTGCCCTAGCCTAAACGCTGACAAAACTTCAAAAGACCATTTCAGAATTTCTTTAAGCCATCGTGGCCGTAGTACATCTGTGCTCTCTGAAAAAGTGTACTATGTTTTAGAAGGGGCTTTCATCACTAGTCACGGAACACTAAACGTTTTGTTCCTCAATTACTCATGCCCGTATCTACACATAATTGCAAGTACAGTCGAGCCCACATATAACGGCCCCACATAAAACGAACTTTTGCTTAAAACGAACAATATCTGCATGACCGTGAAAATATACATCGGTTCAATAGCACGAAATCGCACTTACAACGAACGTCTTGGAGCGCCGCTGATTGGTTACAGTGGTCTGCCGACTTCCCGGGAAACCAATTTTGACCACCGGTCAGGCATCGACGAGGTGCCCATACATTCTTATTGTTGAACGCCGACTGTGCCTCTGTGACTCTCTAGTTGCCGCTCTCCCCAATCAATGGAGTTTCCTTCCTCCATGCCCCGATTGCTTTTTGTTATGCACCACTCCGTCCTTTGTCTCCCCGCTACTCTGAGCACCCCGCATCACCAGACGAGGCCCATGTTTTCACACTGCCACCTATCTTTCGAAGGCCGGTTGGCCATCTACCCTGTTTTTGATCGCTGGTACTGTCATTGGCGTCGTCGGCCGGGAGTGACCAGACCATTTGCCAACATCGTTGGCCACCGACTGTATCCGATAGTCTGTGTATAGTGCACGCGTGTACGCTACCCCACCGACTCTGATATTTGCGATTTGTTTCGTGTTGAAGACTTGTTCTCGCTCACTTCACACTCAGCTCAGCATGCCTTCCGCGCGCGTTTGGAAGCGCGAAAATGGTTGTTAAATTGCGTGGAATGAATCGCGAAATATCGAAATTCGTGAGGCCACAGAAACCCGTTGGGGCAACAAAACGATTTTTTCACCACGGCCACCGATTCTTCGAACACCGCTGCGCAAACCGATCCAGGCGGCCATGCTTTGACTTCTGCGCGCGCAGGCACTCTTTCCAAGTTTTTCTACGTGCGAGTTTCGCGGACCTACGGGCGAGTTTCGCAGACCAAAAACCTATAAAAAGTGACATCATCGAAAGTCTTCTTAGTGACGATGACATTCCCTCTGCAGGAACTCAAAAGCAGGGCGCTGTCCCAGATCATGCTTCATGTGTTCAAGCAAAAAGTGATGACCGGCTCATCTTTTACATTTGTGGTTACGTTGCCAGGAAGGTATTGTTGAAATCGGAGTGTGATGAATTCCACAAATTGCTTCTCACAAAGAAGGATGCTGTTAATTGTCTTGCTGCTGCTCAGTACACCCTGCTGCGAGACAACGGTGACCTACTGTACCCAACTGGATGGCTTTTCAGATTTATTCGGAGGTTAGAAAATCTATTCACATCCATATTCAGTACACAGGAGCTGCATCATGAGAGTGTGATGGATGTCATTGCTCTTGTTAAGAGAAACCGTCAAGAGCGGATTGAATGTGCCAGCCATGCAGAGTCGTTGACCGAGAAGGTTAGAACTTTTTATGTCACCACTCGGCTGGAATTTTTTGTGAAGTCTTTAAACCGTTCGAAGAGTAACAGTCGGGAGACCTCAAAATACCCGAAGTTGAGCCGTTGTACATAACTATGTATAATGGTATTGCGTGCTCTCTTCCGTGGAACTCTTCATTTGCAGTATGTTTTGTGAATATGCCTCCCCCTACAATTGCTATTGTGACCTAAATAAAAGTGTCTGCAGGAGGCCCATGCTTCTGATATGCAAGTTTATTTCATGCATTCATTTAGCAGAAAAATTGTTTCTATGTTTCCTGTTGACTGGTGCAGCTAAATGAAGTTAATAAACACAAAGCGAAATTTCAATGCGTTCTACTGCAGCAGCACGAAGGGCATTCATCCCAATCAGATATTGCTGCAGGTAAGCGCCATGTACTATCATCACATGTTACAGATCTTAGGGTCGCTTACATAACACCTTGCTGAAATATTTTATTAAGAGTGCGTAGCAGCGCAAATGACAGGAGCGGACAGAAAAGAGGACACGTCGGCACTCTGAATCTTCTCTTCTGTCTCCTCCTGTCGTTTTGAGTTGCTACACACTCTTAATCATGTTGTACCAACATGCCCAATCCTGCAATCATGTTGTACCAACATGCCCAATCCTGCTGTCTTTTAAGTGACATATTTCGCACGAGAAAAAATGAACATGACACTCTAAAGCCTTTCAACGATGCACTCGCTCATGGCGGCCAGCCTGGAGGAGGAGGAATGACCTATTAGACACTTTCAGCTGAGCGTCACTTACGCTCAGCCTCGTGCAGATGTAGCTCACCGAGATGCTGCAAGGAACTGCATACATTTAGCGTTTTTCATAAGCGCGTCTTGCCGAGACGAACTCAACCTTGCTCCAAAACGACGACAAACGCTCCGGTCAGTAAACTTTCAAGAAGTGGGAGAGATGCATTCTACGTTCCTCCGCTCGCACGATAGTTCTGGTCACGTGCACTACACTTCATACAATGCGTTTGTGTGTAAACGAGGATTTAAAAAAAAATGCTGGAGTGGAAACTCCCAACGCATAGGTGGCAAAGGTGAAGCCATGGAATAGGGGAGCGACCAGCTGCTGCTCTGGAAACGGGCTTGCCCGCCATCTGGCGACCTTCTATGCAGGACACGTCGCGCCTAGGCCGCCGCTTCAGCCACTACCCAATACTTCTAGTACACCGTACGTTCAAGCAAGCTACCCAACCTGTTTCCTTCCCGTGTGTTTTGGTTTTCAAGGTCGCCCTCCCATCACATCCTCCCCTCTTTTTATCGCAACTCCTCGCCCTTCTCTCGCAAATCTGCTTTTCTCTCTTGATCACAACCACTTCGCCCGTCTCCACCGATCCGCGTCGCCCGTCACGCTGGCTCGAATTATAATTTGTTTCGTTTTCTGACTGGAAACAGGCCCAGAGCTGTTCCACGCGTTCTGGCATGAGTGTCACGTGCGCGCGTGTTGCTCGCTCTTGGTGTGCGTGTGTGGTCGTGATGGCTGACGGGAGGGCTAGCACGCTTTTTCCTGCCGGCCAACAAAACGTCGAGAAAGCATGACCGCTTAGCTTGAGCGTAATCCGCTCAAGCTAAGGTGCCGCTAGGTGCCTCATTGCAGAGCGCTTGCTCATAGCTGTTGACCTCCTGGCAGCTAACTTGCCGCTTCGGGCGTCCCGGTATTCAGCTGAGGAGATGGTGAATATTTCGTGGGCGGCGGTGACGACTACATGCGCGCGAAACTGTTTTCGCGAGGCTGACTTCGTCGACGTCGTGCCCGATGCGGAGCCTGAAGCTTCCGAACTGCGGTGGCGATTTGTCCGACCTGGGAGAGCGGGTGGGACATCTGTTGCGATGGTTTAATTACAGCCGATGATGATGCCGACACTGCGGAGCTGTGCATGGATTGGGGCATTGTGAATGAAGTTCGTGGCGAGAGCGATTTAGAGGAATCGGATTGCAAGAACGACGAAACTTTGGAGGCAGTGCTTCATGCAGCTTATGCCACGAACCTCAACGAACGAGCACCCTGCCATTTTAAATGAACTCGAGACCGCCCTTATCGCTTCTGCTCTTCGAAACACAGGCATCATGGACTTTTTGGGGCAAAAAGAAGTTTGTATTTTCACTCGCAACTTTTTTTAAAAGCTATGTTCCATTTACTACGAACTTTGGGATACAGAGAACGGATGCTGCGTCCCACTCATGTTTGTATAAGCAGTCTCGGCTGTACTAGTATTATCACTGACGTCTAAAAAGTAAACGTTTTTAGCTCTGTAGGATATTTCATGCAGCCCTAAGAAATAATAAATAATACTATGCACCAGTTTATTTGGATTTTTGCCACCTTTTGCTACTACTTTACGATTATTACTATTACTTTACGCTTGCCCCGCCGCGGTGGTCTAGTGGCTAAGGTACTCGGCTGCTGACCCGCAGGTCGCGGGTTCGATTCCCCGCTGCGGCGGCTGCATTTCCGATGGAGGCGGAAATGTTGTAGGCCCGTGTACTCAGATTTGGGTGCACGTTAAAGAACCCCAGGTGGTCAAAATTTCCGGAGCCCTCCACTACGGCGTCTCTCATAATCAAACGGTGGTTTTGGGACGTTAAACCCCACAAATCAATCAATCTATTACTTTACGCTTTCCTGCGGCGGCTGCATTTTCGATAGAGGCGGAAATGTTGTATGCCCGTGTGCTCAGATTTGGGTGCACGTTAAAGAACCCCAGGTGGTCCAAATTTCCGGAGCCCTCCACTACGGCATTTCTCATAATCATATGGTGGTTTTGGGATGTTAAACCCCACATATCAATCAAGCTACGTGAATACCTGATACACACTGGCTTTGTCCTGCATTTAGCTTGACTGATGGCTACTATGCAAATCCTAATACATTTAAAACACTTTCTATTGGCTGAACACTAAGTGGTGTCTGCCAAGGTACCCAGCTTTCAAGGTACAGCCGTCAACACCTTTAACTTGAATGCTCCGACGCGTGGCCTCGGCTCGCTTGGACTGAGGTCAGCACCACCAAGCGTTGAAAATCATATGCTTGCTGCAGCTAAGGATAGATGTAGCACGCCTCGGGGTCACTAGTAAATTTCTCTTTCCAGTCTGCCTGACCGGCGGGTCAAATGCACTCACTTCGCATTCCGTTTTCGCCACGTTTCGTTCATGGATACGTTATCGCGCGCACCCGTTGTTTTTTACTTATCTCGACAATGAACCATTGCGTGTGACACCTTACACACCTTTCGTGTTTGAATTCACAGCTGCTGCTGCTCAAAAGGTATCACATGTATAAAAAGCAGAGAAAACGCACGTTCAAGGCATTTGTAAATGTTGCACAATAAATCTTAATTGCACTGGCATTGTTCATGTTCCGATTCAGCAATTTTCAGACAGTGTGAATCGAACTGTTCTCGCAATGTAGAGTGTGCCTTCCTGCTCGGTTCGTGCTGCACGGAAGATGTCTTGTAGCATGACGTTAGTGCGAGTAATAATATCTGGGGTTTAGTGTCCCAAAATCATGATTTGATTATAAGATAAGATGGCAGTTTATGCTTTTATACAATAACTATCATGTAAATTGCATTGTTTGCGCTTTATTGATGCGTCTTTCTTGCTGAGAACACGCACAAACATTGCGACATCTTCTGTGCAGCATGAACCGAACAGAAAGGCACACTCTAAATTGCGAGAACAGTTCAATTGATGCTGTCTTCAAATTATTGAATCAGAACAATAACAACACCACCGCATTTGAGATTTATTTATTGTGCAACCTTTACAAATGCCATGAACATGTGTTTGCTATTTATAAATGTGATTCCTTGCTACGAATTCAAGCTCGTAAGGTGCGTAAGCTGTCGCATGCAATGGTTCATTATCGAGATAGGCATACAAGAACGAACGCCATAGATACGTGCAATAACATAGCCACAAGCGAAACGCGGTGAAAACGGGAATTGGAAGTGAGTGCATTTGACCCGCCGGTCAGACATACTGGAAACAAATTTACTTAGTGAAATCGACGCTCTACATCTATCCTTAACTGTAGCAAGCATATCATTTTCAACACTTGGTGGCGCTGACATCAGTTCAAGCAAGCCGAGGCCACGCTTCGGAGCATCCAAGTTAAAAGGGCTGACGGCTGTACATAGGAAAAAGCTAGCATGTGCTAGCAAGCGTGCCAGTGTTTTTGGAGAGGACAATAAGGCCCGTATTTACAAACCAACCTCAACCTTTCCTTGAGTTTTCTTTATCGGTAGTAAACTTTTATTGCACATGATAAACAAATCGAACCAGTATTCATAAACCAGTCTTGTCCCTATCTTTCACTATGTTACCATTTTTGTGCCTTTGTAACGCATGTAGAGAGTACAGGAAGTTGAGGAAAATGTAAGGTAAGGCCGAGGTTGGTTTGTGAATACGGGCCTAAGCATTAGCAAGTAACTGTCACAGCAGGCTCGGTACGGCATGTGTGCCCTATTCAGGCACATGGTGCTTAAAAGAGTACACATGCAGTAGAATGTCTACCACTTTACATGATCATAGAAGATGATGAAACATTAGGTTGATAAGCATCGGTCTAGACCAGAAATACAAAAATGGGATACTGTTTCGGTATTTCTGCAGTAATTTATATTTTTCATTTGCTGAATCTGAAGCAAAACGTAGAAGTATTACTGAGAATGTTTACTGCGGATCATGTAATTATGCAACAACCATGCCTGTCCCACTGACCACGTAGTCGGCATCATTGAGTGCGTAGTTTGATGAAAAGGGAACGAGTGATGTTTCGCTGCCCCGCCGCGGTGGTCTCGTGGCTAAGGTACTCGGCTGCTGACCCACTGGTCACGGGATCGAATCCCGGCTGCGGCGGCTGCATTTCTGGTGGAGGCGGAAATGCTGTAGCCCCATGTGCTCAGATTTGGGTGCACATTAAAGAACCCCAGGTGGTCGAAATTTCCAGAGCCCTCCACTACGGCATCTTTCATAATCATATGGTGGTTTTAGGACGTTGAACCCCACATATCATCATCAGAGCGATGTTTCGCTGTCCTTGAAACTCAATTGCAAGTTTCCTGCTGTGTGCAACTTAACAATATTTTGCTCAAACGTTCACAGGACCAGTGTCTACTGATTGGCAGTACGAAAATTTTTATAAAGTTCATAAAGCATTGCAGGGCTCCTTTAAAAGCCAGTCCATTCCTCTCACATATTGGCTTTGTTACGAGTACTTCTTGTGGTCTAGTTGGTGTAGTAACGTAGCTCTAATCTGTAGAGTGAATATGAGGCATGCATTAAACAAAGGAGACAGGATGAGTGCTCAGACTGTCTTCATTTTGTGTGTCTGATTTGTCTACCACATACATAATGGTTATAATTTCATGTAACTTACCATTTTATTTCTCGTCCTTTTCTAAAGTCTCCATTATGTTATGGTGGGTGCTGGCCAAAGTTAGTCTTAGCAACAAAAATTAAGTCCTCACATGTGCTTTGAAGGTTTTTTTTTTTGTTTTGTTGGATGATCTGCTCCCACAGCTGTGATGTATGTGATGAACACATGTAAACCTGTGGCCAGCTAAAAACGAATCTCAATACCACTGACTTTTATGCTAATATATTGTGAAGAAGCACCTCGACACCTGTCACATACTGAACATACAATTGCACTGTATGTAGTTAGTCAGAACAAAGTACCTATCCATAACAAAAATATGCTTGTGTTCTAATACACTTGATATGCCTAGAAATGAGAATATGTCATGGCAAAAAAGTGCGACTGGCAACAAAATGTACATCATGTTTACACAAAATCTCACAACAACATAGTATATTGGAGAACTGCATGTAACACACCTATCTAAGCAACGTTCAGTGCACATACTGTGTAAAAAAAGATGTAGAGAATATCATGCTCGCTCACTCGATGTTATGCTTTAACTTCACGTATATAAAGGGAACAAACCCAGGCAAAAAAAATCACTAAAATTCAGGATACACTAGCTTCGTAACACAATCATACGGGTAGAATTACTCTAAATATGCATAAAAGTAGTATAGTAGTGTCAACACAATGGTGTTGTTCTAAATGTAAATAAGAGCCCACTTTATAATAACGTGACAAGAAACAGAAGCTCAAAGTCAAAAGTTTTAAGTGAGTCACAATAGCGCAGCTACCGTAAAATCTCGAGCAAGCGCCCCCAGCCATTTTTGGGGAGATTTGAAATATGCCTGCCCCCTTTCTTTTCTGCCATTTTCCCTGTTTTGTTCACGCAATGAGGGCAAATAAAGAGCAAATGCATTGTATTCAACGAAGCATTTAAATTAAAGCTTGGGGGTTCATTCTTTATTCTTAGCTGCTCTTCCGCCGCCACCATGAATTTTGATCCAAGACTGAGCTAGCCTCCCCACCCCCGCAATTATTGTTGGATATTTTTTCACCATAGAAAGGGCACTTGCTTAGGATTTTCTGGTAGGTGCACTTTATAATAGTTCGAGGGTTTTATTGGAATATGCCATATAAATTATGTTTAGCCAGAGCAAGGTGGGCGATAAATAATTGATTCCCCCGAGAAATGAAACGAATGAGTGAAAGCATTGTGTCTCCACGGATGAGTCAGTCAGGGGACCCAACTTTTAAGAGAAAGAGCTGCTGTTACATGTGGCTCATGTTGAAGTGTGCAATATTTTTATGTGAATATATTTCAGTTGCAAAGAAAACTCCAGTTCAAGTTGTCCTGTCAAGCAGAAGTGGCTGCATCCTAATGGAGCAGAATCTGGCGAGGCTCACGTTCCATATTGTAGGGACATCCTAGAGCTCTACAAATGATCAGAACTATAATCCTTGTCCTTTAAACAGTTTCTTTATTGCACCTCGTGTTGCTGTGCTAATGTTATTGCCATCAGTTGCAGCAATATTCCTGTTAATCTTAAGGTCTTGGCACTTCAGTGGTTGTGGTCCTCAGCCATTGTTGTTGGTCATCACCATTATTGCTATACAGGACAATGGGTGTCTGAGAGGTTCAGGTTGCTGAGGTACTTCCCATAAATCCTGCCAACTAGGCCCCTTCGGTATATCCGATATTCATTCTGAAGATATATTCATTACATGCTAATGTAGATGAGAAAAAAGTCAATGTGCATTCTATCGTATAATTTTTTATATCCATTTTCGCTTTATCAGTGACACAGTAGCATGATGTCTGAATATATATCCACGAGTCCATGCATATCAATGACCCCTGCCCTCTGTTGTACTTCTTGATAGAGTGTAATTGTATGAGTACTTGTTGCAGCCTCTTTGGCCAGTCCAGCGCTCCAGCATTTGGCCAGCCACAGGCTGCGAGGTAAATCATGGTCCTAAGTACTCGCAGGGCATGCATGAATACTTAAGAATCCTAAATCAGATTAGAGACTTACATTGCGTTAAGCATGAGTGCATGCATACATGCATGCCCATTCTTGTAAACCATGGAACATAAGTTCATGAGAGTAGTGATGGAAGTGCTGCTCCAGTTGCTCCAAACAGCTCCAAAAAATGAATGCTGCCCATGCTGCTCCAAAATTCAATATTGCTCCGAACTGCTCCAAACCTGCTCCGAAAGGACATTGGGAAACTAAAAACAAGTTAAATCATGTGACTATGCGTGGATATGCTGTGATTTTTATTCAGAGTCCACCACTACGGCATCTTTCATGATCATATGGTGTTTTTGGGACGTTAAACCCCCACATATCAATCAATCAAGACCTCTTCACCTGAACAAAAGTTGAGAAATATTGCCTAAAACAGATTCAATGATGTTATAAATAACTATAAATATATTTAATGGTCAAATAATGGAAGTAATTAAGAGTGGCAAATGCCTATTATATGGAGTGGTTGTGATGTGGTGTTAAAAATGTAGTTATTCTAATTAACATGTTGGTAATATTTTTTGATACATGAAAGCGCAAGTAGTACTTTGAGTGAAATAATTTATTGCATTTGGAGTACGCAGAGACATTTTTAATGCATGGGAGTGAGTTTCATCTGGGAAACTTGCTCTCTAGGATCCCAGTGTTGGACACCAAGTTTTATTATACTTTTATGCACATCAGCACATATTTTGCTCCATGCTTTACGTTAATTTCTAGAGATGAATATGTATGCTCTGCATTTTTTTCAATGCGTTCATTAAGCAACACCATCTCAGCTACAGCTCCCAGTGTAAAGTGCATGTGGGGCTTATCATTGCACCCTTTGCCAAATATGCATGACCCATAAGCTTTTGGAGCCCTCTGTACACAGAATGCACTCGCATTTTATGTTTAAAACACTGTTTTCTTTCAGCACATTTGGTCAGCAGTCGCAAGAACAGAAACAGCAAGGAAGTAGCTCCACTCTATTTGCTGTAGGTGGCTCTGGTTTCCTCTCTGGCCTTGGAACAAAGCCGGCAGCAGATGCTTCTAGCAAGAATGTGTTTGGTGGCCCATCATCCTTCACTTCTGCTGGCCAAACCGCAAGTATGTTGGCATTAAATATTTGCGAGACTTTGTCCTTTCGTGGATTTTATCCAGCATCCTTGCGTTAACTTCATGCAATTTTCAGCAAAAAAAAAAAAAAGGTTTAACTCATTCGACAGAGTTTAGATATTAACCACTTTCTAATTTGTTTGGGCTGACAAGTGCGTAGTTTTTCTCTCTCTCTCTCTTTTTTTACATGCAAGTGCTATGGGGACCAGCGCAGGATAGGTGGTGCGCCGAAAAACAGCACCTGGCACAGAGTCGCGACACAACTCATGTGCTCGCGCTCAGATGACCGGCCGCTAATAGTCTGCTGCTACAGGTTTTGCCAATGCCTTTCTCTGGCTCTTGGGGAAGTCACTCTTGTAAAGGCGATGGGTTTCATCACGCAGCACAAGGTAGATTGTGATTGCGTCGATGAGAACCAGAAGACAGAGTGTACTGCATTCCCTTTAGTCGCCTTTGTGAATTTGCGTGACGTAATATTTACGTGCTAGTGCAGTTTCTGGTAAAGCGGAAAGATGTTCTGCCAATTACGCTTTCCCTCTTGCGAAGCGGTCCAAGATTAATGGGGCTCGTCGCTTTCTCTCACTCTATGAAACGGGCAGATTTCTCATCTATTTTGCCCCTTCCACCTGCTTGGAGTTCTAGTGTGACCGCAGTACATTTTTCTTTTCTCCTTTTTTTTTTTTACTGCAAAACCTGTACATGTCTAGGAGAAACGAAAAACTGTTCAGCATCAGTGTCACGAGCGGTCTCTATTGGCTGTGTTATCAGTTACGTCGTTCTCAGAGTCGTACCCAAGCACATGCGTCATTGGCCACATTGTGAGTGACGTCGCAGTTGCCGTCGCAGTTGTAAGGATGGTCGATTAAAATTTTTAATATATTAGGTTTTAATCAATAATTGATTTAGCATTTAATTGATTAATTGATCTCAGTGTGATGTCTTAATCAGTTAATTGCCATTCTTTTTTGGTGCTTTAAAAGCATTGTTTGTATAAGAATGGAAGCTTGAACGAGTTGGTGTGCATTCATCTTGGTTGATACAGCGCACAAGAGAGGAGGACTAAAAATAATGAACCTACTGGCCTCGAAGCTTGCCTGCTCTAGCGCATCTGTCAGTGCCTTGTTCTTGTTCCACCTTCTCTTGTGGCTCATACCCACTGTGTGGTATTGGCCAAGAATAGAGTGATCTTATAAAATTTTATGGAATTCCAGGGTAATGGAGATTATAGAATAAATGCATAAGAAATTTTAGAATGAAACTTTGATGCTCACTCAAATTTACAAATTATGTGCTGTGTTTCTTATTCTTCGTTGTCTCATGTGTACTGTATCTACCAAAATAAAAGCATTGTTTCTTCGATCTCAACCAAAGTATTCCTATCAGGCGCGCTACAGATCGCATGTGCATATGTCAGCCTTCGTGAAAATTTGTTCTTTCGGCCAGTGGATACAGGTGAATCATCGTCAATGGGTGATGTCACAGAATGAAGGATCTATGGCCATTATCCTTGGATGATTCAGCAGCAGGTTGTATTTCCTCAAAGCCTGCTTAGCGCACCGAAATCAGAGGTGTTTTCGGCGACTACAGGGGTTGAAATTATTATTATTATTGTTGTTGTTGTTGATTCGCATAGAGATACGCAAGAACAGAGAGAAAAGAGGAAGAGAAGACACACCGGAAACATCCAGCTGGCCGAGCGTAAGGACATCCCTAGAAAGGCAAATCAGAAGCGAGGAGAAGAGAAAGTAAATAAGATGCTCGCACTGCATGCATGTTTGCCCAGTGCTTGAATTTG
Source organism: Rhipicephalus annulatus (assembly GCA_013436015.1). NCBI lineage: Eukaryota > Metazoa > Arthropoda > Arachnida > Ixodida > Ixodidae > Rhipicephalus > Rhipicephalus annulatus. The sequence goes on from WOVY01000458.1 coordinate 367,098, forward strand.
GGTGTATATTATACGCTGGAGCTCCTGCTTATAAGCTTCATTTTCTAGTAGTCCTCAAGAGACAAGCTTTGAGATTATGCTTAGCTCTTCTGCAATTTGAGGCAACCAATGTCTTGTAAATGAAAGCTAGGCTACCTTCACTTACTACCCTGCTTAGATTGTTAATAGTACAGTCATTTCTAAATCTGTATAAATCCCCGATTAGGTGTTTAGAAACAGTTTTTATTGCCCATCCTGACTTGTTTTTTGAAGTATATTGACCAAAATTATATGCGCCTCAAATTTTAGTTATACAGAGCCCTCTTGATGAAATAAACACTGATATTAATGATCTGTGTATGATCAGTAATAGCAACAACTCTATCAAAATAGTGTTTGATGATGTTTTTCCGAACGATGCAAAACTAACGTTGCTCTGCTTATTTAGCCCTATATTCACGATTCCCTTCAACATACGCCAATAAAGACAGTCATAATGACGGATGCTTCACAATGTGAAGAAAAGTGTGAAATTGGGATTTTTTAGTTGTTTTCCCTTTGCCTTCCAAACTTTGTGCCCATCTTTATAGCAGAATTTTAGCAATAATTTTATCTTCGTGTAAACTTAGCAGCATCAATAAGCTCAGCGATAATTTTGAGGAATTTGCTATCTGTATGTTTGGCCCTCACTGCAAATGCGGATTTGGACATTTTGAGTGCTTTCGAATTATTGGTTCCACTGCACTCTAATTTAATCTAGTTGCTTAGGGTTCCATATACTATATATTGTCGCGAGAGGAAACAATAGATAGGAACTTCAAGTGGACGACGGTTTACTAAGCCACAGCAGCTATTCACTTCTTCGCTGTCCTCTTCTACTACTAACACAGCATGGCATTACCCTCTCTCTAAAGGAAAAAAAAAAAAAAAGAGGAAGCATCGCATGAATGCCGCGGCTCCAAAAAACAACAAAAGGTAGTAAAAAATGTCTGTGTCCATTGAGAAGAAAAAAAGAGATGGGAAAAAAGAAGCGAGAAAGAAGAGAAAGAAATGTACAACTGTCTTGAAGGCAAGTGCCACATCACAAAGTTCTTGACTTGCAGTCAACGCGAATAGTAATGCTTCATCCTGGAGTCGTGAACCACATCCGAGTAACGTGGTCTACAAGAATGGTGCGATGTGTCTGCTGGGACAACTTCGTAGTTAACTTCCCCGAGGTGATGAAGAACTCGGTAGGGTTCGAAGTACCGACATAACAATTTTTCTGAGCATCCACGTTGACGTATAGGAGTCGAAACCCAGACAAGGTCACCGGGTTTGTATATTACTGCTCTGTAGTAAATGTTGTACTGTCGAGCATCTTGATTTTGCCGCGATAAAATGCGAAAGCGTGCCAGCTGCCGGGCATCTTCAGCACGCTGAACGAATACATCTGCGTCCGGGGTAATCATGTCCGGCAGAGTTGGTTGCAGCATGGTGTCAAGGAATGTGGTGACGCAGCCGTAAACCAGATGAAAAGGAGCAAAGCCAGTGGTTTCCTGCAGAGCCGTATTGTTAGCAAATGTTATATACGGGAGGATTTCGTCTCAATTCTTCTGATTCTTGGCGACATACATCGAAAGCATATCTGCAATCGTTTTGTTACGGCGTTCTGTTAACCTGTTAGTCTGCGAGTGGTACGCAGTTGCTGTTCGGTGCGTCGTGCCGCTCAGCAACACGATCTCTCGGAGCAACTGTGCCGTAAAGGCAGTACCACGATCTGTGATGATGACAGCGGGAGTACGGTGGCGGAGAACGATATTCTTGATAAAAAAGTCAGCCACATCGGAAGCAGTTGCTCGCTGGGTGGCTTGTGTTTCGCAGTATCTGGTCAAGTAGTCGGTGGCAACCACAATCCAGCGGTTACCAGCCGTAGACTTCGGAAATGGGCCGAGTAAATCTATCCCGACCTTTTCAAAAGGTGCGTGAGGGGGCCGCAAAGGCTGAAGCAGACTGGCTGGTTTGGTCGTTGGATTTTTGCGGAGCTGGCACGCTGTGCATGTTTTGACGTACTGTCGGACGGTTTTCGTAAGTTTCCGCCAGTAGTATTTTTCTTGATCCACACCAGAGTATGGGCGAACCCAAGATGCCCTGACGATGGCTCGTCGTAACAAGCACGCAAAATATCATCGCGGAGAGCAGCAGGATTGATGAGGAGGTAAATAGTTTTCGTTGGATGAAAGTTGCGCTTGTAGAGGATACCTTGACGTAGACATAAAGATGACAAATCACGTGCAAACTGACATGGGGGTTGAGGGCGATGTCCCTCAAGCTATTCGATCAGTGGTTGTAGTTCTGAGTCTTCGCGTTGCTGCTCAGCCACATTTAGTGATGCGAGAATAGCAAGGCAGCTGAAGTCTTCATCCTTGTCTTCTGCAGCGATCTCGACGGGTGTGTGGGAAAGCAGCATCGGTGTGTTTCTGGCCAGACTTGTGAACCATTGTTATATCGAATCCCTGTAACCGAAGGCTCCATCTTGCAAGACAGCCCGAAGGATCTTTCAGATTCGCTAGCTAGCAGAGAGAGTGGTGGTCACTGACGATTTGGAAGGGGCGTCCGTACAAGTAGTGCCTGAATTTCGTAATGGCCCATACAGCCGCCAGACATTCTTTTTTAGTCGTTGAGTAGTTCTTCTCTGCAGATGACAACGTGCAGCTAGCGTAGGCGATGACGCGTTCCACGCCATCTTGATATTGCACGAGAATAGCTCCGAGGCCAAGGTTACTCACGTCAGTGCGGACTTCTGTGTCTGCTTCGGTGTCGAAGTGACCAAGGATCGGCAGCGTTTGTAGGCATTGTTGAAGGCCGCGGAAAGCGTTAGATTGTTTGGGACCCCAGACGAAGGCAATGTCGTCTTTGACGAGTTGTTGTAGAGGGTCGGCGATTTTCGAAAAATTCGGTACGAAGTGGCAGTAATAAGCACAAAGGCCCAGAAAGCGGCGTACATGATGCTTTGTTCTCGGTATCGGGAACAAAGCAACTGCCATAGCTTTCGCAGGGTCGGGGCGAACACCACTGCTGCTGTCAATGTGGCCAAGAAATTTGAGCTCCTTGTTTCCATAATAACACTTTTCCGGTTTCAGAGAGAGGCCGGCAGTGCGAATAGCCAAAAGAACCGCCTTAAGCCACTCAATGTGCTGTTCAAAAGTCGTAGAAAAAACGACTATGTCATCTAAATACACTAAACAAGAGTGACACTTCAAGTCACATAAAACTGTGTCCATCATTCGTAAGAATGTGGCTGGAGTGGAGCACAGGCCAAAAGGGAGAACTTTAAATTCATTCAGGTGTAATAAACGCTGTTTTTTCTCTGTCCCGTTCATCTACTTCAATCTGCCAATATCCGCTACGGAGATCCATGGAAGCGAAGTAACGGGCGTGTTGCAGGCGATCCAAGGAGTCATCAATGCGAGGAAGAGGATATACGTCTTTTTTCGTTATCTTGTTCAGTTTGCGGTAGTCGACGCAGAATCGTAGTGAACCATCTTTCTTTTTAACCAGAACAACTGGTGACGCCCAAGGACTAGTCGATGGTTGAATTACGCCGTCGTCGAGCATATGTTTCACTTGATGATGGATGGCATCCTGCTCCTTCTGCGACACGCGGTAAGCATGTTGGCGCACGGGTTGGACGTTGGGCTCAGTGATAATCTTGTGCTTCATTAGAGGGGTCTGCCAGACTTTCGACGTAGTGGCAAAACAGTCACTAAAGGATGAGAGTAGACTAAGGAGCCTTGCCCTCTTGGGTTCTTCTAACTGGCGATTGACGTTGAGGCGACTAGTCACGTCAGTATTGCAGCTTTTCTCAGTCGATATCATTGTAATCAAAGGGAAGGCGTCCAAATCATCCAATACTTTCAAGTAAGCTATGGTTGTGCATTTCGGAAAATGCCTGTATTCGCCACTGAAGTTTGTAACGAAAAGCATAGTCTGGCCATTTCGGAGTTGAACAAGACTTTGAGCAATGGTGACTTCCCGATCAAGCATTAACGTAAGGTTACTTTCGGCGATTCCCCTAATTGACTGCTCCAGTGGACACTCAACAAGCACGAAGATACTACTGCGAGGTGGCAACGTGAAGCAAGCATCGACTACGTGTAAGGCGACGCCACAATGTCCATTCTCGATGTCGGAATCTGGAGAAACACGGTTAGCAAAACTGCGAACAAATCACGCAGATTAATTATCACTTCATACTTTCGCAGAAAATCCATGCCCAACATAACCGGCCGAGAACAATTGGGCAGTACAAGGAATGATGCTACAAAAGCAGACGCACAAATATCAAGCCTGGCGGTGCACCTTCCTATAGGGCATGCGAGGTGTCTTCCAACGATGATTGAGGGCCGTCCCACGTTGTCAGCACCTTGTGTAGATGGGTGGCCAATAAAGCACTCATCACTGAGTGATTGGCTCCCGTGTCGACAAGCGCAGTCACCTGATAACAGTCAACGGAAACCGCAATGGCAGCGGACGTTCTGTTGGCGGTTTCAGAAACAGGTTTTAACGGTACGTCGTAAGACAGCGGCGGAGGGTATTTGTAGGTTTGCGTGACAGCGGCCTGACCTCCGGAGGTCGCCGTTTTCTGTTTCCCTGGCGTGGGCTCACGCCACTGACACCAGGGGACCCAAAGGCAGGTCGGGCGGGGTGCGTTGATGCAGACGAACGGGGTGATGGTGACCATGACTCGTCGCGGCGGGACAGGAGCGTGATGGCTACCTTCCAAGTAATCCACAATATTGCCGCAGAGACTGCCTTTTGAGACCCGATAGAACACTGTCCATCATGCGCTGGAATGTCGCTGGCGCACAACAAAGGCCGAATGGGAGTGCTTTAAATTCGTACAAGCCGTCCGGAGTTACGAAAGCCGTCTTTTCGCGGTCTCTTTCATCCACTTCAATTTGCCAATACCCGCTTTTTAAATCTAATGACGAGAAATATCTGGCATGCCGTAGGCGATCTAATGTATCATCGATACGTGGCAAGGGGTATACGTCGCGCTTGGTCACGCTGTTCAGTTTCCGGTAGTCAACGCAGAATCTCAACGTGTTGTCCTTTTTCCTCACAAGCACTACTGGCGATGCCCACGGACTGTTGGATGGTTGGATGACATCATCCTCCAGCATCTCTTGCACTTGACCCTTTATGACCTCTCGTTCTTTGGGTGAAACTCTGTACGGGTTTTGATGAACAGGTCTTGTTTGCTCGTCAGTTATTATTCGGTGTTTAACGATCTGCGTGCGACGTACTTTTGACGAGGTGGAGAAACACTCTGAGAAGTCTCTTATGAGGTCCTGTATGATTTGCCTTTCGCCTGATGATAGACTTCTATTTATTGAAACCGCAGCTCCGACATCATCCGTACTTCCCGGAGCAGGTGGTGCTGACGTGAGGCCACACAAATCTGTCGCTGCAGTAAAGCTGTGCAGAAAGGCAATGGCAGTGTCTTTTGCAAACATGCTGTATTGCATTTCCGAAGTTTGTGAGCAACACACTGGCGCACCCATCACGTAATTGAATGATGCCCCGGGCTACACAAATGCCTTTCTTTAGTAGCAGCTCGACGTTGCTATCCGCTATGCCTTCGGAATCTGCAAATGTGTCATTTCTGACGCCAACCAGCACGCTGCATCGTGGTGGCACGGTTATGTCTTCGTCGATAACCCGCAATGCAGTGCTCTCTACCTCCTTCTCGTCTATGGCCAGCTTCGTCGAGAAGGAAACGCTAGAATTTTGTAGGTTGATTATGGCACCGTTCGCTAGCAAGAAATCCATCCCGAGAATTACGTCCCTTGAGCATTCCGGAAGCACAATAAACTCAGCCACGTAAGTAGCACCCTGAATTCCTATCCTCGCGGTACATCTTCCCACTGGTGTTATCCGGTGGTCCCCAGCCGTTCTTATTTGTGGACCACTCCACGGCGTCAAAACTTTCTTGAGATCCCTCGCGAACGCGTAGCTGACGACTGAATAATCCGCACCGGTATCGACTAAAAACGCTCAATTCCCGCTCGTCCACCGTAACGCGCAAGTCCGAAGAAATTGATTCCTTACTTATCTTAGCCGTTCTTTTTTGCCTGTCGCTGCTACCCTCGGGTCTTGACGGAGGATCTTCGCCTTGTCGAACAACAGCGGCCTTGCCTCCACAGGTCGCTGGACTTAGTTTTCCTGCCGCGGGCTCGTTGAACGTCTTGGTGGACCTGAGAATGGGGAACTTGGACGCCGGGGGGCTCGGTGATCGGTAACGTTTCGGCGCCGGTGACCTTGGCTGGTGCTGAAAACTAGCAGATGGGAGTTGCTGCCTTGACAGGTAATCTTCTATCTCCAGGGTCTTTCACCATTACGCGGGCATGGTGCGTTCACAGAAAACCCCCGCAGGCCGGCCCTCCGGTATGGGCACGTTCTGTAAAGATGTCCAGCCTCTCCGCAATGAAAGCAAAGCGGCGTCCAGTCGGGTGTGCGCCACACGTCGCTTTTTCGTGGTCTCAGCTCTCCGAGAAAGGGCGAGCCATGCGAAGCCGACGGGCGTGTACTGGGGGCTACGAAAGAAGCATTGTGCACGGCAGGCTGGCGTAGAGCGTCCGCGTACGTTGGTATGCGACGTGTCTGCAGTGGTTGTTCCAGTCGAACAGGTTGCGGCTCAGGTTCCGGCTGAAGGATGGCGTGCCGGACTTCGTCACGAATGACGGCGGCGAGGGTCGAGACTGTTGGCATCACTTGTGGCTGCATCAACTTCTGAATCTCTTCCCTTACAATGGATCGCACCAGTTCTCTTAGCGTTTCACTGTTGTTACTTTGGCCTGCCGATAGGACGTCCACTGGTGCGCTACTGGCGTCTCGGTTGTAATGACGGGCACGCTGCTGTAGCGCCTTCTCTATGGTTGTTGCTTCGGTGCGGAACTCGGCAACCGTGCGTGGTGGATTGCGAACTAACCCAGCAAACAAGTCCTGCTTGACTCCACGCATTAGGTGGCGCAGTTTCTTCTCTTCCATCATGTTCGGATCAGCGCGTTTGAAGAGCCGGCACATGTCTTCGACATACATGCTGACACTCTCATTCGTGCGTTGACTCCTGGACTGGAGAGCGTTCTCTGCCTTCTCTCGGCGATCGGTGCTGGCATACGCAGCGAGCAAGTGTTGTCGAAAATCTTCCCATGTTGTTATCACCGCTTCGTGATTTTCGAACCACACCTTCGCTGAATCCTGCAACGCAAAGTACACGCGTCCAAGTTTCCTTGTCTCATCCCAGGCATTGGTCCTTGCGACTCGCTCGAAATGTTCCAGCCAGTCTTCTACATCTTCGTGCGAGTCACCGTGGAAGGGCTCAGGCAGGCACGGTGGTGACACGATGAGCTCGGATGTAGAACCTGCGGTAGCCATCGTTGTGGGGTCGTTTGTAAAAGCTGCTTGCGTTGCTGGAGCAGTGGTGAGCGGTCCGAATTCAGGCGGGTCTCCTCGAAGACGACGGCTCGAACGCTGGTGTACAGGAGTCAATTCGCCAGGTTCCAGTCGTTGAGGGTCGGGGC